>SJYQ01010104.1:0-50251 GCA_006410935.1 Redunca redunca | reverse complement strand
AGAAAAACTATTAAAAATTCCAACATATGGAGGCTGAACAACATGCTGCTGAAAAACCAACAAATCACAGAAGAAATCAAAAAAGAAATCAAAATATGCATAGAAACGAATGAAAATGAAAACACAACAACCCAAAACCTGTGGGACACTGTAAAAACAGTGCTAAGGGGAAGGTTTATAGCAATACAGGGATACCTCAAGAAACAAGAAAAAAGTCAAATAAATAACCTAACTCTACACCTAAAGCAACTAGAAAAGGAAGAAATGAAGACCCTGAGGGTTAGTAGAATGAAAGAAATCTTAAAAATTAGGGCAGAAATAAATGCAAAAGAAACAAAAGAGGCTATAGCAAAAATCAACACAGCCAAAAGCTGGTTCTTTGAAAGGATAAATAAAATTGACAAACCATTAGCCAGACTCATCAAGAAACAAAGGGAGGAAAATCAAATCAATAAAATTAGAAATGAAAATGGAGAGATCACAACAGACAACACAGAAATACAAAGGATCATAAGAGACTGCTATCAGCAATTATATGCCAATAAAATGGACAATGTGGAAGAAATGGACAAATTCTTAGAAAAGTACAACTTTCCAAAACTGAACCAGGAAGAAATAGAAAATCTTAACCCATCATAAGCACAGAAATTCAAACTGTAATCAGAAATCTTCCAGCAAACAAAATCCCAGGTCCAGATGGCTTTCACAGCTGAATTCTACCAAAAATTTAGAGAAGAGCTAACACCTGTCCTACTCAAACTCTTCCAGAAAATTGCAGAGGAAGGTAAACTTCCAAATTCGTTCTATGAGGCCACCATCACCCTAATACCAAAACCTGGCACAGATGCCACAAAAAAAAGAAAACTACAGGCCAATATCACTGATGAACATAGATGCAAAAATCCTTAACAAAATTCTAGCAATCAGAATCCAACAACACATTAAAAAGGTCATACACCATGACAAGTGGGCTTTATCTCAGGGATGAAAGGATTCTTCAATATCTGCAAATCAATCAATGTAATATACCACATTAACAAATTGAAAGATAAAAACCATATGATTATCTCAAGAGATGCAGAGAAAGCCTTTGACAAATTCAACATCATTTATGATAAAAACTCTCCAGAAAGCAGGCATAGAAGGAACATACCTCAACATAATAAAAGCTATATATGACAAAACCACAGCAAACATTATCCTCAATGGTGAAAAATTGAAAGCATTTCCCCTAAAGTCAGGAACAAGACAAGGGTGCCCACTCTCACCGCTACTATTCAACATAGTTTTGGAAGTTTTGGCCATAGCAGTCAGAGCAGAAAAATAAATAAAAGGAATCCAGATTGTAAAAGAAGAAGTAAAACTCTCACTGTTTGCAAATGACATGATCCTCTACATAGAAAACCCTAAAGACTCCACCAGAAAATTACTAGAGCTAATCAATGAATATAGTAAAGTTTCAGGATATAAAATAAAAACACAGAAATCACTTGCATTCCTATACACTAATAATGAGAAAATAGAGCAATTAAGGAAACAATTCCATTCACTATTGCAACAAAAAGAATAAAATACTTAGGAATATATCTACCTAAAGAAACTAAAGACCTATATATAGAACACTATAAAACATTGGTGAAAGAAATCAAAGAGGACACTAATAGATGGAGAAATATACCATGTTCATGGATCGGAAGAATCAAAGTGAGTATACTACCCAAAGCAATCCATAGATTCAATGCAATCCCTATCAAGCTACCAATGGTATTTTTCACAGAGCTAGAACAAATAATTTCACAATTTGTATGGAAATACAAAAAACCTCGAATAGCCAAAGCAATCTTGAGAAAGAAGAATGGAACTGGAGGAATCAACCTGCCTGACTTCAGGCTCTACTACAAAGCCACAGTCATCAAGACAGTATGGTACTGGCACAAAGACAGAAAGATAAATCAATGGAACAAAATAGAAAGCCCTGAGATAAATCCACCTTATCTTTGACAAAGGAGGCAAGAATATACAATGGAGAAAAGACAATCTCTTTAACAAGTGGTGCTGGGAAAATTGGTCAACCACTTATAAAAGAATGAAACTAGAACACTTTCTAACACCGTACAGAAAAACAAACTCAAAATGGATTAAAGATCTAAACTTAAGACCAGAAACTATAAAACTCCTAGAGGAAAACATAGGCAAGACACTCTCCCAACATAAATCACAGCAGGATCCTCTATGACCCACCTCCCAGAATATTGGAAATAAAAGCAAAAATAAACAAATGGGACCCAATCAAAATTAAAAGCTTCTGCACAACAAAGGAAACTATAAGCAAGGTGAAAAGACAGCTTTCTGAATGGGAGAAAATAATAGCAAATGAAGCAACTGACAACTAATCTCAAAAATATATAAGCAACTCCTGCAGCTCAATTCCAGAAAAAGAAATGACCCAATCAAAAAATGGGCCAAAGATCTAAATAGACATTTCTCCAAAGAAGACATACAGATGGCTAACAAACACATGAAAAGATGCTCAACATCACTCATTATCAGAGAAATGCAAATCAAAACCACAATGAGGTACCATTTCACACCAGTCAGAATGGCTGTGATCCAAAAGTCTACAAGTAATAAACGCTGGAGAGGATGTGGAGAAAAGGGAACCCTCTTACACTGTTGGTGGGAATGCAAACTAGTACAGCCACTATGGAGTACAGTGTGGAGATTCCTTAAAAAACTAGAAATAGAACTGCCTTATGACCCAGCAATCCCACTGCTGGGCGTACACACCGAGGAAACCAGAATTGAAAGAGACACATGTACCCCTCCAATGTTCATCACAGCACTGTTTATAATAGCCAGGACATGGAAGCAACCTAGATGTCCATCAGCAGATGAATGGATAAGAAAGCTATGGTACATAAACACAATGGAGTATTATTCAGCCATTAAAAAGAATACATTTGAATCAGTTCTAATGAGGTGGATGAAACTGGAGCCAATTATACAGAGTAAAGTAGGCCAGAAAGAAAAACACCAATATAGTATACTAACACACATATATGGAATTTAGAAAGATGGTAACAATAACCCAGTATGTGAGACAGCAAAAGAGACACAGATGTAAAAACAGTCTTTTGGACTCTGGGAGAGGGAGAGGGTGGGATGACTTGGGAGAATGGCATTGAAACGTATAATATCATATAAGAAATGAATCGCCAGTCCAGGTTCAATGCAGGATACAGAATGCTCGGGGCTGGTGCCCTGGGGTGACCTGGAGGGATGGTACGGAGAGGGAGGTGGGAGGGGGGTTCAGGATGGGGAACACGTGTATACCCGTGGCAGATTCATGTTGATGTATGGCAAAACCAATACAATATTGTAAAGTAATTAATCTCCAATTAAAATAAATTTATATTTAAAAAATAATAAAAAAAATGCAGAGACATTATTTTGCCAACAAAGGTCCATCTAGTCAAGGCTATTTTTCCAGTGGTCATGTATGGATGTGAGAGTTGGACTGTGAGGAAAGCTGAGTGCCAAAGAATTGATGCTTTTGAACTGTGATGTTGGAGGAGACTCTTGAGAGTCCCTTGGACTGCAAGGAGATCCAACCAGTCCATCCTACAGGAGATCAGTCCTGGATGTTCACTGGAAGGACTGATGCTAAAGCTGAAACTCCAGTACTTTGGCCACCTCATGCGAAGAGCTGACTCATTGGAAAAGACCCTGATGCTGGGAGGGATTGGGGGAAGGAGGAGAAGGGGACAACAGAGGCTGAGATGGCTGGATGGCATCACTGACTCGATGGACATGACTTTGGGTAAACTCAGGAAGTTGGTGACGGATAGCGAGGCCTGGCGTCCTGCGATTCATGGGGTCGCAAATAGACACGACTGAGCAACTGAACTGAATAAA
This sequence comes from Redunca redunca, assembly GCA_006410935.1. NCBI lineage: Eukaryota > Metazoa > Chordata > Mammalia > Artiodactyla > Bovidae > Redunca > Redunca redunca. The sequence goes on along the minus strand of SJYQ01010104.1, from coordinate 46,336 downwards.
TTCAATAAAGTAAATTCAATAAATTTAGCTTTACTAAAAACTCAGTAACTTGCCTTTGCTTATTTCATTTAAGTGTGGTCTGATGATCTCCATTCTATCTACAAACTGTTATTCAGGAACCACTGAGACAGACATAGAATTTCTTCAGAGATGACTTGAGAATTATGTGGAAACATATAGTCCATTCAAAGTAAGAGAAAAAGGAAGCAATAGAAATGGTTAATACACAGAGATAGCAGTTTTTATAAAATTGTGCTTATGAGTGGGAAGGAAGCCACAGAATTGGGAAATATTTAATTTATCAGTTTTTTGTGAGTTTTTTTGCTAATTTGTATTCCTACTGATGTTTCAATGAGTCAGTTCAGTCGCTCAGTTGTGTCCGCCTTGACTGTGAGCCCCCGCACTGCAGGACCGCCTGGGCTCTGCTCAGTCTTGTCTCTGGGAAGTGGGTGGCGCCTTCACGTGCAGGAGTCCCTAAACCTGGGAGACAGAGCCCTCCTCCGAGGACAGGACACGCCATACGTCTGCAGAGCGGCCAGGGCCAGCCACCAGCTCAGCCTGCTTGGGGGCACACGCTGCTCTGCTCGTCGGTTTTGTGAGGAAAACTGTGCTGCACGGGAGCTGGAAGTCTGGAATCTCCCTGAGCCACACCCGTCTTCCCTCCTGTCTCCCCTCTCTCCTGACAGAACGGCTCCTTTCTCTGCTCCACTTCTACCCATGGGCCTGGGGCCAGAGCACACTTGGGAATTGGGGGGAGGGGTACGACACAGTCCTGACGTGGACTGCAGACCCTCGTGGGTCTCTGAGGGCCACAAAGGCCTCCGGGTTGGTTGCCCCCCAACCATCACCTCCCAGTCCCCACGCGGAGTGCAGCGTCCATCTCTCTTCCCCTCCTCACCCGAGGCTCTTTCCTTCGGAAGAAGGTCTCAGAGACAAGGTGACCAATTCCTCTGGGAGGTCCTGCTCCCAGGATGCTCAGTAATCTGCTCGTCTCATTTACAAGCCAGGTGATTCCTCCCACCGCAGTCAAAGGCAAGTCATGTCTCAGTCTCCATTCATGTAAAAAAGACTACAGGTTATTAACCTCCTGCAACTCTTACAAAACATCAGTGTCACAGTCTGTCAGGCCCCTCAAATGAATACACCCAAATGTCAACTGGTCGGGCCCCCACTCCAAACCTCTGCCTGTGGTTTTGAGTTTTGTCAATACTGTGACCACCACTCTCCCTCATACCAAGTTCAACTCTAAGCAACGATGCTTGTCTCTTCGTTCTTGCTGGCCACGAAACTACAGGCTCCTTGAGGTGTGACCAAGAGCAACACCCAGTCATACTGTCCACACACCAGACAGGCCCTTGTCACACTCGACAGCACTGAGGGGAGCTGCCCGGGGGAGCGGCCTACCTGTGGTGGAGGGGAGCCCCTCGCAGTCTCGTCTGGTCCAGTTCAGCTCTCAGGGTTTCCAGGTTTAGAATCAGCTGGTCCTATGAAACAGCAAATGACACAGCCTGCACCTCTTGCTTTCCGGATGTAAAATGACTTGCACCAAAATGTGCATAACAGGTTACATGAGTAGTTATTAACTCCGAACATTTTAATTCTAAGAAAATGTTCTCTAAGAGTCCCATAGCAAATATAAACACTCAGAACAATATTGACCCTTAAAAACCATAATGAATAGGAAGTTCCATCTTGGGTGTAGAAAAGCTTCTGGAGGAAACATGGCAAGCCATTAACAATGATGAAGTCTGTGGAGAGAAACTGGATTTGGGGCGGGGGTTCGGGTGGGCGAGGGGACAGGACTCACGCTATTGCCCTCGCTCCTCTTGTTGCTTTAAACTGTCTCCATGGAGCTCACCTGCATTCCTGGGCATTCCTCACATCCATTCCTCTACACCCCACTTCACATCCTCAAGCGGTAAAATAAGTCAAACGGGCCAAGTTTCCGAGTCACTCAACTCAACCTGGCAGCTCTGTGCTGTCGGCCAGGGCGGTCACTTGCCTCATGCAGCCCCTGAGCACGTGAGACAGGCCGGTGCAAAGCTCGATGTGGAAATCATACAGAAGATTTTAAGTCTCACAGTGAAGAAAGAATGCAAAGTAGCCCATTCGTTTTTAGGAAATTTTAGATTGTGTATGTGGCTTGTATTATCTTTCTGACAGACAGCACTGTCCACATGAAAGGTTCATGCTTTGTCTCAGCTTTCGGGTGAACCCAGAAAGGACTACTCAGAATTCTGAGCCACACACAATGGCCACACACTCTAAATCCACCTATAATGCAAACACATTCGATGTTCAAAACCAGAAATGGTATACACGATACAGCGGTCGACTAGCCATAAAGAAAATGTAACTTGACTTCTGCTAAGCATCTGTAGTGACTGTAACAACAAACCCAGCTCAATTCAGCTCTTAACAAATTTCTAAACGGTTTAGAGATTTAAGAACCTTGCTGTTTTGCATTTCTTCTAATTGCTTTTTCGCATTTTCAGCTTCCCATAGGAGAGAATTCTGAAAAAGATACACAGTGCTTTAGCGTCAGTTCTTATAGACGCTGCGTGGACTGCGGGATGGCTACACTTCTGTCTGAAAGCATAAAGCACCTCAGGATGAGTGGTGGACCTCGCGCCCAGAGTAAAGTGCCGGCAAAAGGACAGTTGACAACTTTTAACACTAACTTGTACACAGACAATCTCCTCCCTCCCCAACTGATCTAGATACAAGGAGGCTAGGTCCTTGGGGTAAGTGAAACTGCTTTATACTTCCTTTCAGCTTTTGCAGTTCAGTGATTACTCAGGAAACTGGCACAGGTTTCACATGTCAAATTGAAACCTGAGACAAAACTATCCCCGCCTCAGGGCCAGCCCACAGGTCAGGGTGAAGTGAGGGGACTGCCCTGTGTGGTCTCTAGTGAGGTGTGTGTTTCATCCTGGGTTTTGTGGGGGGAAAGCGTGCCACAGTACTTGTACTGACCACTAGTCTCTCTCAGACAAGCATTGCCCAAGCGCCGACCTCAGGGAAGGTTCTGGGCCTCATCTTTAGTCCACTGGTGCTGTGGACTGTTGCCCACTGAGCTGGTCTGATGGAGGTTCTCAGACATTTTCCAAAGCAAATGAAAAGAGAGAAGACTGGAGTTGGAATATGAGAATGCTTCCTTTTAGTTGATTCAGTCTTTTCTATCACATTGTGTAAAAGATCCTGAACTAAACCTATTGATTTGACGGCGTCAGGCCTTAGCTGCATCGTGTGGGATTCCTTTGTCGTGGTTGCCACATGGCATGTGGGAGATACCGGCTCCCCAACCAGCGATCGAACCTGCATCCCTGACCTTGCAAAGTAGACTGTCAGCCAATGGACTGCCAGTCAAGCCCCAGAAGTAAACTTCTAAGAAAGAAACGAAGGGGTGAGGGTGGACCTAGAAGAAAGTTCTAGCACAGTGGCTGGTGACATCGGGGCCATCAGTGGATCCAGCTCACTGATGCTTTCTGTAACGGTTGCGGGCACAGATCTGTTTGTTCCTTTATACACTGCCTGTGGATACTGTCACACTTATTGACTAGCATGAAATGCTGCTACTCAATTATTCATAACCAGTAAAAACATTCACTCTGGGGCCCTCTATGGGAACATTTTTCCAACTCCTGTCCTGGAGATTTCCCCCACACACAGACCGGGCCGGGCCAGACCAGGCCAGGCCAGGCCAGGCCAGATGCACCTCTTTCTAAAGAGGCCATCGGGCTAGCTCACCTTATCCTCCAGAGCAGCCATTCTCTCCTTCAGATGAAGCTGAAGCCTCTTAATCTGATTCGGAGAGAAGCTTATCCACGGTGTCTGATAAGCGTTTATTCATTTTTTTCTCTCTGCCTTGCCTAAAACAGGAAAAACAAAAACTCATAAACTTCAAGAGCAAGTACGGTCTTTCTTTTAAAAGCACCGAGGAACAGCGATGTGAGTGGCCTGTGCCCTGGTTCCTGAGGCTGTCCCCTCCTATGGCCACCTCTGGGGGCTCGAGCATCACCAGCACAGACAGGCAGGTGCAGAGGGAGGCAGGGACTTCACTTGTCAAAGGTCACTCCCAGGTGGCCAAAGTACTGAAGCTTCAGCTTCAGTATCAGTCCTTCCAATGAATATTCAGGACTGATTTCCTTTAGGATTGATTAGTTTGATCTCCATGCAGTCCAGGGGACTCTGAAGAGTCTTTTCCAACACCTCAGTTCAAAAGCATCAATTCTTTGGTGCTCGGCCTTCTTTTTCATCCAGCTCTCACATGCGTACGTGAGTACTGGAAAATCCATTTCTTTAAGTAGGTGGACCTTTGACAGCAAAATAATGATCTCAGTTTTTTTTAATGTTCAGTTCAAGCCATCTTTTTCACTCTCTTTCACCTTCATCAGGAGGCTCTTCATCAAGGTCCTCGTCACTTTCTGCATTAAGGGTGGTGTCATCTGCATATCTGAAGTTATTGATATTTCTCCTGATAATCTTGATTCCAGCTTTTGCTTCATCCAGTCCAGCACTTCTCATGATGTACTATGGATATAAGTTAAATAAGGAGGGTGATAATATACAGTCTTGATTTACTCCTTTCCCGATTTTGAACCAGTCTGCTGTTCCATGTCAAGTTCTAACTGTTGCTTCCTGACCTGCATACAGATTTCTCAGGAGGCAGGACAGGTGGTCTGGTATTCCCATCTCTCGAATTTTCCACAGTTTTTTCTGATACACACAGTCAAAGGCTCTGGGGTAGTCAATTAAGCAGAAGTAGATGCTCTTCTGGAACTTTCTTGCTTTTTCAATGATCCAGCATGTGTTGGCAATTTGATCTCTGGTTCCTCTGCCTTTTCTAAAACCAGACTGAATATCTGGAAGTTCACAGTTCATGTATTATTGAAACCTGCCTTGGAGAACTTTGAGCATTGCTTTGCTACCGTGTGAGATGAGTGCAATTGTGCGGTAGTTTGAGCATTCTTTGGCATTGCCTTTCTTTGGGATTGGAATGGAAACTGACCTTTTCCAGTCCTGTGGCCACTGCTGAGTTTTCCAAATTTGCTAGCATATGGAGAACAGCACTTTCACAGCATCATCTTTTAGGATTTAACATAGCTCAACTGGAATTCCATCACCTCCACTAGCTTTGTTCGTAGTGATGCTTCCTGAGCATCACTTCATATTCCAGGATGTTTGGCTCTAGCTGAGTGTGAGTGGTCACACCATTGTGATTATCTGGGTCATGAAGATCTTTGTTGCATAGTTCTGTGTATTCTTACCACCTCTTCTTAATATCTTCTGCTTCTGTTAGGTCCATACCGTTTCTGTCCTTTACTGTGCCTATCTTTGCAGGAAAAGTTCCCTTGGTGTGTCTAATTTTCTTGGAGAGATCTCTAGTCTTTTCCATTCTATTGCTTTCCTCTATTTCTTTGCATTGATCACTGAGGCTTTCTTATCTCTCCTTGCTATTCTTTGGAACTCTGCATTCAAATGGGTGTATCTTTCCTTTTCTTTTGCCTTTTGCTTCTCTTGTTTTCATAGCTATTTGTGTGGCCTTCTCAGAAAACCATTTTGCCTTTTTGCGTTTCTTTTTCTGGGAGTATGGTCTTGATTACTGCTTCCTGTACAATATCACCAACTTCTGTCCATAGTTCTTCAGGCACTCTATCAGATTTATTCCCTTGAATATAGTTATCACTTCCACTACATAATCATAAGGGATTTGATTTAGGTCATACCTGAATGGTCTAGTGGTTTTCCCAACTTTCTTCAATTGAAGTCTGAATTTGCCAATAAGGAGTTCATGATCTGAGCCACAGTCAGCTCTCAGTCTTGTTTTTGCTGACTGTATAGAGCTTCTTTGGCTGGAAAGAGTACAATCTATCTGATTGTGGTGTTGGCCATCTGGTCATGTCCATGTATAGAGTCTTCTCTTGTGTTGTTGGAAGAAGGTGTTTGCTATGATCAGTGCGTTCTCCTGGCAAAACTCTATTAGTCTTTGCCCTGCTTCATTCTGTACTCCAAGGCCAAATCTGCCTGTTACTCCAGCTATTTCTTGACAAATTAAGGTGCGTGAGTGCAAAGTCACTTCATTCATGTCCCACTCTGTGCGACCCTATGTGCTGTGGCCTGCCAGGCTTTTCTGTCCATGGTATTCTTCAGGCAAGAACAGTGGAGTGGACTGCCATGCCCTCCTCCAGGGGATCTTCCTGACCCACATAGTGGCACCTATGAAGCTGCACAAATTGGGGGGAGGGGTCATATGTATTTTCATTTTGTAATCTATGGCTCTGTACTATTAAAAGACTCTTAATTCTTGGAGGATCTCTTCAGTATTGAAATGTTGCTGCAATCAGCTGTGACTGATGCCAGGATTCTTGGCCTCTGGAGAAAAGGAATTCAATCCGGGGCCAGTGATGAGGTTTGATTGCTCAGAGCTTTTTATGTAATAAAGTTTTATTAAAGTATAAAAGAGATAGAAAAATCTTCTGATATAGACATCAGAAGAGGACAGAAAGAGTGCCCCTTGCTAGTTTCTAGCAAGGAGTTATATATGTATTAGCAAGCTGCTAATTTGAGAAAAGAAACACCTCAAAGCTGAGAGAGTTGCACCAGGTACCTCACCCACAACGTGCGTTTTGAGATAGCATGGCACAAGGTGACTCATGCCTGGCCATAAAACAATTGACAAGAATCTTAAAGAAAGGCAGATTTCCAAGGAAATACATAGTCTTTTGATACATTAACATAGTTTAAGGAACACATTTCCATGAGAAAAACACATTGGGAAGCGCAAGATTTAAGATCAAGTTAAGTTCAGGCAGAACCAGGCACTGTCATGACAACACAGAATTATAAAAGAAAAAAGGAATTTAAAAAAGTGCAGCAATCGAAGTTTTATTTTCTCCTGCCACTTGGGCACCTCTCACCTGCCTACAGAGGGTATTAACATTCTGAGGATGTATACAGCTTTTTGTGTTGCATAAGCGTGAATGGGGTTACCCAACTTCCACTCTTAATAAATGATCTGAGTGAGAAATCAGAAATAAAATAAGAGCAGAGATCTCTGAATCGGGAGGCACCTAACAAGTCAAGAGTCTTCGGAATAGTGTTTTATGTAGTGGTATCTGAGCCAATAATGAAACTTGTAACAATAGTGGCCTGGATTCTTCAAAAAAAATGATAATAATCCTGGCTTTAAAATCTGTCTTATCTCCTGGTAGGCCTTATCACACCTCATCACTGGACCTGGCTTTTTTCCCTCAGGCTTCCTAGGTGTTCTTGCTCATTTTTCATGTGAAACCTAGAACCAGTTTATCCTGAAAATCAGTCTGAATGGCTATTAATTGGGATTGCATTAGATGTCAGGCTAACGAGAAGTGGCATTTATATGGCATTCAATCTGATTGTTAAGAACACTGTGTGTCTTCACAATGACCCGAGTGCTTGCATGTGTGTAGTTTCCTGCAGATGGTGCTGAAGGTTCCCTTATGTTCCCTCTGGAAACACTGGGCATCTACACTGGAGATGGGGCGTGAACACAGCAGACACAAATTCCTGCCCTTGGACTTTGGGCTACCTGAGGTCATGAAGATATTCCCCTATGTCATCTACCAGTTTTTCTTTCCTTTCCACTTAGGTTCACTGTTCACTTGGAACTGACTTTTGTTGGATTGACTTCATTCCATCTAGATGGGCAGTTAATTAAGCAGCATTTACTTAAAATCTACTTGCCTGCTCACTGGTACTGAGTCAGTAAGTGAATGAATGAAAGTCACTTAGTCATGTCCGACTCTTTTCAGCCACCTGGACTGTACACTCCATGGAATTCTCTAGGCCAGAATACTGGAGTGGGTAGCCTATCCCTTCTCTAGTGGATTTTCCAAAGCCAGGACTCAAACTGGGGTCCCCTACAAGGCACGCAGATTCTTTACCATCCGAGCTATCAGGGAAGTCAGGCACTAGTAGTGTAATAAAGCAAGTGCTCACGTACGGGTAGAACTAGATGTATCTCAAAGACAGAATCAACTCTCTTTTCTTCAATTCATGTCTAGAGCTGGTGGAAGGAAGGAGCCCAAAACGGAATGGTTGTTTGGGCCTGAGAAACAATAAGCGGTGACTATTATGGGGTGGGTGGAGGGCACCTGGGGGTCATGGCTGTGGGCCCTACTGATACCAAGGCAGCGCTTAGACTTCAGAATGAAGATGGGACATAGGCAGGCGGAGATGAAAGTATCAAGTTATATCTCTGAGCACCATTCCCTTTACAAAATTAGTTCTCTGAAAGCAAAAAAGTGCTAAGATCCTCCGTGTAGCCAAAAGTCTGTGTACACTTTACAGTCAGCCCTCTATAACTTCTGTTTAACTTCTGTGGATTCCAAAACAGTGGGACATGTCATAGTATGTATTTACTGAAATACATACAGGTATAAGTGGACCTGTGCAGTTCAAACCTGTGTTATTTGAGGGGTAACTGTATGTAATGCATTTTACTTATCCACTGCCCATTGATGAACGTTTGGGTTGCATCCCCCTTTTGTCTGTTGTGAACGGTGCTGGTATGAATATTTGTGTACAAGTACCTGTTTGAGTCCCTACTGGCATTTCTCTTGGGTATGGACCTAGGAGTAGTTTTGCCAGCTCATATGTCAATTTTAACTTTTTGAGGAATGTTTGCACTGTCTTCCACAGTGGCCATATCACCTTCCATTCTCCCCAGCAAGATACAGGGTTCCGGTGTCTCCACGTCCTCCCACCGCTTGTTAATCCTGTGCACTCTTGTTATATTCTGTTGTTTCTGATCTTTACATTGATGCTATCTTAGATATGAGATAGTTTCTCATTGTGGTTTTAACTTACATTTCTCTAGTGACAAATCATGTTAAGTATTGTTTCATGACCTTAATAAAATCTACATGCAATAAAACTTAATTTAAGGGTATAGTTTTATGATTTCTGACAGATAAATACACCCAGGTACAGCCACCACAGGCAAGATACAGAATGTTTCCATTGCCACAAATCTTCTCTTGTCCTTTTCCCCACCACTTTGATTAACACCAGGCAGCCAATGATTTGCTGGTTTCGAGAAATTAGATCTATTGTCTAGGATTTCATAAAAACCAGATCATGTGTTTGCATTTGTGTCTGACTTCTTTTGTTTGGCATAGGTTTTCTGTGGTCGCTTTTTGTTTGTTTTTAAATTTCCTTAATTTATTTCTAATAACCCTCAGGTTATTTCCTGAAAAGGAAATGTCCCTATTTTTTAAATAACATTTATCAGAAATATACGGATACTATTTTATTTTTTATGCTGTCTGTGGCATTCGTATTTAATTTTTTTTTTTTTTTTAATTTGGCTACTCTGGGTCTCAGTTGTGGTATGTGGGATACAGTTCCCTGACTACGAATCAAATCTGGGCTCCCTGTTTTGGGAGTGCAGAGTCAAAGCACCAGGACCACGTATTTGTTTTCTCTCTCTCTTTTTAATTGTGTTATAGTCATTTTTCAATGTTACATTATTTCCTGCTGTACAACGAAGTAAATCATTTATATGTATACATATATCCACTCCCCTTTGAGCTTCCCACCCACCCCCTCATTCCTCTTTCTTAGGTCAATGGAGAGCACCAAGCTGAGCTCCATATGCTACACAGCCGCTTTCCACTAGCTGTCTGGTTTAAAGACCTGAGGGTTATTAGAAATAAACACAGGAAATTTAACAACAAACAAAAGCAACAACAGGAAACGTATAGCCTAGCAGTGCATCCATGTCAGTGCTGGTCTCTCATTTTATCCCCTCTTCTCCTTCCCCTGCAGTGTCCTCAAATTCGTTCTCTATATCTGTGCCTCTATTTGAGCTCTGGAGATAAGGTCATCAGTACCATTTTTCCATATACGCTGTGCTTAGTTGCTCAATCCTGTTCATTCTGTAGCCTGCAAGGCTCCACTGGCAATGGACTGTATCCTTCAGGCTCCTCTGCCAAAGGGGATTCTCCACACAAGTACACTAGAGTGGGTTGCCATGCCCTTTTCCAGGGTATCTTCCCAAACCAGGGATCAAACTCAGGTTTCCCACATTGCAGGCAGATTCTTTACCATCTGAGCCACAAGAGAAGCCCAACAATAGTGGAATGGGTAGCCTATCCTTTCTTAGGGGATATTGCCAACCCAGGAATTGAACCGGGGTCTCCTGCATTACAGGAAGATTCTTTACCAGCTGAGCTACCATGGAAGCCTATATATGTATATATCAATATATATATATATTAATATATATAGATAGATAGGTGTATAGATTCATGTATATGAATATATATATGAATATACAATATTTGTTTTTGTTTTTCTGTCTCATTTCACTTTATGACTGACTGTCCATCCACATCTCTTCAGAGGACCCACTTTCATTTCTTTAATGGCTACATATTATTACACTATATATATGTAGCACTTTTCCTTACCCATCTCTCTGTTGATGGACATTTAGGTTGATTCCATGTTCTGCTGCTGCTGCTGCTGCTGCTAAGTCGCTTCAGTCATGTCCGATTCTGTGCAACCCCATAGACGGCAGCCCACCAGGCTCCTCTGTCCCTGGGATTTTCCAGGCAAGAATACTGGATTGGGTTCCCATTTCCTTCTCCAATGCATGAAAGTGAAAAGTGAAAGTGAAGTCGCTCAGTCATGTCCGACTCTTCCTGACCCCATGGACTGCAATCTACGAGGCTCCTCTGTCCATGGGATTTTCCAGGCAAGAGTACTGGAGTGGGCTGCAATTTCCTTCTCCAGATTCCATGTCCTAGTTATTGTAAATAGGGCTCCAATGAACTAGTGTGCATGTCTTTTTGAATTTTGGTAGTCTCAGCAAACCCAGTGGGATTGCTGGGTGGTATGGTAGTTCTATTCTCAGTTTTTTAAGGAACCTGCATACTGCCCTCCATAGTGGCTACATCAATTTACATTCCCACCAACAGTGCAACAGGGGTCTCTTTTCTCTACATCCTCTCCAGCATTCTTTGTAGATTTTTTGATGATAGGCATTATGACTGATGTGAGGTAATATCTCATTTGCAGTTTTGATTTCATTTCTCTAATAGTGATAGAAATGGAAACCCACTCCAGTATTCTTGCCTGGAAAATCCCATGAACAGAGGAGCCTGGAGAGCTGCAGTCCATGGGGTCGCTAAGAGTCGGATATGATTGAGCGACTGACTTCACCTTCACTTTTCACTTTCATGCATTGGAGAAGGAAATGGCAACCCACTCCAGTGTTCTTGCCTGGAGAATCCCAGGGATGGCGGAGCCTGGTGGGCTGCTGTCTATGGGGTCGCACAGAGTCAGACACGACTGAAGCGACTTAGCAGCAGCAGCAGCAATAGTGATAGAATACTGAGTGATGTTGAGATTCTGTTGTGTTTGGTATTCCATCCTATGACTTACTTATACAATCAGTTCAGTTCAGTTCCGTCGCTCAGTCGTGTCCAACTCTTTGCGACCCCATGAATCGCAGCACGCCAGGCCTCCCTGTCCATCACCAACTCCCAGAGTTCACTCAAACTCATGTCTATCAAGTCGGTGATGCCATCCAGCCATCTCATTTTCTGTCGTCCCTTTCTCCTCCTGCCCCCAATCCCTCCCAGCATCAGAGTCTTTTCCAGTGAGTCAACTCTTCGCATGAGGTGGCCAAACTATTGGAGTTTCAGCTTTAGCATCATTCCTTCCAAAGAATACTCAGGACCGATCTCCTTTAGAATGGGCTGGTTGGATCTCCTTGCAGTCCAAGGGACTCTCAAGAGTCTTCTCCAACATCACAGTTCAAAAGCATCAATTCTTCAGGGGTCAGCTTTCTTCACAGTCCAACTCTCACATCCATACATGACTACTGGAAAAACCATAGCCTTAACTAGACAGACCTTTGTTGGCAAAGTAATATCTCTGCTTTTAAATATGCTATCTAGCTTGGTCATAACTTTCCTTCAACGGAGTAAGCGTCTTTTAATTTCATAGCTGCAATCACCATCTGCAGTGATTTTGGAGCCCCCCAAACTAAAGTCTGACACTGTTTCCACTGGTTCCCCATCTATTTCCCATGAAGTGATGGGACCAGATGCCATGATCTTCGTTTTCTGAATGTTGAGCTTTAAGCCAACTTTTTCACTCTCCTCTTTTACTTTGAACAAGAGGCTTTTTAGTTCCTCTTCACTTCCTGCCATAAGGGTGATGTCATCTGCATATCTGAGGTTATTGATATTTTTCCCAACAATCTTGATTCCAGCTTGTGCTTATTCCAGCCCAGTGTTTCTCATGATGTACTCTGCATAGAAATTAAATAAGCAGGATGACAATATACAGCCTTGACGTACTCCTTTTCCTATTTGGAACCAGTCTGTTGTTCCATGTCCAGTTCTAACTGTTGCTTCCTGACCTGCATACAGGTTTCTCAAGATTCAGGTCAGGTGATCTGATATTCCCATTTCTTTCAGAATTTTCCACAGTTTATTGTGATCCACACAGTCAAAGGCTTTGGCATAGTCAACAAAGCAGAAATAGATATTTTTCTGGAACTCTCTTGCTTTTTTGATGATCCAGCGGATGTTGGCAATTTGATCTCTGGTTCCTCTGCCTTTTCTAAAACCAGCTTGAACATCAGGAAGTTTGTGGTTCACGTAATGCTGAATCCTGGCTTGGAGAATTTTGAGCATTACTTTACTAGCATGTGAGATGAGTGCAGTTGTGTGGTGGTTTGAGCATTCTTTGGCATTGCCTTTCTTTGGGATTGGAATGAAAACTGACCTTTTCCAGTCCTGTGGCCACTGCTGAGTTTTCCAAATTTGCTGGCATATTGACTGCAGCACTTTCACAGCATCATCTTCCAGGATTTGAAATAGCTCAACTGGAATTCCATCACCTCCACTAGCTTTGTTCATAGTGATGCTTTCAAAGGCCCACTTGACTTCATATTCCAGAATGTCTGGCTCTAGGTGAGTGATCTGAGTCATGAAGATCTTTTTTGTACAGTTCTTTTGTGTATTCTTGCCACCTCTTCTTAATATCTTCTGCTTCTGTTAGGTCCATATCATTTCTGTCCTTTATTGAGCCCGTCTTTGCATGAAATGTTCCCTTGGTAACTCTAATTTTCTTGAAGAGATCTCTAGTCTTTCCCATTCTGTTGTTTTCCTCTATTTCTTTGCACTGATTGCTGAAGAAGGCTTTCTTATCTCCTCTTGCTTTTCTTTGGAACTCTGCATTCAGATGCTTATATCTTTACTTTTTTCCTTTGCTTTTCACTTCTCTTCTTTTCACAGCTATTTGTGAGGCCTCCCCAGACAGCCATTTTGCTTTTTTGCATTTCTTTTCCATGGGGATGGTCTTGATCCCTGTCTCCTGTACAATGTCACGAACCTCATTCCATAGTTCATCAGGCACTCTATCAGATCTAGTCCCTTAAATCTATTTCTCACTTCCACTGCATAATCATAAGGGATTTGATTTAGGTCATACCTGGATGGTCTAGTGATTTTCCCGACTTTCTTCAATTTAAGTCTGAATTTGGCAATAAGGAGTTCATGATCTGAGCCACAGTCACCTCCCAGTCCTGTTTTTGCTAACTGTACCTTGCTGACTAAGGTCCGTCTAGTCAAGGCTATGGTTTTTCCTGTGGTCATGTATGGATGTGAGAGTTGGACTGTGAAGAAGGCTGAGCGCCGAAGAATTGATGCGTTTGAACTGTGGTGTTGGAGAAGACTCTTGAGAGTCCCTTGGGCTGCAAGGCGATCCAACCAGTCCATTCTGAAGGAGATCAATCCTGGGATTTCTTTGGAAGGAATGATGCTGAAGCTGAAACTCCAGTACTTTGGCCACCTCATGCGAAGAGTTGATTCATTGGAAAAGACTCAGATGCTGGGAGGGATTGGGGGCAGGAGGAGAAGGGGACGACCCAGGATGAGATGGCTGGATGGCATCATGGACACGATGGACATGAGTCTGAGTGAACTCCGGGAGATGGTGATGGACAGGGAGGCCTGGCGTGCTGCGATTCATGGGGTCACAAAGAGTCGGACACGACTGAGCGACTGAACTGAACTGAACTGATTGAGCTTCTCCATCTTTGCTGCAAAGAATAAAATCAGTCTGATTTTGGTGTTGACCATCTGGTGACGTCCATGTGTAGAGTCTTCTCTTGTGTTGTTGGAAAAGGGTGTTTGCTATGACCAGCACGTTGTCTTGGGAAAATTCTATTAGCCTTTGCCTTTATACAATACATAAGTACATTTGAACAGATTCTGATTGACCCTTTGTGCTATATAAAGTGATACACTTAGACAAATGCATATTGACAGGTATCCATCGTAAACGATTACTTCCAGTTCCCCACTCCATGATCTGCTTATCATCTACGTAGCTTTACCTCTCCAAGAATGTCACAATGCGGTCATGCTGGGTGCAGCCTTTCCAACTGGATTCTTTCATAGCCATATGCATCCAAGATTTATCCCTGTCTTTCAAGGGTTGATGTTTTATTCCTTTCCACTGTTGAGTGTTATTCCTTTGCATGTATATAGGAGGAAAATAAATTTCCCTCTCCCCTTCCAGGTTCTTGGTTGACCCTCCTTCTCCATCAGTAAACACAAATTGTCAGGAAAAAAACAGAAGTTTAATGAACATGTATAGATTTTGAATAGAGAGGAGATGCCAAGGAAAACTGAGTCACTCCCTGAAATGAGCAAAGACTTCACCTTAAATAGCTTTTCAGCCCCAAACAGAAGAAAGACCTTGAGAGGAAGGCAGAGGCCATTTATGGCAGGTTACCATGCAAAGCACAGTAAATAAACAGATGATTATTTACAGATTTAAGTCCTAACTTCTTCACTGATAAGTATTCCTTCCTTGAAATGTAATTATCCTTCTCCTAGGTTCAAAGAGGGACACCCTTAGAAATGGAGATATCCCAAATAAATGTAAATGAACCTCACAGAAAGGCAACCTCAGCCTTCTCAGGTGAGCTAGCTGCTAAGAATCTGCCTGCTAATGCAGTGGACACAGGTTCCACCCCTGAGCCAGGAGTATCCCACATGCCTCAGAGCAGCTGAGCTCATGCACCACTATTACTGAGCCAGTGCTCTAGAGCCGGGGAGCCACAACTACTAAATATAGGCACCACAACTACTGCAGCCCGCACAACTAGGGGCTGTGCTCTGCAGCAGGAGCAGAACCAGCTCTCCACAACTAGGAAAGCCCTCTCAAAGCAATGAAGACACAGCGTGGCCACAAAGAAGTGAGTTAGTCTTAAAGAAAAAATAGGGGGCAACCTCTACTCAGTTGTTTTTATTACTATTATTTTAAATTTATCAAACTAAAATAACTCATGTCAAACAGACATAATTTGGGGTGGTGTGTTCTGGTCCTCTTGAGATCTGTGTACACCAATTTGCTTTCACATTCATCTACTGAAGGATATCCTGATTTCTTCAAGTTTGTAGCCATTGTGAATAGAACTGCTGTGCAAAATTGCATCCTCGTTTGCATTTGGACATAGAATTTCAGAGCAACTGCCTAAATACTGAAAGCATGATTGCTGGATCCCAAGGTGAGACCTGCTGAGCTTTGAGGAAAACTGCCAGACTCTCTCTCATGGGGGCTATACATGCATTCCACCAGCAATGAGGAATGGTCGCTGTTGTTCCTCACCCTCCAGCAAATTAGTATTATCTTATATTTGGAGTTTAGCAGTCCTAAGAGATGTGGTGTGATATATCACGATTTTAATTTGTAATTCCCTGATTGTACATGCTGGTGGGCCTATGTGCTATTTATTGTCAACAACTAAGGAAATTCTGACATGTGTTGCAAAGTGAGTAAAGTTTGAAGTCATATGCCAAGTGAAAAAGCTAAACAGAAATGGACAAATAATCTACGATTCCACTCTGAGATGTCCAGGTAACTCCACTGCAAACACAAAGTAGAATAAGGCTGCCAGGGGATAAGGGGATTTGGACCTGTTGGACTTGAACAAGGGCCAGTGACCATGCATGATGATGATGGTGGTCAGTCAGTTTAGTCACTCAGTCGTGTCCAGCTCTACGACCCCATGAGTCGCAGCAGGCCAGGCCTCCCTGTCCATCACCAACTCCTGGAGTTTACCCAAACTCATGTCCATTGAGTCGGTGATGCCATCTAACCATCTCATCCTCTGTCATCCCCTTCTTCTCCAGCCTTCGATCTTTCCCAACATCAGGGTCTTTTCAAATGAGTCAGCCCTTCCCATCAGGTGGCCAAAATATTGGAGTTTCAGCTTCAACATCAGTCCTTCCAATGAATACCCAGGACTGACTTCCTTAGGAACGGACTGGTTGGATCTCCTTGCAGTCCAAGGGACTCTCAAGAGTCTTCTGCCACACCACAGTTCAAAAGCATCAGTTTTTCTGTGCTCAGCATGAGACACGGGACACGGCCAGCAGTAACACCGTCTCACACAGATTTCCAGTCAGCGCACGTCAACTTTCTACACTCTTGGTTTCTCTCCTTTGGGTCTGAGAGCTCAAGGCCTCATGAAATTGAGGTGTTCTCCTTGTCAGAAAACGGAACCTAGCACACAGCCCCATGCCTCATTCTGCCAGCCAAGGCTATCAGCTCCCCTAACTGAAGAGCCATGTGTCACACGTGTCCTATAGAAGGCCTCAAATTAACAACAATGCCAACGAGAAGACCTAGGGTGGGGGACGGCTGAGCTTAATGAAATTATCACCAGATGCGCCAGACTGCCAGCTGCTAAGGTGTGTGGCCTCAACTTCCCACTGGCCTGACATCTTGGAGGTCATGTCCTCAAACTGGTGACAAGACACCTATGAGGGACACTCTGACAACATGATCGGCAGCTAGTGAACTGGAGGGAAAAGTGGAACTGGACAGAATCTCCGAGTTGCTGTGCTTGGCATGTGCTACGCTTAGTTGTTCAGTCATGTCCGACTCTTTGCGACCTCATGAACTGCAGGCCTCCAGGCTCCTCAATCCATGGGGATTCTCCAGGCAAGAATACTGCAGTGGGGGATCTCCCCAATCCAGGGAACGAACCCACATCTCCCGCATTGCAGGCAGATTCTTTTACCGTCCAAGCCTCCCCAGAAGAGAGATTGTAAATGGAACTGAGTAAAGGTCAGGTTATTTGACCAGAGACCAAGCCCTTGGCCTATGAGAGCTCTTGAATTTTTATTTGCTTTGCTCTCACTACTGTTTCTTGACTTTCCAAGAACTTCAGAAGGGTAGGGGGTAGGGGGTAGGGGGTAGGGAGAGGAAAGGAGTGAATGACCAAGGAGAATTGTAGTCCTACATCTAAACTATGATCCTAAGATACTTTCAGTTATAAAAAGACATCCACCTCCAAGAACCCAACTCAGGAGATATTCAGAGTGTGAACGTCACTGAAGAAATTTTCATTTGCTGCTTTCATATTGCATAATGCACCCTTCTTAATTTTCAGTCTCTAAAATCTAAATTAATGGGGACATCTGCTTCTAGCAAATGCAGTCAGTGTTGTCTTGCCATCACCAGTATGCAATCATAAAACCAAAGGAAGAGAAAGAGTAAAAAAGGACAACACAGTACAGCTTCCAGAAACCAGACCCTTTCCCAAAGCACCCCCTTTCCACACCCATCTTGCTTCCTCCCACGTGTTTCAATCTGCTGTCATAATTCAACTGCAAGTACACATGTGTGCTCAGTCGCTTCAGTCATGTCTGCCTCAGTGCGTCCCCATGGACTGTAGCCCACCAGGATTCTCTGTCCATGGGATTCTCCAGGCAAGAATACTGGAGTAGGTTGTCTTGCCCTCCTCCAGGCGATCTTCCTGACCTAGGGATCAAACTTTTATCCCTAGTCTTCTGTGTGTCCTAAATTGGCAGATGGGTTCTATACCACCAGAGTCAGCTGGGAAGCACCCTGCTACAAATATACTTAACAGGAAATGCACTCCAGGCCTGTTTGGTCTGTCATAAGTCAAAAACCAGCAAGATTTGGTCAGAACTGAAAAATTCGAACAATAAAAACTTTGTAAAGACAAACTACACTCAAGGAATCTGTATGCCCCCAACCAGTTCATCCACAAAAGACTCCAAAGGGGAGAGTCTAACTCTGGGGAGAGGGGTGCCCCACTCCCAGCCTGATGGTCGTTAGGTCCCCCAACATGGCTTTCACTCTAGGCCAAAGCTGTCCAGTGAAGTGTACTGTGGACTACAAATTCAAGCTCTATATAAAACCTTAAATTCTTTAGTAACCACATTTAAAAACAAAAAGAAGCAGATGAAATTAATTTTCAAATTATATTTTAGTCCAGTAAACTAAAAGTATTATCATTTCAACATGTGGTCAATATGTCACAAGTCATGGCTGGCGTGCAGATAAGTCTGACCTTATTTTGATGACTAAATACATTCCTTTCTAAGACAAAGTGCCACTCCTAGGATGGGAAGCTAAAATGGGAACCCCTTTACCTTGGGAGTAAGCCTGTCAGGTAAAATACAAGACATCTAGTTAAATTTGGTTTTCAGTGAATAATTTTTTAGTATAAGCACATCCCAAGTATTGCAGGAGATGGACTTCTACTTAAAAAAAAAAAAAAAAAAAAAAAGTTTTCATTGTTTCCCTAAAATTCAAATTTAACTGGGATTCCTGTATTTCTGTTTGGTAAATCCAGCCACCTAAAAGGCATGATTAGAACGGATTCCTTCTTTAGCTAAAAGAGAGTACATCAGTGGTGAGTGAACACAGCTCTCTCCCATCAGGGTCAGAGTTACGATCACGGGAGGATGATGTGTCAGGTGGCCAGTAGAGTTTGGAAGTGCAAAGGTGTGTCTTATTGGCCCAGCACAGACCACAAGGTACCGGCAACCCCACAAAAGAGGAGGAGATAAAAGCAGAGGAGATGAAGGCAGAGGGAGAAAATGTGGCTAGTTCAGGAAGCAGCAGCAGGTGATGGTGCCCAGGAGGTCACAGGCCAACGTGCTGGGGAGCCTCACAGTTCAAGGTGTGAAGCGCTTTTCCCAGGGTCCAGTGGTGATCACACCTGCAGGAAGGTGCACAGCTGAGCAGTAGGGGGTCACTGAAGCCTAGTGGCTACTCTGCTCCACCCTTGTTTCTTTTCCATGAAGTTTACAAAATATCCGTACATCCTGTACGCCCATGAACCTTGTGCAAGACCTTGATCTTAATGCGGCATCTGCACCTTTCCAACCTGCTGTAGGACTTTCTCTACCAATAAAATTGTCCTTTATTTTTACTTTATGTACTAAGAACTCTCACAATGGGTGACGAGAAAGAAGTATCGTGTCCAACTTACTAGATATTCCTTAGTGTCTTCCAAGTGAGAGTGGTGAAACATGCCCCCCAAGTTCCTAAAATTCCTCAGAATTGCAAAACAGTAGTAGCTGGTTAAAGCTAAAGGGCACGGTGGTCCCAGAACCTTGGGGAAGATGTGTTTCAGGTTGATTTAGTGTTGAGCATGTGTAAGGCTTGGAGGAATGATTCCGAGTGTCTCATACAATAGATCAGGGTGGACCTTGAGAATCTCCTCCATTTTTAACCACTTCCCAGGTGATGCTAACACTGCTGGTCCAGTGATGACACGTTGAGAACCACTGAATTACATAAGGAGAGAGCTTCCACAGAAATTGAAATGGCACTTTTTGAGACACTTACTCTATTCTATTCTGAGAGCTTCCTCACATGGAAAACCCAGATGCCAACCTGAAAATTAGCAGAGTAGCTCTTCCATAGCTAAGGATGTAAAGAAAAAAACTACATGGAGATGCACTGGAGGGGCAGAGATGCAGTCTAGTCAGGACCCATACTCCTGATGGGTGACCCAGAATTAGGAGGGGACATTACCAACTTGGTATCTTCCCTGGGAGGACATGCTGAGCACCTGAGCCCTGGTAACCTGAATGAGGAAGATGAGCCCCCATAATATCTTGATTTGAAACCAGCAGAGCTACATCTGGGAGAGAGCTGGGGGCTGTGGTAAGCCAAGATCCCATGCTTAATAGGTTAGTGCCAAACTTACTGATGCTGAATGTTGTCAGTAATGACGCTGAATGTTCACAGGTCACATGGGAAAGAGAATTATGTACTAATTTTAGGACATGTGCCAAAGGGGTGAGGATTTCTTGAAACTTTCTCCAGGGATGAAATCACTGATTGATGACACTTAAAAAAATCCTCCCTGTACCCAGCTGGCCCAGTGCTAGCAGGAGACTTTTCTGACATTCCCCACTTACCTTGCTAGCACTGCTTGCCCTGCTAGTCTCTGTGTTCCCTGTGGAACAGACATATCCAGCCCGGCCATGCCTACAACACTCCTCCAAAATGGCTCCACCCCCAAGGGCCTGGATCCCCCCACAATAGCCTCCTTTCCTACCACTCACAGTGGGTGGACTCAGCTGTGACTTGCTTCCTCTCAAGGTGATTCCCACTCCAGGTCAGCTCCAGCCGGAAGTACATCTGCAACTGTTGAGGTGGGGCTCACATTCAGCTGCACTGGGGGCCAGCCAGACCCACCAGCATGCCCAAAGCAACATGGGTACATCTAACAGGACACGGCACTCAGCCTACACAGGAGACACCCTGGATTTCCCGTCTCTAGTGACCTGGGGAAACTGTTCCTTTGGGCCGCACAGGAGACACAACAAAAATCCACTTATTCAACATGGAGACATAGTTCATCTACCTAATAATGCATAGAAAGAAAAACGCAAAATAAAGAGACAAAGAATCTATGCTAAATGAACAGCTAAGACATAAACTCAGAAAAAGAACTAAACAAGATGGAGATAAATAATCTACATCAAATGACTGCAAAGTAAAGGTCATAAAGATATTTACTGGGTCTTTCCTGCTGGTTCATTTGTTAAGATTTTCCTGACAATGTAGGCAACACGGGTTCAACCCATGGTCTGGGAACTAAGATCCCAGGCTGCGGGGCAAGGAAAGCTGCACGTCACAGCTGTTGAACTCATGCACCCTAGAGCCTGTGCTCCACAACAAGAGAAGACAGAACGATGGGAAGCCCGTGCACCAAAACTGAGTGCAGCCCCCACTCTATGCAACTAGAGAAAGCCAATGTCACAGCAAGACCCAGCAGACCCATTAAATCAATGAAAGATACTTCTATCAGGGGACGCATGAAAGAACAGAGTGAGAACTCCACGAAGAGGCAATAAGTATAAAAAAGAACTGATTATAACAGAAGAATACAATAACTGACATGAAAAATACAGCAGGTGAGTCAACAGATCGGATGATTCAGAGGACAGATCAATAAGCTGAAACAGAGTAGTGCCGGTGCACTGGGATGACCCAGAGGGAGGGGTGGGGCCTCAGGATGGGGAGCACAGGTGCACCTGCCGCGGATTCACGTCAACCTACGGCAGAACCACTACAATACTGTAAAGTAATTAACCTCCAATTAAAATAAATTTATATTAAAAGAAACACAGAGTAGTGGAAGTCACCCAATCTGAGCACCAAAAAGAAAAAAATAAGCCAAAATATTGAGGATAGTTTAAGGCATTTGGTGGATAATATCAAGCCTACTAACATTCACATTATAGAGATTCAAAGAGAAGAGAGAGAGAAAAATAAAATCTCACTTGAAGAAACAATGGCTGAAAATTTCCCTATATTGTTGAAGGAAACACTCCCAGGTCCAAGAAGTACGGAGAGTCCAACACAGGGTAAACCAAAGGAGAAACATGCCAAAACATATATTAATCAAATTAAGAAAAACTTAACAAAAAGAGAAAATATTAAAAGCAGAAAGGGAAAAGCAGACAAATGGCAAGGGAATCCCCATAAATTTAACAACTGATCTTTCCAAAGAAATGCTGCAGGCCAGAAAGGTGTGGCATGATATACTTAAAGTTATGAAAGAGAAAAACTTACCAGCAAGATTACTCCAACCAGCTACGATCTCACTCGGATTCAAAGAACTCAGTACCTTTACAAATAAGCAAAAGCTAAGAAATTCAGCACCACCAAAGTAGCTTCACAGCAAGTACTAAAGGACGCTCTCTAGGCAGGAAATAGAAGAGAGTAAATGCTGCTGCTAAGTCGCTTCAGCCGTGTCCCACTCTCTGCGACCCGAGACGGCAGCCCACCAGGCTCCCCTGTCCCTGGGATTCTCCAGGCAAGAACACTGGAGTGGGTTGCCATTTCCTTCTCCATTGCAGGAAAGTGAAAGTGAACTCGCTCAATCGTGTCCTACTCTTAGCGACCCCATGGACTGCAGACTACCAGGCTCCTTCATCCATGGGATTTTCCAGGCAAGAGTACTGGAGTGGGGTGCCAGTGCCTTCTCCAAGAAGAGAGTGAATAGACATAAAAAAAAAACCAGAATAATAAATAATAGTATCATGCATATCAATAATTACCTTAAATATAAATGAATTAAATGGTCCAACTGAAACACAGACTGGCTGAATGGAAACAAAAACAAGCCCCATATAAATGTCAATATATCCACCTCAGACCTAGGGGGACACACAGACTAAAACTGAGGGTCTGGAAAAAGGTATTCCATGCAAATGGAAATCAAAAGAAAGCTGGAGTAGCAATTCTTGTATCAGATAAAATAGACTTTTAAATAAATACTATTACAAGAGACAAGGAAGGACACTACATAATGATAAAGAGATCAATCCAGGAAGAAGATATTGCAATAATAATACACATGTATCCAACACAGGAGCACCTAAATACATAAGACAAATACAAACAACCATAAAATGGGAAACTGACAGAAAATAATGCTAGGGGATTTTAACATCCCACTTCTACCAGTGGACAGATCATCCACAAAGAAAATTAATATAGAAACATACGCCTTAAATCACACATTAAACTAGATGGACCTTATTGATAGCTTTAGCATATTCCATCACCAAACAGCAGAAAGCATCTCTTTTTCTCAAGTGCACATGAAACACTCTGGAATGGATCACATCTTGGGTCACAAATCAAGCCTTGGCAAATTTAAGAAACTGAAATCCACTGATACATGATTAGGGATCATTTATAGGAAAATTTGTAAAAAACACAAACACATGGAGAAATCAAACAGGTCACTGAAGAAATCAAAGAGGAAATTTAAAACTACCTAAAAACAAATGGCAATGAGTAAACGACAACCCAAAACCTATGTGATGCAATAAAAGCAATGCTAAGAGGGAAGTTTATAGCAATACAAGAAGCCTATCAAGAAATGAAAAGAACATCAAATAACCTAATCTAACACCTAAAGAACCTAAAAAAAGAAGAAAAAGGGCCACAAAACCTCCAAAGTTAGCAGAAGGAAAGAAATCATAAAGATCAGAGCAGAAATAAATGGAAATGAAGGAAACACTAGCAAAGATCAATAAAACAATAAGATACGTCTTGGAAGACATAAAATTGACAAATCATTAGCCAGACTCATCAAGAAAAATAGGGAGAAGACAAATCCACTCGAAATGAAAAAAGGAGATGTTACACAGACAACACAGAAAGAGAAAGATCATAAGAGACAATTAGAAACAACTGCATGACAGTAAAATGGATAACCTGGAACAAATGGACAGATTCTTAGAAAAGTACAGTCTTCTAAGACTGAACCAGGAAGAAATAGAAATAGAAAATATGAATCAAGCACCAACACCAGGCACAAGCTCTAACTATGAACAGACCAATCACAAGCAGTACTAACTGCGATCAAAAGTCCCCAACAAAGAAATGCCCAGGACTTCACAGGTGAGTGCTCTCAGATGGTAGAGATGTGATAGTACCTATGCTGGTCAAACTCTTCCAGGAAAATGTGGGGGGGGGGGAGCATTCCCAACTCAATCTGTGAGGCCACCATCACCAGGAACCAAAATGAAGCAGAAATGCCACACAGAAAAGAAAATTACAGGCTAACATCATTGATGAACATCAATGCAAAACTCCTGAGGAAAACGCTAGCAAAAACAAAACAAACACATGAAAAGGATCATACACCAAGTTCAAGTGGGGTTTATCCCAGGGATGCAAAGATTCTTCACTATCTGCAAATCAATCAATGTGTTACACTATATTAACAAATTGAAAGATAAAAACCATATGATAAACTCGATCAATGTGGAGAAAGGTTTTGACAAAATTAAACATCAGTTTATTATTTAAAAAAAAACCCATAAATGGGCATGGAAGAAACCTACCTCAACATAATAAAGGTCATATAGGAAAATCTCTCAGCAAACATTATCCTCAATGGTGTCAAAATTTAAGCATTTCCTCTAAGATCAGTATCAAGCCCATGGTGCCCACTCTCATTCCTATTATTCAATATAGTTTTGTAAGCCATACACACAGCAATCAGAGAAGAAAATGAAAAATAATGCATATTGGGAAAGAAGAAGTCTCTCTCTCATTGATTGCAGATGACCTGTTTCTATTCACAGAAGACCCTAAAGATAGAACCAGAAAACTACTAGAGCTAATCAGGGAATTTAGTAAAGCACAGGATACAAAATTAATACATAGAAATCCTTTGCATACCTATAGCACAACAAGAAAAATCAGAAAGAGAAACTAAGGAAACAGTGCCATTCCCCACTGCAATAAGAAGAATAGCATAGCTAGGAATGTTGCTGCTGCTAAGTCACTTCAGTCATGTCCGACTTTGTGCAACCCCATAGACGGCAGCCCACCAGGCTCCCCTGTCCCTGGGATTCTCCAGGCAAGAACGCTGGAGTGGGTTGCCATTTCCTTCTCCAATGCATGAAAGTGAAACGTGAAAGTGAAGTCGCTCAGTTGTGCCCGACTCTTCGGGACCCCATGGACTGTAGCCTACCAGGCTCCTCTGTCCATGGGATTTTCCAGGCAAGAGTACTGGAGTGGGTTGCCATTTTCTTCTCCAATAGCTAGGAATAAACCTACCTAAACAGACAAAACGTGTGTGCAGAAAGACAGGCTGTGTGATGAAAGATAGCAAAGATGAAACAAACAGAAAGATATGCCATGTTCTTGAATTGAAAGAAATCAATGTTGTGAAAATGACTATACTACCCAAAGCAATCTGCAGATTCAATTCATCCCTATCAAACAACCAATGACATTTTTTTTAAAGAACCAGGACTAATAATTTTACAATTTATACTGGGGAGAAAAGACCCAGAAAGGCCAAAGCAATCTTGGAAAGAAAGGTGGAACTGGAGGAATCAGCCTTTCTGACTTCAGACTATACTGCCAAGACACTACGGTACAGGCACAAAATAGAAACATAGAACAATGGAATGAGACGCAAAGCTGAGAGATAAACCCACACTCCTATAGGCACCTTCTCTTTGACAAGGGTGGCAAGAATGTACAATGGAGAAAGGACAGAAAAGAGAGGCTCTTCAGTAAGTGGTGCTGGGAAACTGGACAACTGCATGTAAAAGAACGAAATTCAAACACTTCTTCACACTATACACGAAAGTAATTCACAATGGATTAAAGACCAACAGTAAGGCCTGAAACTATAAAATGCTTAGAGGGAAACATAGGCAGAACACTCTTTGACATTTATTACCACAAGATCCTCTTTGATCCACCTCCAAGAATGACTGAAATAAAAACAAAAATTTAAAAACTGGCATCTAGAGAAACTTCAAAGTATTTAAGCAGCAAAGAAAACTATAAACAAGATGAAAAGACAACCCTCAGAATAGGAGAAAATAATTGTAAATGAAGCAATTGACAAAGGATTATCTACAAAGTACACAAGTAGATCATCAAGCCTAATATNAAAGTAATTCACAATGGATTAAAGACCAACAGTAAGGCCTGAAACTATAAAATGCTTAGAGGGAAACATAGGCAGAACACTCTTTGACATTTATTACCGCAAGATCCTCTTTGATCCACCTCCAAGAATGACTGAAATAAAAACAAAAATTTAAAAACTGGCATCTAGAGAAACTTCAAAGTATTTAAGCAGCAAAGAAAACTATAAACAAGATGAAAAGACAACCCTCAGAATAGGAGAAAATAATTGTAAATGAAGCAATTGACAAAGGATTATCTACAAAGTACACAGGTAGATCATCAAGCCTAATATCAGAAAAAAAGCAACCAACTGAAAAGTGAGCAGAAGACATGAACACATTTCTCCAAAGAAGACATTAAGAAGGCCACCAAACACGAAAAGATGCTCCACATCGCTCATTATTAAGGAAATACTAACCAAAACTACATGAGGTATCACCTCACACCAATCAGAATGGCTGTCATCGACAATTCTACAAATAATAAATGCTGGACAGGACATGGAAGAAAAGGAACCCTCTTCCACTGTTGGTAGACATGTAAATGGATACAGCCACTACGGAGAAGGAATGTAGGTTTCTTTAAAAAGTAGGAATAAAACTTACCATATGCTGCAACAATCCCCTACTGGCCATATACCCTGAGAAAACCATACCTCTAAAAAGACATATGTACCCCAATGTCCATTGCAGCACTATTTAAAATAGCCAGGGCATGGAAGCAATCTAATGTCTATCAAGAGAACAATGGATAAAGAAGTTGTGGAACATATACACAATGGAATATTACTCAGCCATGAAAAGGAACAAATATGAGTCAGTTTAACTGAGGTGGATGAACCTAGAAACTGATACAGAGTGAAGTAAGTCAGAAAGAGAAGAACAAATACAGTATATGAATGCATACACATGGAATCTTGTAAAATGGTACTGGTGAATATTTGAAGGGCAGAAATAGATACAGAGATGTAGAAGAAGGACTTGTGAACTCAGCTGGAGAAGGGGAGGGTGGGACGATTGAGAGAGTAGCACTGAAACATCGCCACTACCATATGCAAAATAGCTAGCGAGTGGGAAGCTGCTATATAACATAGGGAGCCCAGCATGGTGCTCTGTGATGACCTAGAGGGTGGGATGGCAGGAAGTGGGAGGCAGGCTCCCCAAAGAGTGGATAATATGGCCTATTCGTGTTGTTGTATGAGGAAAACCAACCAAACATTGTAAAGCAGTTATCCTTCAATTAAAAAATAAATAAATACAATCTGAAAACTCATTCAACATATCTGTACTGTCATCTAAAGCTATATGGGATCATCTTCTATTCCTAGCTATTTTTCCACTATAAGTGCTTATAAATGTCATTAAAGGTTTTGAAAATATGATTTTAATAGCTACACAGTATTGCTTAATATCTCATACATAAATAATAAAATTTCAGTCTCAACATAGAAATATAATACCAAAAAAGGTTTCCATTTTAATTTAGTTTAATGAAAATTCCTCTGAAGATCTAAAATTCTTATGAATAGTAAATTATGTGGAGTCCTTGCTTTCATCTGTTATGCCTTATTGTCATTTACTTCTAAGGACTCTTGGACTTTTGACATTTTTGCCTTAGACTGTAATTTTTGACTGAGATAAAATCTTAAATTTAGATATTAAGAATGTCAAGAAGCACTCTTCCAAGTGTGAGTCACTCATTCATGTCCAGTTATTTGTGACCCATGGACTGTAGCCCACCAGATCCTCTGTCCACAGAATTTTCCAAGCAAGAATATTGGAGTGTGTAGCCATTCCTTTCTCAAGGGGATCTTCCTGACCCATGGGTCAAACCCAGGTCCCCACATTGCAGGCAGATTCTTCACCATATGAACCACCAAAGAACCCTGACCCTGGTGTACACGGATGTAAAAATCCTCAAAAGAATATTAGCAAACCAAATTGAAGATACATTAAAAAGAATCATAGACTATGATCAAATAGAATTTATTTTGTTCCTGCTAGCATGATTTATTATCTGCACATCAATCACTGTGATACACAATATGAGCAAAATTAAGAATGAAATCATGTGATCTTCTCAATAATTGCAGAAAAAGCTTTTGACAAAGTGTAACATCAATTTTGATCAATCTCTCAATACAGTGGTTTTACATGGAACATCCTAAAGAGTATATAAACAAGCCCACAGCTAACATCCAACTCAGTGGTAAAGAGGTGAAAGATTTTCCTAAAAGATCAGGAATAGTACAAGGATGCCCACTCTCACCAATCTTGTTCAACATAATAGTGCAAGAGTCCTACCCAGAATAACTAGGCAAGAAAAGGAAATAAAAGGCATCCCCATTGCAACAGATGAAGTTAGACTGCCACTATTCGATTATGACAGGATTTATATGAAACCCTAAAAACTCCACCAAGTAACAAGTATTAAAACTAATAAACTCAGCAATATAGCAGGATATGAACCATCAGAGAACAGAACAGTCCCATATACAAATGCATAAAAAATAAATAAATAAATAAATTTCACCGAGGAACAGAAACAGCCGTACAGTCACGGGCTCCAAGAAATAGAGTCTAGGTTCAAATCCCACCTTACCCACTGACCTGCAGAGTGACCCAGGGCAAATCACACAATGATATGAGGCTCAACAGATTCAACTGTAAAATGGACACAAACCCAGTATCTCCTCCCAGGGCTGTGAAACTCCAAGGAAATGCTTATTTAGGCCCGGGGGTTGGAGTGTCTCTGGGAGCCTCTCCTTGTATGAAACTCCTCTAGAACTGGGCTCTCCTGATCCTGTGGGTGAGGGTAAGCGTAGGGCCTGGGAACCAAACGGGACTGGACAAGGACGAGGACAAAAATAGTACTAGTTCTGTGTCAGGGAGGGAAGCCATCTCCTTTCCAGATCTCATAGTGGGGTCTGCACCGAAGGCCCGGGGGATGCACAATCAGATGTGAACCCCGAACCCCCTACAGCAGGGATGGAGCCTTCCTGGCAAGAACATTCTCTCTGGTCCAGGCTCCAGTGTGATGTGGTGCTGCTCCCTGAGTTCTCCAGGTCTCCATCAGGCAAAGAGCTCTCGGGAGTTGGAGGTCTATTAAACCACAGGTGCCTGAGAGTCAGAATGACACAAGGACTAACAACATTGAAAATTAGCTATATTTTTTTAAAAAATGACAGAAGTACAGACGAGGCAGGGGATGAGAAGCAGAAGGACTACCTCTCAAGCCTTTAGCAGAAATATCTCCACACCAGCTCAGCAGAGCCCACAGGAGGAAAATATAATGGAAAAGCAGGCTATAGGTATATCTACACTGCTGGACCCAGGGACCCAAGTCCCAATCCACCAACATCGTTTTGCGCATCCAGACATCAAGAGGAAGAAACACAGACCTTGCCTTAGGAAGTCTCAGCCAGACTTAGTATTGGGGTTGCTGAGCACGGTTACATGGTCACTGTGGTCACTCAGCCCCTCCTCCATGCTCACATCTTCTGTCCTCACAGAAACATACATGGTTCACTACAGAGAACCCTCTGAGGGTACTTGTGTATACAAGAAACTGGCAATGGTGAAATGCGAAGAGAAGACACAGAAATGGAAACATGCCTCTGGGGTGCTGTACAAGTTTCCAAAGATCTGAAGTTCTTGATACTTGGCATTAAAAAAAAAAAGCTTCTTAATGTGTAAACGCAGAAAGGACATTTCCAGGAGAAAGGACAAAGGAATCATCCCATTGAGACAATTTGGTATCCATGTGGGGAAGGTAAGTTGGATCCCTACCTTGCAAAACACCACCAAACCAATTAGACACATACTAAAAACCAACAATTGAAGGAAAAACTTTACAAAATTTCGAACAATTTTTGATGAGGCAATATCTTTTCTTTAAGTTGAGGTATTGTTGATTTACAATAATTTGTTTAAGGTGTACAGCAAAGTGATTCAGTGATTCAGCCTCTCAGGTGCTTCCTTGGACAAAATTCATTCCCTTTGGGAGGCCCCTGGGCCATGCCCTCAGAACAGCTGCTGCTGCTAAGTCGCTTCAGTCCTGTCAGACTGTGCAACCCCATAGACAGCAGCCCACCAGGCTCCCCTGTCCCTGGGATTCTCCAGGCAAGAACACTGGAGTGGGTTGCCATTGCCTTCTCCGTCACAACAGCTAAGAATTCTGAACAGGCAAAGCAGCATATGGTGGTGCTCGTGGGGGTTTTTAGACTGAATAAATTATTCTAGCACGATACAAGAAACCGGAGAAGGCAATGGCACCCCACTCCAGTAAGCTTGCCTGGAAAATCCCATGGACGGAGGAGCCTGGTGGGCTGCAGTCCATGGGGTCGCTAAGAGTCGGACACGACTGAGCGAGTTCACTTTCACTTTTCTGCATTGGAGAAGGAAATGGCAACCCACTCCAGTGTTCTTGCCTGGAGAATCCCAGGGACAGGGGAGCCTGGTGGGCTGCCGTCTATGGGGTCGCACAGAGTCGGACACAACTGAAGTGACGTAGCAGTAGCAATCCAAGAAACAAGCCCAGAGGTTGAGAGAGGATCTCCAAACCTACCTTCAAACAGGAGGTCTTGCTCCCTTGAATGTGGGTGTGTGAAACAGCGCTTGGGAAGGGAAGAGGTAGGTCATGAATATTTTGTTTGCAGAGGACAAAGCGGTGTGTAGAGAGGGATGTGCAGGCATGTCCCAGGACACTGAGCACACGGACACATGGACTGGACTCTTGACCCTGCTCTGGGGGCATCACACTATCTCCACCCCCGACACAGGGTGAGCAGCTCGCACGTATACCAGAGTATGGTCACATGACCTGGACCTGGCCAATCGGTGTGTTCCATCCTCGCTGGCCACCGTGAGTGGCTCAGGACTGCCTCACGCTGGAATCAAGGGAAGAGGAGGGCTGGTTCTGCCGGAAGTGGTGGGGCCGTGTGAGGTCAGGCTACAGCAGTGGGAGGGGCATGAGGCTAGCCTATGGCAGTTGGTGACCTTCCTGCGCCCGTTAGGGCAGAACCGCCGGCCTGAGAAGGAGGGTGCTGCTGAGCCCAGGGGTTGAGAGCGCCGGTTCCTACTGTGGTCCCGGAGCTCCACCTGAGACCGGAGGGAAGCCTTTTGCCCGTGAGTCCTCTCCTGCTTGTCCGTCAGGTTGTTTGAACCACGCTGGGTTTTCTGTCCAGCTGGCTAAGTGGAGACCCTGGAAATGCTCCTGTGTGGGTTTTGGCTGGTTTCAGGGAAGAAATGCCAGATGACCCTGGGAGACTCCAGTTTAATCTGGATTCAGGTCATATCTCTTGAAAGTGAAGTGAAAGTCCCTCAGTTGTGTCTAGCTCTTGGCAACCCCATGGGCTATACAGTCCATGGAATACTGCAGGCCAGAATACTGGAGTGGGTAGCCTTTCCCTTCTCCAGGGGATCTTCCCAGTCCAGGGGTTGAACCCAGGTTTCCCGCATTGCAGGCAGATTCTTTACCACCTGAGCCACAAGAGAAGTCCAAGAATAGTGAAGTGGGTAGCCTGTCCCTTCTGTAGCAGATCAGCATTCCCGACCCAGGAATCAAGCCAGGGTCTCCTCATGGCAGGAGGATTCTTTACCAACTGAGCTATCAGGGAAGCCCAGTATCTCTTAAGGCCAGCTATTCATTGATATCTCTTAAGGCCAGCTATTCACTGATATCTCTGCTTTCTGTTGTGATGGGGCACCCCAGTTATCTTGGAGCGATTGGGAAGTCTGCTGGTGTTACATGCTCCCGCCTTCGATGGGGAAACATTATTGCTGCATTGACGCTGCTCACTTGATACTGGGAATCTGTTAAACACAAATGGCAAGGGGAACAGAGAAAAACAGAAAAAGAAGAATGGAGAGTTGCTGGGTTGCTTCAGGTCTCACCTGTGATTAAGAGTGTGTACAGCCTGCACGTGAACCCGGGTTCCCACACCTGCCACCTACCAGGTGCCAGGCCCTGATTTTAGACCTCCAGCTTCACTAAGGAGTCATTGACAGATACAGTTTGTGTGTATTTCATGTCTACATTGTGATGACTTGATGCCCATAGACGTCGTGGAATGATTGCCCAACATTCGCATCACCTCACATGGTTCACTCTGTGTGTGTCCTTTGTGTTGTTCTTATAATCCGTGAACACAATATAGATAGCTCTCCATTTTTTTAGATCTTCTTTAATTTATCCTAGAAGTTTATAGTTTGCTGTATGTCTTGCACATGTTTAATTAGATAGCTTGATATTTTCAGTGCCATTGTAAATTCCTAATAGAGATAGAATTGACTTTCCTATATTCACTTGGTAAATCCATTTACTTCAAATCATTCTAATTGTATTTTTTATGTATACACAATTATGTCTGCAAATAAGTGCTTTTTTTCCCCTTTGCAACTGTGATAACTCTTTCCTTTTTCTTGCCTTATTGTACAGACCAGGATCTCCAGTACAGTGGTGAACAGAAGTAAGGAGAATAAGTATCCTTGTCTCTGTCCCATTATCAGAGGAAAAGCTTTCGGTATTTCACCATCACACAGGATATTAACTTTTTTGTAGATATTTTTATCAAAATATGTAAATTCTTCTCTGTTAGTTTACTAAGAGCTTTTTCTTAGTCATGAACTAAAATTATTACATTAAATTTTCTTAAGTTTATTTTCTGCAGATTTTGAAATGGGTGATTTTTCTTTTATGTGGTGATTTAACTTTTAAAAATTTTGTGATTCTAAAACAACCCCAAACTGATCTCAATGTATTCTCCTTCAGTTGGACTTCGTTAGTGTTTTATTTAGAATTATTTCATCTATACTCAGAGTCTGTAATTTTACTTTCTTGTACTTCTTCCTTGTTGGTTTTAGTATCAAGGTTATGCTAGTCTTATAAAACAAGGTTGGAGAGTGTTCCTTGTTTACCCCAAGAGTTCCTGTGAGATTACTGTTTTCTTCTCTAGATTTTTGGAAGAATTGATTGGCAAAACCAGTTGGTTTCATTGTGAAGAGTCTTTTAATTTCAGGTGTAATTTAATTTTTTTCATGCAAATAAAAATTTCTGATTTTGTATGTCTTCTTGGGTCTATTTAAGTAAAGCATTTCCCCTCTGCTAAGAATTTATTGAGGCGAACAGACTCTCCAATTAGTCAGTGAACTGTGGTTCATAATATTTTTCTTATCCGCAAGAAGTGTTGTCTCCTTTTTTAAAGATCCCTGATGCTGGTGATTTGTGCTTTGTCTCTTTTTCTTAATCAGTCTCTCTAGGGGTTTATCAGTTTTATCAGTCCTTCCAAAGAGCCAACTTTTGGCTTTGTTTTAAAAAAACTTCATATCTGCTTTCTGTTTCCTTGTTTTCTGCTCCTTTTTTTTCCATCTGCCTGTGTTTCATTTGCTATGCTTTTTTTCTGGTTTCTTGGGAGAGAGGCTTAATTGAGTTTTAGCCTTCCTTCTTTTCCAGTATATGTGTTTTAAGGCTTTAAGTTGCCCTCTAAACATTGTTCGCTGTGTCCCACAAGTTTGAATAAGCCAGATTTTCATTATCTTTTATGGAAAAGTATTTTTTAATTTTCATTGTGTTTTTTAAACATTTTTTAAACATTGTGTGTTTTTTATTATTCATGAAATTCTTCAAGCAGTATGTCATTTAACTTCCCAATGTTTGGGGAGGTTTTTCCCATGACCCTTTTTTGATTTCTAACTTAATTCCATGAAGATCCCTGTCTTAATCTTTTTTGGGCTACTGTTATAAATACCGTAGACTAGCTGATAAACAACAGAAAGTTGTTTCTTGTAGTCCTAGAGGCTGGGGAGTCCCAAGATCACCAGCAGGTGAGGCCTGTTTCCTAGTTCCTAGACTGCCTGCTGCTTCTCCCTGTCCTCGCAGCACGGGAGCCCATTCCCTCCTGGCCTGACCCCTCCCAGAATGCCTGCTTCCTAGGATCATCACCACGCGCGGGGTGAAGTTTGAGGGCACATAAATCGTCAGCCCATTGCAATCTGTAAGTATACCCTGCATTATTTCAGTCCTTTGAAATAATTTGAGCTTTCCTAATGGCCCAATATATATTCTTTTTGTTATATGTTCCTTGGGCTCTTGAAAATAATATGTTATCAGTGGGAATGCAATGTTCCGTGTGTATCAGTTAGATCAAGTTTGTCACTCATGTAATTCAGATTCCGGTAGCCACGTTGAGTAAAAGTAGAAGTAGGTGAAATTACCTGTAATATATTTTATTTTAACACACCCAAAATATTATCCTTTCAGTGTGTAATCAACATGATAAGACCTAAAGAAATAGTTCTCGTTCTTTTTTGCATGCTAAGTCTTTAAAATCCAGTGTGTGTTTCAGGCTTGCAGCACATCTCATCCTAGAGCCAGCTGCATTTCCGGTACTTCATGGCTGCAGGTGACTCCGTACCAGGGAGCCCAGTTCCACGAGAGATGTGTCTTTAACGTCTCCCACTGGGATTATGAACTCGGCTGTTACTCCTTTTCTATTTCTGTCGGGTTTTATGTATTGATATTTTGAGGTTATGTTATTAGGTACATTCAAATTTAGAATCCTCATCTTCTTCCTAGACTGAACCTGTATCAGTATGAGATGCTCCTTTTCATCACTAGTAATGCTCCTTTCTTTAGACACTATTTGACAGTGAAATTGCCCTGTCAGTTTTCTGTCCTTGTTGGCCTGGGTATCTTTTACTTTCACCTGTCTAAAAGACCTTCCATCTTAACATGTACCTCTGTGAATAGTGTATAGTTTTCATTGGAATCAGTTTGACACTTTATCTTTTAATGAGAATATTTGCTCTGTTTATAATGTTGATATTATCTACAACATGTGTGTAGATACGATGTGACTGTTTGTTTTCTGTTTGTCCCACCTATTCTGTGTTCTTTGCTCTTGCCATCTTTGAGAAGTATGAAGTGTTTCTCTAGTTCTGTGCTCCTCTGCCAGGTTGTTGGGTGCACATTTGCAGATACAGCGTGTGTTTTACATTCAAGTCTAACTTAGTACTTTTACTGCCTCCCTGACATGACTGTTTCCTCCTTGTCACTGTTACACTTTAAACTGTTAGATATATTTTTGGTGTTAACATCATTGTTTTGTAGAGTTAATATTTACCCTCACAGTTACCTCGTTGTTGGTCTTTACTTGTTTTTTATATTTCCATCAGAGACTACTTTTCTTTCTCCCAAAGCACTGCCTTAATATTTTTTTAGTTCATGTCTGTGGGTGATGAGTTATCTCATTTCCATTTGCCCTAAAAGTCTTTATTTTGCTTTCACTTTCAAAGAGTGCTTTTCTTGGGTATAGAATTCCAGGTTGGTGGTTATTTGTTTTTCAGCATTTTACAGATGCCAGTCCATTATCTTCTGACTTCCTTGTTCTTGAAAAGTCAGCTCTCAGTGTTGCTGTGACATTAAAAGCCACACCTTTTTTACTCTGAGCACTTGAACATTTTCTTTTTGCCTTAGGCACCCGCAGAGGAGCTGAAACCAATGTGTTGTTTTCATTTTTGAGTCAGTGGTCTGATTCTTGAACCAACTCTTGCCACTGTCCCTGTCAGTCAGTTCAGTCGCTCAGTATCTGACCCATTGCGACCCCATGGACTGCAACACGCCGGGCTTCTCTGTCTATCATCAACTCCCAGAGCTAGCTTGGGCTCATGACCATCGAGTCGGTGATGCCATCCAACCAGCTCATCCTCTGTCATCCCCGTCTCCTGCCTTCAGTCTTCCCCAGCATCAGGTTCTTTTCCAGTGAGTCAGTTCTTCGCATCAGGTGGCCAGAGTATTGGAGCTTCAGCATCAGTCTTTCCAGTGAATATTCAGGTCTGATTTGCTTTAGGATTGACTGGTTGGATCTCCTAGCAGTCCATGGGGCTCTCAAGAGTCTTCTCCAACTCCCCAGTTCAGAAGCATCGATTCTTCAGTGTTCAGCTTTTTTCATGGGCCAACTGTCACATCCATACATGACTACTGGAAAAACCATAACTGACTAAATGAACCTTTGTCAGCAAAGTAATGTCTCTGCTTTTTAATATGCTGTCTAGGTTTGTCATAGCTTTCGTTCCAAGGAGCAAGCATCTTTTAATTTCACCTTCTGCAGTAATTTTGGAGCCCAAGAAAATAAAGTCTATCACTGTTTCCATTGTTTCCCCATTTATTTGCCATGAAGTGATGGGGCTGGATGCCATGATCTTCATTTTTTGAATGTTGAGTTTTATGCCAGCCTTTTCACTCTCCTCTTTCACTTTCATTAAGAGGCTCTTTAGTTTCAACCCCTGGAGGCATTTCTTATTACCCTTTCTGTCTTTTCTCCACCATGAGGGTCCCCATTTATAGTTTTTAACAGCGTAGTTTAACAGGGGGCTCCTTCAATATATTCTATACTATTTTCCCTCTTATATATATATTTTTTAACTGATCCATCCTTCAGTTCACTGATCCTCTCTTCAGCTACATCCAATTTGATGTTAAGCCCAGAGACTGAGTTTTTAAATTCAGTCACTGTTATTGTAAAATTCTAGACTCGGTTTTGAGTCTCAGAAATTTTTCCTTTTGTCAAGTGTATTTTTGAACAGGTGACGTTTGCATCTGATGCCTCTAGCATACCTCTGATTGCTGATATACATCTGATACCTCTGGATCTGATTCAGTTCTTTTTCTCTTGGTCCTATTTGTTTTTTTTTTTTTTTTTTGAAAGTTAAGTCAAGTTAAGTTAAGTCAAGTTGCTCAGTCATGTCCGGCTCTTTGCGACCCCATGGACTGTAGCCCACCAGGCTCCTCCGTCCATGGGATTTTCCAGGCAAGAATACTGGAGTGGGTTGCCATTTCCTTCTCCGGTCCTATTTGTTGTTACACCCTTTTTTGCTTTTTTGGTTGCATGTTGGACATTCAGTTCAGTTCAGTTCAGTTTATGTTTGGAAAACCCTAGAGGTTCTGAGTGATGCTGTCTTCTCCAGAGTTTCCTCTGGCGAAGACCTCCAGTGGGGACAGAGCTGTCTGTTCACTCAGGGCCTGAGGGACTTGAGGCTGGGGGTCCCTGTAAGCTCAGTCTCAGCATCCTTCACCCACCTTCCCCCCCAACCCCAGGGAGCTTTCCAGCGTCTCAGTCTGGAAGCCTGGGCTGCCTCCCAGGTCCCCCTCTTCTCGGCAGGTCCTGAAGCCCACCATCTGTCTCCTGAGCACCACGAGGTGACTGATACTCAGCGCTCAGCCGGTTTGGGCAGAGTGTTGAGTACATTTTCTGACACCTGGACTGACTCATCTGGCCTGCACTTGAATTTTTGTCTTCTCAGCCCAAGGAACCATCCAGAGCTGTGTTAGCCAGTCCCCTCTGCTTGCCTTTTTCCCTGCCTTTTCTTGGCAGAGTCAGCTTTGTTCAGATGGCCCGAGGGAAGGAGCGGCCCTCTCAGTCTCCAGCTCCCTCACTGGGCTTCCCTTTTGTTTGAAATCTTGGATTGTGGCTGCCTAAGGACCTCTTTTGGGAGAAGGCAATGGCAACCCACTCCAGTACTCTTGCCTGGAAAATCCCATGAACGGAGGAGCCTGGGAGGCTGCAGTCCATGGGGTCGCTAAGAGTCAGACACGATCGAGTGACTTCACTTTCACTTTTCACTTTCGTGCATTGGAGAAGGAAATGGCAACCCACTCCAGTGTTCTTGCCTGGAGAATCCCAGGGATGGGGGAGCCTGGTGGGCTGCCATCTATGGGGTCGCACAGAGTCGGACAGGACTGAAGCGACTTAGCAGCAGCAGCAGCAGCAAGGACCTCTTTTAAACTGTATTTAGCTTTTCTAGCTCTTGGTAGGCTGACCTACAAGCTGCTGGCATCTGTCACTGGAAGTGGGGACGCCCTGGGTGTCTTCTGTCATCCGAAGCCACATGTAACAGTCACAGTTGTTGTATTGATCAAGTTTATTTGATACCGAGAAAAACAAGAACCAGGAGTCCTTGCTTGGTACCCACGGTTGTGTTTCGGGTAAGAATCCCCAGCTTGCCCGGGCTGTTTCAGTGCCACGTGAACTTGGGAAGAAGGTGGAACAAGCGGCCCACGCGGCCTGGAGACAGAGGAGCCGGTCTGCACTCTTCCCCTGCCCCTGCTGGCCCAGGGCAGGCGTTGCAATGATGGGCTGCTGGTGGTAGAGAAGGCTGAGGAGGGAGGGGTTACATGACCTGTATTCTGTGACATGGTCACATGTGGGTTTTCTTTTTCGGTTTGAAAAAATGACTGCTTTTAGTCTTCCCTCCAGTTTCATTTTAAGATTGAAAATGAAGATTTTATTCTTAAAGTTGAGCACAGTGATTTTACAGTCTTTCTGAAAGCAACAGTTGAGGTTTTAAAAAGACATCTCAGAGAACTCCAGTAGATAAAGCCAAAAAAAGAGAACGTGTTCAGGGTAAATTGCGGGCAGGACCCCAAACTGTACTCTGTCTCTCCCAGAGTCTGCAATCACTGAGATGGGTGGATATAGGACCCCAAGCACCCTGGGGACCGAGGTCCTCAAGTGACAGCAGAGGTCCCGGCTGAGCCAGGAGAAGTGTGGCCTGTGCCCTGGCGAGTGGAGAGCCGCGAGGCTGGGAGTGGGGCCAGGAGAGGGGTGGGAGACTCGGGGGCGGAAGGTGGGGCAGCACCTCGTGGGGTCTGGGAGGCGCTGGCTGTCGCAGCTAGAGGCGGGGACACCCCTGAACCTCCACCGTGCAGTCCCCATGGGGCGGAGTCGTCTGGCAGCCCAGGGTCAAAGTTAAGAGGGCGAGTTCACAGCAGGTTGAATGAACCCCTGTACCCACTGTGGGTTCATTCTAAGTGCCTGGAGCGAGGTTGGTCAAGCCCTGCTGAGCTCGAGTGAGGAAGTCCGACAGGGAGGGCCGAGCTCAGGGTGAGAGTGAGGGGCAGCGAGCGTGGTGAGTCCTCCTCAGCCGGGTGGGTTCTGGGGATGCCCTTGAGTTCAGGGGTGCCCTTTCAGTAGCCTCACTGGGGGCTTGTCTGGGGGGTAGAGGAGGCAGAAGCCCACTTAGAAGACGTGCTCATTCCCAGGGGTGGTGGTTTCTGAAGCAGTTTATACTGGTCATTTTGACTGTGACCCAGTACCTTGCAGGGACATGTTTGACAGGGGGCCTGAGCCAAGGGCACGGCCTTCCTTCTCCCGCACCCCACACTCACCTGTCTTTTTGGCAGTCCCTCCCGCCTCTCTGCACCCTTGATGGTGGGCCTGAGCCCAGCCCCCTGTTACCACAGAAACCCTTGTGACTGAGCGGGTTCAGGTTGCAGGCTCCTGGGAGACGTGCTGGAGGCAGAGCCTTTGTGCCATTTCTCCTTGAGACAGCAGTGCTGGTAGTCATAGTGTGAGAGCGGTGTGTGTGAGAGCGGTGGTCGTAGTATGAATAGTGTGAGATCTGTGGTGATAGCTTGGGAGCCGAGGTATCCTACCATGAAACAGCGGTTGCCCCCGAGTCGGGGGCTGCCCCCATCCGCGAGGATGGGTCGCAGAAGGGCCCGCCTTTGGGCGTTATTTCAGTGCTGCAACCCCAAGGCAAAGGCCAAGACTAGGAAGAACTTGGCCTCAGCCCAAGTCCTGGAAGCAGAGTGGCCTGAGGTGAGAGCAGCCGGGAGCTGGGCCCGTCGGATTGGCCCTCACCTGGTGAAGTGTTGGGGTTGTGTTTCATTTTGTTAGCATGGCTGTTGGCCCTGCCGGCCAGGGTGTTTTGACCTTAGTGGGCAGGATCGACCCCAGCAGGTTGACCTTGTAAGAGGTTGTGCAGGTGCTGCGTGGAGGATGGGCGGGGGCCCCACAAGAAGGGAAACACTGGCTGGAGGAGTCACTGGGGCACGTGGACCAAGCTATAGAGTCAGTCCTTGAAGCAGAAAGGCTAAGCCCCTTAACGTCTCCCTTCTTCCAAAGAAAGGCTATACGGGCTGGAGGAGTCTCTGGGGCATGAGGATCGAGCTAGAGAGTCAGTCCTTGAAGTAGAAAGGCTAAGCCCATTAATGTCTCCCACCTTACAAAGCACAGACCAGTGTGTCCAGTATTTTAATGACTTATACCTACTGCTTACGTGTATGACATACACCCTCATAGCTTCACATGTCTTCTACATGCTTCTTACAAGTGCTGGGCACTGTTCTAGGTGCTGGACACTCAGTATGTAGTAGGGGATACGTAGCCCAGGATCTTTTTATTTCTGCAAAGAAAAATAAAGAATAAAAGATTCCATGTGGTTCAGTTTGAGCAAGTTTACCACGTGGACGGCCCCGTGTGCACGCAAATTGTGGTAAAATACATATAACATAAATTTAACATTTTAACCAGTTGATTGAGTGACTGGGTGACTTCAGTGGAGTCAGGCTAATAGATGGCGTTGGAGTGCCATCAGCCTTTTTCCCAGAGGAACACTCCAAAGCTTGGTGGCCTTGTAGGCCTTCCCTTTCTTCCTCACTCTCCCCAGTGGCTCTAGGTCACTGGTCTGTGTGTCATTTAAGAATCTCTTTATCCACTTTGTTGTTAGGGTTATGTTTTGGAAAGTTCCTCAGACGTCCCTGGGTCTTGAGAAGGCAGGCTTGGATTCTGGGTTCTCCCCTGCCACGTGCCTGCCAGGTCAAGGTGGAGGCTGAAGGCCGGTCTGAGTTGTGGTGGTCTGTGTGGTCTTGGGGTCAGTGGACCCCCTCTTCTCTGGAGGGGCAGGGAGATCCTTTGTGTGGAGCCTGGGGAGACTTGACAGGGTCAGTCTTCATAGTCTCACTCTCTTTTTAATTTATGTTTGCATTTAGTTTCTTACTTAACTGTTTTCTAGAAATTTCCAACCTACTGAAGAACTAAAAATATGCAGGGAGCAGCTTCTTAAAAGAGAGAGAGAAATCGCTGAACTGAAAGCAGAAAGAAACAACACCAGGGTCAGTAGGGGGATTCTCACGTGTTGACATTTTCCCGAGGCGGGTCACCGCTGGCCTCCGTATTGCTGTCTTTAAACTCTGTCTGATTTTCAAGTCATTTTTCACATCTTCCCACTGAGCAGACGAGGGGGGATCAGTTCGGGTTCTCATACCTTGCTTCAAATTTATGATGAGAGCTAATATAAGCTTAGTAGGGGGGAGTTCTCTTAACTTACATTTTTGTCCACGCTACACTTTGTGTGGGATCTTAATTCCCCGATCAGGGATGAAAACCCATGACCCCTGCAGAAGTGTGGAGTCTTAACTGCTGGGGCACTGGGGAAGTACACTCTTAACTTTAGACTGAACTGGTGGGATTCCGACGTGCCTTAGCATGTTTCCGGCTATAGCGTGAGGCTGAGAGGAGTTATCTGCCCTGAATTCGAGCATGAGGTTGAAGGTGCTCCTTTGGCCCTGCCCTGCAGCTGCTGCTGGAGCACCTGGAGAGCCTGGTTTCCCGGTACGTGCTGTCCCTCCGGATGACGGCAGGCAAGCAGCAGGCCCAGTCCCCAGCCGGCATGACCGCGAGGTGGAGGCGCTCAGGGTGCTAAAATTGCTGTTTGAGCACCACAAGGCCCTGGACAAGAAGGTACCAGCCACCCAGCCATCCTGGATTTGTACACTTTCTGCCTTGTTAGGTGGATGATACACGTATTTATGTAACTAGCTGACTTTTGAGCTTCTTGAATTCTCGTATATACATTTTTTCTGTAAGAAGTCAGAGTTTTATATGGTTAAAAAGCGTTGCCTGCGTACATGCTCAGTCATGTCCGCATCTTTGCGACCCTGTGGACTGTAGCCCACCACGCTCCTCTCTTCATGGGGCTTCCCAGGCATGAATATTGGAGTGGGTGGCCATCTTCTACTCCAGGGGATCTTCCCGACCCAGGGATCGAACCTGCTCTCTTGCATTGGCAGGCGGATTCTTTACCACTGAGCCACCTGGGAAGCCCCCAGTTAAAAAGTATTAGTTGGCATAAATGTCTCAAGATTTATTATATTTTGTATATCAACTTGCAGTTAAAAATTGGGTAATGGAATTAATTTAGGATAACATTTTGTTCTTTCAAACTTAGAATTTAAAGCTGTTAACAAGCAGATTTTCTTGACGTTAAGATGAATGAGAGACATTAAAGGTATTCTGTTACAGTATCCATGTATTAGGGTGAGTATACACTAAGAAGTGTACTCATGTATATACACATATCAACACACAGTGACTCGGCCCCTTCTATTTGAGTTGAGAGCCCGATTATGAGTAGCACTCGAAAGGTGTAGTTTGTTAGAAGAATTAGGTGCCACACATAAAGAGGTAAGTTTGATCAGTCATCGTGTAATTTCAGTTAAGGGTTTGTCATTTGTATCCTTTCATTTTAAAAAAGAATGAAGGCTGTAGTGGTGGGCATCAGATGTTATTTATCTTTCTGATTGAGGACCCGCCCACCTGGGTTATTTTAATGACTAGTAAGCTAGACTTGTGGCTTAGAGCTGCAGGATGTCTTCAGTACCCCTTTGTCCAGTAGAAGACAAATTCTGACTCTAATCACCGGATTGTATTCGGGATGGATAGCATCACCATGTATTTTCTTTTTATGTTGTGTTTTCAGTTTAGAGTTGAGTTTTTCCAGGTGGAGTTTTGCTGTCTTTACTTATTTCTTTACTCTGATTCAATTTTTTGGTTTTAGCAGGTGATTCTTAAAGAGGAGAATAACCAGGAAAAGATACTAACGGACGGGGTGCTTGATGTAAATCACGAGCAAGAGAACATGCCAAGTGCCAATGGAAAGGCAAGTCCTTGGTCTCGCTCTCTGTCTGCTTCTCGTCTTATCGTCCAGTCTGTGCGGGGCTGTTGGGACCTCTCACCAATGCACCATGTAGGTCTGAGTGGCTGTGAGGGTCCTGTGAGCTCCCAGAGTGCAAAAGGCAGTTTTGACCTCACCGATTGCCCAGAAGTGCTGTGTTCCCTCCTTCCCAAAACAAGGCTGTCTAAGGCTTCCTTTCCCCCTTAGAAACCCTCCGATGGTCTCTAAGCCACGAGGAAGACCTGGCTAAGGTGATCCAGCTCCAGGAAATCATGGACAAGCAGTCGCAGGAGCAGAGCCAGATGAAGGAGCGCCTGGCAGCCCTCTTTGCCCACGTGACAGAGCTGGAGGAGGA
Organism: Redunca redunca; assembly: GCA_006410935.1. Classification (NCBI taxonomy): domain Eukaryota; kingdom Metazoa; phylum Chordata; class Mammalia; order Artiodactyla; family Bovidae; genus Redunca; species Redunca redunca. The sequence continues at coordinate 3,448 of SJYQ01010104.1, read as the reverse complement.
CCTGGACACGGCCAGGAAGGACCTCCTCAAGTCCGAGGAAGTGAATATGCGACTGCAGTGTGACGTCCGTGAAGTCAGTGACGGCGGCCGTGTCGGTTGTCCTGAGAGGGACTGTGGGTCCCTTGTTCTCCCAGTGATCTCAGCCTTGGGATGGCTGCGTAAGAACACAGCACTGGAGAGACCGTGACTGGCTGCCTCCCGGCCTCTGCGTCGAGGTCTCTGGGGTAGAAGAGGCCTGGTCCAGGAGGTCCGTTGGCAGCGGACCAACATGCGGGCAGCCCTGGTGCTGTGCTGCACCCTGGGTGTGGACTCCTCATTTCTGCAAGTTCTAGGGGGCCCAATGTACTCCTTTTTTAAAACTCCATTCATCCATTTATTGGTGTATAGTTGCTTTATGCTGCTGTGTCAATTTCTGCTGTACAGCAAAGTGGATCAGTCATCTGTCTATCTGTCTGTCTATGTGTCTCCCTCTCTTTTGGATTTCCTGCCCGTTTTCACCACAGAGCACTGAGCGGACTTCCCTGTGCTGTACACTAGGTCCTTACTCGACTCTATGTGTAGTATCAGTACTGCATATGTCAACCCCAGTTTCCCGGTTCATCGCCCCCTCCACCTGCCTGTTGAATGTGTTCCTGGTGATGCTGAAATTTCCTTCTGATTCACTCAGGCGAGTCTGGTGACGTCTGTGGAGCCCGTTCTCTCGGAGACATGGGAGCATGCTGTGGGGGCCCTGCTGAGGCAGCTTGCCTGGCCATCTTCTCTCGTTTTCTGAGGTTCTGCTCCTTGAAGGGATGTGTGACAGTGACACCGGCGGTCAGACAAGTCGAGTGGCGTTTGCTCACCCTCAGAGCCTCAGTTCCGAGCTGTGTGACCATGTGGAATCGTGATGTTCCTGGCGGTCGTGTCGTGATTTATGAGAAACTCCCTAGCGGTCACTGTGAAAGCAGAAGAGTGCTGGGGACTCAGGGCTCCTGTGAGCCTCGCCTCTCCTCTGTGCACAGACAGACAGCACCCACCCTGCCCCACCCTGCCCCCCCCTCCCCGTGAGACCGTCTCAGAGAGCACCCCTCCAACATGTGGTACAGCGGGTGGACTTGTTTAGTAGCTCGGTGTGAGTGATTCTGTGTGAGAACTCAAAACAGAAACATTTGCACTTTTTTTATAACCTATTCACACTACTCTTTGGCAACAGGAGGAGATTAGGTGGCAGAGTTTAATATGTATAGAATTCTAGAAAAAGCGTTTTTAAGACCTTTCACTTTTAATGTTAGGACTTTGCCCACATTGGTTACTTAGTGACCAGGGAGGGACCTGAAATGGGTTTTGAGCCGGCGGACAGGAGTTGCACCAGCAGCAAGTTCTGGTCCTGGTTTGAGCGCCTCATACATGTGGTGTAACTGCTTTAGAAGAACTAGGCTTGAGAAGGCTGCGCCCAGTTGTGTTACACTTTGACTTCTGTTTCCACTCGTTAACATTCTTACTTTAATTCTGAGGAAATTGCATGAGATTTTTTCCAACTTTTACCCAAGGAAACGAGCCTCAGGGCTCCCCATTGGATCTGTTGAAGGTCTCTCCCTGTTCTGGGTCAAGCCCCCCTGTATGGTGTAGCAGACAGAGGTCCTGACTTCATGCCAGATACCTTCCCTCCTGGAATTCTTGCAATAACAGGGTAGTTTAGTATACTTTTTGTTTGCTGTTTGGGTTCATTATGTAGAAAAGAAGCTTGGTAAACCAAGTGGCTGGACAGAACATTAAGACAGATGGGTGCCAATCGTGGCAAATGTGACCTTTAAGATAGGCGCGCTTTTGCTCACATCTGAGAAAACTGCCGTATCTAGGACTTTAATTTTGAGGACGTTAATTTTATGTTTGATTTGAAACTTAGGACGACCTCAATGATAAACTTGAAAATGAAATTGCAAATAAGGATTCTATCCATCGACAGGTAATGGTCTTTACTGAACTGTGTCTAACTTTTATTGTAGTGAATTACTGAGGAAGGAAGGTAAAGACCTTTTCATGTGACTCCCAAGTTGGAAATCAAGTCCCATTGTAAAGTTCTTATGACCCTAAAATATTGCGTTCAAAAGTGTGGATGTAGCTCATGGTAAATCAGCTGTACTGGAAGGAAATACATTTTTTAAAAATTGGGGGTGACTGCAACTTACAGGTTTGCATTATTTGGGACTTGGTTTAACCATTTTGTGGAATTCCACTCCTGACTCTTCTGTTTTACTTGAACGTGAAACTGTTGGCTTGTTACCGTTTTTACTGAAAGAGCAGAGAGCAGCAGGGAACTTCAGGGCAGCTGGCTGCCTGTTGGGAACTGGGGTCATTGTTACAGAAGGCAGGGTTAAGAGCTCCGGTCTGATTAGGGTTTGCACTTCCTGTGGTTTGGTGAGCCTTACTCGCTTCTGTTTCCCGGTGGTCTCAGATAATCAGGACTTAACCAGGAAAACCAAATCTGGCTTCTCCAAATCAAAGTGAGTCAGTCTGGTGTGTGCCAAAGTGTATCATTGTCCCCACCACAAAAATAAAATACTAGAAAGCCATTGGAATGTATGATGTGGAATGCTAATTAAGAGCATTACGATATACAAAATAATGGCTGTAAAAAGCAGATCAGAAAATACTATGTACCATATGCTATTGTTTTCTGAGGGTTTTAAAGCATATCATATTGTTTGTGTATGTACATAGAGTAATACACAGAAAAAGTAAGAAAGCTGCTTAGAAACAAATGCCAACCTCTCAGATACTTTAATTTTTTTCTTTTTCTTTTTTAAAAAGAATCTGTCTAAATGTTCTACATTGAAAGTTTTTCAGAGTAAGAAGATCTGTTAAAAGAATAATTGTGCATTAACAAATATTAGTTGACTGGCATTTCACCAGGCACACTCTTATTAGGTCTATATTTCAGAGGAGATGAAAGCCATATTTTGGCTTAAAACCTGTGGCCATCTGCGGTCGGTAGGGTTCCCTTCAAATGATGATTCTGGTGATGTTTTAAGAAAGGTCCGTACTGAACCCTTCTTCCCTTGTCAATAAGAATTAATAAGATTCTACAGAAAACTGATCTTCTTTAATATATAAGAACTTTTTTTAAAAGACTTTTCTGGGGAACGTTTAGGAAAAGCAAATACTCTGGCAGGAGGTGTTCTGCTCACTGAGACCAAGCCCAGGAACACTGAGAGAAAATTTACCCTGACGCAGCTTCCGAAACAGAACGAATCCAGTAGACACGTGCATTTCGGTTTTGTCTCAGCTTACTTAAAGCGACAGTGGCTACACCTCTCGGCCTGTTTTGGTCCTCTGCTCTCCCTTTGTAGACAGAGGATAGGAACCGCCAGTTGCAGGAGCTCCTGGAGCCGGTGCAGAAGCTGCAGCAGGCGCTGCAGAGGGCGGAGACGCTGACGAGGTGGAGGCCGAGCAGGCGCAGGGGGTGGCC
>SJYQ01010100.1:87555-158913 GCA_006410935.1 Redunca redunca | reverse complement strand
AAGCCTTTGATGAGAGTGAAAAAGTTGGCTTAAAGCTGAACCTTCAGAAAAAGATCCCATCACTTCATGGGAAATAGATGGGGAAACAGTGGAAACAGTGTCGGACTTTATTTTGGGGGGCTTCAAAATCATTGCAGATGGTGATTGCAGCCATGAAATTAAAAGGTGCTTAGTCCTTGGAAGGAAAGTTATGACCAACCTAGAGAGCATGTTGAAAAGCAGAGACATTACTTTGCCAACAAAGATCCGTCTAGTCAAGGCTATGGTTTTTCCAGTGGTCATGTATGGATGTGAGAGTTGGACTGTGAAGAAAGCTGAGCGTGGAAGAATTGATGCTTTTGAACCGTAGTATTGGGGAAGACTCTTGAGAGTCCCTTGGACTGCAAGGAGATCCAACCAGTCCATTCTGGAGGAGATTAGCCCTGGGATTTCTTTGGAAGGAATGATGTTAAAGCTGAAACTCCAGTACTCTGGCCACCTCATGCGAAGAGTTGTCTCATTGGAAAAGACTGATGCTGGGAGGGATTAGGGTCAGGAGGACAAGGGGACAACAGAGGATGAGATGGCTGGATGGCATCACTGACTCAGTGGACGTGCGTCTGAGTGAACTCCAGGAGTTGTTGATGGACAGGGAGGCCTGGCGTGCTATGATTCGTGGGGTTGCAAAGAGTCTGACACGACTGAGTGACTGAACTGAACTGAGGAAGAGACATGAAGACAGGTTCTTGAGAGGATCATCTACATAGATAAAATCACCATGAACTGAGTGTTTGCTAACATTAGAATGTCTAGAGCTAAGAGGTAGAGTTTAAAAAACAAAGTAAGTGTGACTAATCTAACCTCTCAGCCTAAGATCCAGAAAATAAATAACCCAATGAATAAACAAATGAGAGATATAGCTATACAAAAAAAGTGGAAAATCTTGAAGAAGTTGATAACTCTTTAGCAAAATATAAGTGACTGTGAATATAAGCAGAGTAGAAAATAAGAAAAAGTATCACAGAAGAGATCAAAATGGTGATTGAAAATTTTGATAAATAAAAAACTGCAAGACCAGGTGTTTCAGTTTCTAACTTGTAAAATACAGACAATGTCATTGTTTTAAGGCAATTCAGATACATTAAAAATAGAAAAAAATTAAATATGAAAGATTACTTAGCAGAAGCAGTAGCAAACATCAACTTACCTGATAAAATTTTTTATTGTAAAATAAAAGCAGAATCTTTGTCATCCACTATTACTCAGCATTTTTTCAGAGAGTCTCCTGTCTATAATATAGGAGAAAAAATAATTGCTATCATTTTGGAAAATTATATCTTTCTGATACTAAATATCTAAGACTATCCAAAAGATTCTATTAAAAACTGCTTAAACTGAGGAAATGTGGTAAGTGGCTGGATTAAGACAAATCTTTCAGTTCAGTTCAGTGGGTTTCCTGGATCATATGATAGTTCAATTTTTAGTTTTTTAAGGAACCTCTATACTGTTCCCCATAGCAGCTATACTAATTTACATCCCACCAACAATGTAGGAGGGTTCCCTTTTCTCCATACTCTCTCTAGCATTTATTGTTTGTAGACTTTATGACGATGGCCATTTATGAACAGTGTCAGGTGATACATCATTGTGCTTTAGATTTGCATTTTCTCTGATAATCAGTGATATTAAATATCTTTTCATGTGCTGTCTGGCCATCTGTATGTCTTCTTTGGTGAAATATCTATTTAGATCTTCTGCTCATATTTTGATTATTTTGTTTGTTTGCTTTTGACTTAGACCTGAATAAGCTGTTTGTATATTTTGGAAATTAATCTCTTGTCAGTCATTTTGTTTGCAAATATTTTCTTTCATTCTATAGATTGTCTTCTCATTTTGTTTGTGGTTTTCTTTGTTGTGCAGAATGTATTGAGTTTATGTCCAATTTATTTATTTTTGTTTTCTTTTATTATCCTAAGAGATGAGTCCAAAAGATAGTGCTGTGATTTATATCAGAGTGTTCTGCCTATGTTTTTCTCTAAGAGATTTATAATGTTGGCCTTTCACTTAGGTCTGTGGTGCATTTTGAGTTTATTTTTGTGTATGGTGTTAAATAATGTTGTAATTTAATTTTTTTATCTGTAGCTATTCAACGTTCCCAGCACCATTCATTGAAGTGTCTATCTTTTCTCCACTGTATCTTCTTGCCTCCTCTATCATAGATTAACTATAAGTGTGTGGGCTTATTTCCAGACTCTCTTATTTCCATTGATCTATATTTCTGTTTCTGTGCCAGTACCATACTATTTTGATTACTATAGCTTTGTAGTCAAAACAGTGATTAAGTAACTTACAATAGCAAAAGTTCAAGACCAGGTGTCTTCACAGGCAAATTCTGCCAAATATTTAAAGAGTTAACATCTGTCCTTCTAAAAATCTTCCCAAAAAATTGCAGAAGAAGGAACACTCCCAAGTTCATTCTATAAGGTTATCATCACCCTGATAGCATAACCAAAGATACGATGAAACAGAAATTATAGGCCAATATCACTGATAATATATCCTAAAATGTAGAATAAGTGCTTGCTAAATTAGGATTTCTCTATATCTCTCTTACACTGTGGCTCTCAGGGCAGTAACTGTGTCTGTCTGTGTGTGTGTGTGTGTGCATGTGTATATTACACAAATTCATTCTACATTTTACTGATAAGTAATTTACAAATATGAGCTAGCCAGGTGGCACAGTGGTAAAGAATCTGCCTGCCACTGCAGGATATGCAAGAGACAGATTTGATCCCTGGGTAGGGAAGATCCCCTGGAATAGGAAATGGCAACCTGCTCCAGCATTCTTGCCTGGAAAATTCCATGAACAGAGGAGCCTGGCAGGCTACATACAGTCCATGGAGTCACAAAGAGTTGGACATGACTGAACACACACACAATTTACAAATAACCATAAAATAGGTCATAGTTTTTGGTAAATTTCACACAACTCCTTTTTTAATTTTTGCCAAACAGCTATAATCCATGGTAACTCATGGTCACAGCTGTCAAATTGATACAGTTCCAACTTGAATGTTAGTTGAAATTTCATTTACATGTATGAATAAGAAAAAATTGAAACAGTGAACAAATATTCATGGTGATGTATTCATTAAATCAGAACTTCACTCATTCATCAGTGATATAAATGACTACTTTGCTGAACTGGATGATAGTTTTCAAATACTAGAAAAATATTCACCATGTAAGAGCTACAGATATAACACTTTTTAAATTTAATCTGCATTATCAACATTTTTCCATTACTTTCATAAACCCAGACAATCCACAAAACAATAAACCAAACCCTGATTTGTAGCATTTACTGTATTTCCAGGGTGATTTGCAACCATGGCAATTCCAAGTTACAACTAAAGCCACTAAACAGAGAGTGGAAAGATAGCTGCAACAGCACAGCATTGGAGTTATTTTCACTATATAGATACAAGAGATATAAATAGCCTCAAGAACATGGTAGTAGTAAAATAGCAAAATAATTAGAATGTGATCACTTTTGAGTGTTTACTACTTTTGTTTTTAATTTACGAATTTGTAGAATTTAAATTTTAATAATGGATATGTTTAACAACTGGCTTATAAAATTCCTGCTAATGTAACTATCAACTCTTCTGGGCTGAAATAAACTGATTCCAGCATAACACTCTCTGTAAATAAACATTTAATTAGGTACAGACCAAAATATATTTCAATGGAAAACAAAATACACAGAAAGTTTAAGGAAGCAATCTACCTATTAATGAATGCATGAAAACTGGTTAAAACATATCACTTTCTCTTTGAAAATCTGTATTAGTGTATTTGTCCACTAACTTGATTAATTTTTTTAATCACACATAATGGCATCAAAGATTTAAAGTTATAAGTGTTAGGGAAAGAATTCTAAGTACTTATAGATATAAAATACTGCAAAAGAAAAAAAATTAATCAAAAATTCCCACACTGTAACTAGAATGAAAAAGTGAAAGTTGCTCAGTTGTGTCTGACTCTTTGTAACCCCATGGACTCCTTTGTCCATGGAACTCTTCAGGCAAGGATACTGGGGATATTTCTACCCAGGGAATAAACCCGGGGCTCCCACATTGCAGACAGCTTCTTTACCTCTGTGCCACCAGAAAATCCCCCTAAATAGACTACTAATGCTAAGCAGTAGACAATCTTAACTACTAAATTTGAAATGTATAATAGGCAATTTAAGAAAAATCACATTCCTTAGTAAGCCTACTTTCCTTTCCAAACAAAATGCTGAAAGAGAAAAATGCCAAATTAATAACTATACTACATTACATCTTCAAATTTGGGGGTTTTCTTTGCCCAAAATTTTAAAAATATTATAACAAATTTAAAACCAGTATATTTTTAAATCCCTACCTTTTACCATTTTTCATTTCTGTAAATAAGAAAATGGATCTCAAAAGTAACTAGACTCATAAATCCATACAAGATTTGTAAGCCTCTCCTAGGCATAAATGTAAATTTGGTCATAGGTGTTTCAGTAGTACACAGAACAAATATGTTCACTTTTAAACTAGATTTTGATAACATGTAGACTCAGATAAATACATGTAAATTTGGACTAAATCACATAAATGAATGGAAAAGGCACTTCAGGAATTATACAAGAATTAAATTAGCAATGTCTATTGTATTTTAAGTATTTGATAGGCTTAATTTATGGTCATTAATTTATCAAGTGAAAATACTCAATTCTTTTCCAAATGGTACTAAAATTCAAATTTTGTGGTTTTACCTTGGAGTCATTCTACTAGCTTCAGTATAACATGTTACTGCAGTTTAGAGAATTAAGACTAAAAGTCCAAAGGCAGCTACAACTAAATCCACTTTTTACCTTCATGCTCAGATGGAATCTACTTTTCTTATATACTTATATTCACATACTTTCATCATCTTAAAAACTTAAAAATAGATCTAAAAATTATGGAAATTTGAAGCATTAACCTACATTTTTATGTTCTCCGTCTAATTTTTCCTCCTGTCCAATTTATGTTTTCTCCAGCTACTTTTTTAGTTTTTCTATTCTATTTACTCATCTTACTAGATTTTTAAAAGCTTGACAGCTATTAAAATAGAGAATATCAGGGTTAATTAGTACCTTTATTAAAATCCAAGTCACTGAAATACAAAGAAAATAGAATTGTTTTATTCTTGCTTAATGTACTACAGATTTTGGTTGAGGTTTATATTTTAAGTAGTATTTTACATATCTATTCCATTTTTTGTGTGTTTTATGGGATTTTGGACTGCTTGAGCTTGTCAGCTAGAAAACTGTTTTCGTTGAAACTATGCAAAGAACTAATTGTTTGGCTCTACTAAATGTGCAGTGATACTGCACAGTTCTTAGAATATTAAATGCCACTATAATTTCTCCATGTGTAGAGTCTTCTCTTGTGTTTTTGGAAGGGGGTGTTTGTATGACCAGTGCGTTTTCTTGGCAAAACTCCATTAGCCTTTGCCATGCTTCATTCCCTATTCCAAGGCCAAATTTGCCTGTACTCCAGGTGTTTCTGGACTTCCTACTTTTGCATTCCAGTCCTCTATAATGAAAAGGACACCGTTTTTGGGTGTTAGTTCTAAAAGGTCTTGTAGGTCTTCATAGAACTGTTCAACTTCAGCTTCTTCAGCGTTACTGATTGGGGCATAGACTTGGATTACTGTGATATTGAATGGTTTGCCTTGGAAACGAACAGAGATCATTCTGTCGTTTTTGAGATTACATCCACGTACTGCGTTTCAGACTCTCTTGTTGACCATGATGGCTACTCCATTTCTTCTGAGGGATTCCTGCCCAGAGTAGTAGATATAATGGTCATCTGAGTTAAATTCACCCATTCCAGTCCATTTTAATTCGCTGATTCCTAGAATGTCGACATTCACTCTTGCCATCTCCTGTTTGACCACTTCCAATTTGCCTTGATTCATGGACCTGACATTCCAGGTTCCTATGCAATATTGCTCTTTATAGCATCAGACCTTGCTTCTATCACCAGTCATATCCACAACTGGGTATTGTTTTTGCTTTGGCTCCATCCCTTCATTCTTCCTGGAATTATTTCTCCACTGATCTCCAGTAGCATATTGGGTGCCTACTGACCTGGGGAGCTCCTCTTTCAGTATCCTATCATTTTGCCTTTTCATACTGTTCATGGGGTTCTCAAGGCAAGAATACTGCAGTGGTTTGCCATTCCCTTCTCCAGTGGACCACATTCTGTCAGACCTCTCCACCACAACCCACCCATCTTGGGTTGCCCCGTGGGTATGGCTTAGTTTCATTGAGTTGGACAAGGCTGTGGTCCTAGTGTGATAAGACTGACTAGTTTTCTGTGATTATGGTTTCAATGTGTTTGCCCTCTGATGCCCTCTTGCAACACCTACCGTCTTACTTGGGTTTCTCTTACCTTGGACTTGGGGTATCTCTTCACGGCTGCTCCAGCAAAGTGCAGCCACTGCTCCTTCCCTTGGACGAGGGGTATCACCTCACCAGCGCCCCTCCTGACCTTGAACGCGGAATAGCCCCTCTAGGCCCTCCTGTGCCCACGCAGCCACCGCTCCTTGGAAGTGAGGTTAGCTCCTCCCGGCCGCTGCCCCTACCTTGGACGTGGGGTACCTCCTCTGGGCCGAACATATGGTCAACACCAAATCAGATTGATTATATTCTTTGCAGCCAAAGATGGAGAAGCTCTATACAGTCAACAAAAACAAGACCAGAAGCTGACTGTGGCTCAGATCATGAATTCCTTATTGCCAAATTCAGACTTAAATTGAAGAAAGTGGGGAAAACCACCAGACCATTCAGATATGACCGAAATCAAATCCCTTATGATTATACAGTGGAAGTGAGAAATAGATTTAAGGGACTAGATGTGATAGATAGAATGCCTGATGAACTATGGATGGAGCTTTGTGACATTGTACAGGAGACAGGGATCAAGACCATCCCTATGGAAAAGAAATGCAAAAAGGCAAAATGGCTGTCTGTGGAGGCCTTACAAATAGCTGTGAAAAGAAGAGAAGAGAAAAGCACAGGAGAAAAGGAAAGATATAAGCATCTCAATGCAGAGTTCCAAAGAATCGCAAGAAGAGATAAGAATGGGGAAGACTAGAGATCTCTTCAAGAAAATTAGAGATACCAAGGGAACATTTCATGCAAAGATGGGCTCGATAAACGACAGAAATAGTATGGACCTAACAGAAGCAGAAGATATTGAGAAGAGGTGGCAGGAATACACAGAAGAACTGTACAAAAAAGATCTCCAAGACCCAGATAATCATGATGGTGTGGTCACTCACCTAGAGCCAGACATCCTGGAATGTGAAGTCAAGTGGGCCTTAGAAAACATCACTACGAACAAAGCTAGTGGAGGTGATGGAATTCCAGTTGAGCTACTTCAAATCCTGAAAGATGATGCTGTGAAAGTGCTACAGTCAATATGCCAGCAAGTTTGGAAAACTCAGCAGTGGCCACAGGACTGGAAAAGGTCAGTTTTCATTCCAGTCCCAAAGAAAGGCAATGCCAAAGAATGCTCAAACTACCGCACAANTAACCTCAGATATGTAGATGACACCACCCTTATGGCAGAAAGTGAAGAGGAACTAAAAAGCCTCTTGATGAAAGTGAAAGAGGAGAGTGAAAAAGTTGGCTTAAAGCTCAACTTTCAGAAAACTAAGATTATGGCATCTGGTCCCATCACTTCATGGGAAATAGATGGGGAAACAGTGGCAACAGTGTCAGACTTTATTTTAGGGGGCTCCAAAATTACTGCAGATGGTGAAATTAAAAGACGCTTACTCCTTGGAAGAAAATTTATGATCAACCTAGATAGCATGTTGAAAAGCAGAGACATTACTTTGCCAACAAAGATCCATCTAGTCAAGGCTATTGTTTTTCCAGTGGTCATGTATGGATGTGAGAGTTGGACTATGAAGAAGGCTGAGCGCTGAAGAATTGGTGCTTTTGAACTGTGGTGTTGGAGAAGACCCTTGAGAGTCCCTTGGACTGCAAGGAGATCCATCCAGTCCATTCTGAAGGAGATCAGCCCTGGGATTTCTTTGGAAGGAATGATGCTAAAGCTGAAACTCCAGTACTTTGGCCACCTCATGTGAAGAGTTGACTCACTGGAAAAGACTCTGATGCTGGGAGGGATTGGGGGCAGGAGATGAAAGGGACGACAGAGGATGAGATAGCTGGATGGCATCACTGACTCGATGGATGTGAATCTGAGTGAACTCTGGTAGTTGGTGATGGACAGGGAGGCATGGCATGCTGTGATTCATGGGGTCACAAAGAGTCGGACACAACTGAGCGACTGAACTGAACTGATAATTTATCCTTTAGATAATTAATTTTTGTGTGCACTTTCAGTTGATCTTATTTGTTCCTAAGATAATTATTAATTTTTGGATGACTCAATTGACAAAGCCTGTCTTTTAAAGGTGAAATTTAAAATCATCTAAAAGTAAAAATACACAAACATGTATGAAATACACACACATGCACACAGTTCTAGTGTTTGAAGTCTTTTAGGATACTTCCTAATTCTTAAGAAGTTTTCACATCTTGAAAAGTATTTTCATATCCTGTTTTGTTCTCCACTATTAGAAGTTGATACATGAGCCTTTTAAATATTGCTTTCAACTTTTTAAGAACCTTTGGTTCCTACAGAGTTGAGTTACCTTATTATACAATTTATTGAAGGCTAATAATTATTAGGACATGTGGTAGGCGGTTATCACAAGTAACATCACCCTACTGGCTCTATGTACAAGCTACAATAGGGCAAATGGTACAATTAGAGGCACATTCTTTGGTGCATAACAATAGAAGCCTAGTGACACTGCAAGATTAAGAAAAGGCTAAAACATCTTTAAAACTACTCATTACCACCAGTCAAAATGTGCATATTTGACCTTTATGGTAATCAGAAGACTCTCTGCTTATGCAGTAGGCAGCTAAATAATCGTCACTCCGACACACAGTTTTCCTTGGAGTGACCTAAGGTTAACATGGTTGATCCTGAAGCTGACACAGACATTGAATCAACTCATCAGCGGTCACAGTGAAAGGCCACCATCTTCATCACCTAGGTTACAGTGACAGGATAAAAAGAGTGTTTCAGATTTTTCTCGGCAGGAGACAGTAAGACTTAAATGTTGACTGCTCTGTACATTTCAAAGGTTATAAAATTACTTGGAAACCTCTCCCTGAGGTGCAGATTCACCCTGTGGTATGATAATCATGCAAGTTGCATCAAAAATAATTGCTTAGTTTATTACCTTGTTGTCTTATTAAAGCTTCCTGCTAAATTCAGAAATCTTTTTCTCTTGATGTCTCTTCTTCCCTATAGGTCTACTATTAACCTCACTCATTTTAATTTGAATATATTAATAGTTGCAATGGAGAGTCTCAAAGCTAAATTGTCTCCAAATAAAATGTACACAATGACTAGTGCTAAATGTAACAACTCTAACATTAGAAAAAAACGAAGACCCTTAATCTTATGGAATAAATGAAAATCTCCCTTCATTGTCCCTCCCTTAAATCGTACACCTCCCTTAAATCTTACACCTGATGATCTGTAGCAGAAATGGTTGTAATTCTTGAATAATGGACACTTAAATCCAATGAAACTAACTTTTGTGTTGGGAAGCTTAACATTCTCCAGTTTTCATAGTAAAGCATCATATGAAGTAACTACAAGGTAATTATGTCATAGATGTTATTTCCCTGGTGGTTTTGGAGGCAGATAATGTTCCTTGTAGAAACAGAATAATTTAATAGTCCTCAAAATTGCAGGGGGAGAAAAACTTTTTTAAAAGATAGGCCAAATAAGATTTTTTAAGGCATAAAGCACACAGTTCCCCCATATTTGTGGCTTGGTTGGCACTTTAAAGTACTCATTCATAATTCCCCCTAATGTATACAGTATTAATCTGTGTGTACCTAGAAAAGCTGGCTACTTCCTGTACTTCAAAGTCATTGCCTTTGCTATGAGACCTAGAAAGTGCTTCAGGATTCATTATGACATGTGGAATATATAAGCAATAAGGCATGACAGGGAGTGTGGTTATCATAAGATAATCACACCCCTGGGTCATTACAAAGTAAGAGGTGCAGTGGCGCACCCCCCATTCCCCCTGGGGTGTGATTACAGCATGATAAGCACGCTTCCTGCCATTACCTTATTGCTTTTATAAAAAATCTTTGTTGGGAAGTAAAATTGTTTTCTTTCTTTCTATCCTTTCTGCTTAAAGAAGACAAAGTTGGCAGTTTACAACATTAATAGTGTTTTCAGCAGCGTCACATAGGTTATATGTATTCTGCTGTCCCTTTAAAACATAACAGCTGCCAAGGCCAATAACAGTTCATCACTTTAAGACAGAACCCATTCGTGGGATGTGTGTTCAAATGATTCAAGTGTAAGAAAAATGTGTGCCATGATCAGAAAAAGTCTAATCTCTAGGAGCAACTGTTGGAAGAAGTAATTTGTTTCAAAAGTTATTTTTTCCAAAATTATAGACTCGGAAAAGGTTCACAGACATGATTAAGCAAAATGCAACCTAACATAGTTGACAGACCAAGCACTGGGCAGTAAGGTATTCAGAATTGCTGATTTTCCCCCATTTAGTCCCCCACCCACATTCAGATGACAACTCAATTTGGGGTGCTAGATTAGATGCCACATCCCACGGCTGTCATTCAAGTTGTAGCCTAAGGGCCCTATTGTGATCTTGCAAATGTACAGATTCTTGTCATATATGTCTTCCATTACTTAACACTGATCCCTTTTGCTTTATCTAATATTCTGCCACCAAAAGACAGACATAATCTCAAGTAATAATCTTCATCTGTAATCCAAGTAGGAGTTGTATTATGGCATTATATTCTTTGCATACATTTGAAATACTTCATAAAACTCCTGTATGAAAGATAGTAAGTCGATATTATTTATTATTCCAATCTTATACAAGAGTAAGCCAAGATATAGAAAAGCTAAATTATGTGACTGATTCACTTAGCCCCAAAGCTGGTATCCTAATTCCAGGGATAAACACATTTAAGAAGAAAAATGAGAGCTTTTACAGGAAATGATCATGAACAAATCGTTTAACCTCGTTTAGCTTCAGTTTCCTCCTCTGTGTGAAATAAAAGTGTTAAAGTAGCTCATCTACGCAATATATCTCATACCTGCCATTCTGAGAATCTCGTTTTTTGTAGAATAGTATTGAAGATCATGAAACAGTTAATATCAGACAGTTAGCTCCTTCCTCAGAGACTGAATCTTCAGATAGTAAGTAGTTCGATAAACAAAAGGTATATATTGTTAATGAGAGAAAGAAATAGATGAGAGCATAAATCACTGAAAATAAGAGAAATCTGACATCTGTTATGACTCTCTTCATTGTTGATTTATCTGATTTGATAGATAAAGTGATAACTGTTTTCATTTTTACCATTCTGTGATTAGAAAAGATCTACTGGGGAAAAAAATGATCTGGTTTAGGACAGATATCTATAGTAACTACAGTCCCGATGTGGAAACTTGAATAAATTCCTGGATAATCTATAGGAGAGCACAAATGCAGCTCTACAATCTGAGTAACTTGGAAGAAATACTCTACTTCTAGATATTAATTGTAATATTTCTACTGATTTTGAAAGGAACTCATGCCTAAACATAAGATATTCAACATCACTTGGTCAGTTCTATTTTTGCAAAGAAAATGTATATCTGTTTTTTGTCAGATTTGAAGACAAAGATGCCCTCCTTATCAAGATCACTTCTCATTATTCTCAAGGAAAAAATATTTTAGGGACACATCAGAGAAGGGAAATGGGGAGTCATCTTATATTGGTCGTTTGTTATTCTGAATGAAATAATGGAGGTTGTTAGATTAGTCATCACTATTTGTAATCTATTTACTAGGCAAGTGTTCTGTCCACTGTGGGTGTCTGAACATAGACAATGTACATTTGTGGGCAGTGATCCATTTTACTTCAAGGAATTAATAAAATTTCACAGGGAGCTGCTACTTCTTTCCTGAGCCTACAGTAGCAGAACACATATATTCCCTTTTAGATTATAGCTTCTTTCTTGGATTATAAAATGTCTCCCCATTATAATTTTTACAGAGAAGCCCAACCCTTCTAGAATACCATTTCTATCTATAGCTAAGTGGTTCTGTGTTTGGGTCTTTCCATCCATCCTCTCCATTGCCAGGGCTTCCATGTCATAGGGGTGTTTTTTTATTTGGCGATGGGTGATTTGGTTTTTTAAATCATAATTTGGCACAGCACAGTTCTATGTATTCCTAAATTCTCACACCAAACCAACTGCCTTTGCTACCATATTTGGAAGCATCTCCAATTTCACAAACATCTCTATTGTTACACTTCTGAGTTGGATATCTTCTACCTCTCCTCGAGGAAAGAGAGAAATGAAGAAGGCACCCAAAATCTAGCACAATCCCTTTTCCTCCGCTAGAGACACAACCCTTTCTCCCTCTCTAAATCTGCTTCCTAGCAGGGTGGGGACGTATTGGCTTTACCTGTTCTGAGGCAACACACTTACTCTACAAACACATTATTAGGGTATCTTGCTTTGCAGTGGATATTTCCACTCTAAAATTAGAAATTTTAGAATATCTCTGATATTCGTCTAAGATTAGAAGTTGAGACACATTGAGCCTTTTAGTCTCAGCTATAAACTATGTCTACTTACCCTCCACTTAATCTTTTGAAGTAGAAGGTAACTTTGGAGTAAAAGAAAAGATCTCCACAGGCTTCATGTTCCATACATGATCCTGATAGGAAATGAGGCCTTTGTAGTATCAGCCCATGCGAACTGCAAGAATCTTTGCTGTTGGCTAATTGATCACTGAGTCCAAAGGCTGCAATGGACCAGCAGTCCACTAAAAAGCCACTACCCTATGTAATCATAACAACTTTAGATATAGAAACACAGAGACTTGACAAGATAATAGAGTGCCAGAGCCCCTCACCTGTATTACAGACTTCTGTTGTTTGCATACTGAGAATCCCTTGAACAAAATAGGTTCAAGTGGTCCTGCACCAACTGCACTGGAGCATGGAAAATGTCTAGACCTTTCAGAACCATTGACCTGGATCTGAACAATCTAGAATTCCACTGGACTGCACTAGTTAGAACGTAAACTTACCAGAATCAGGTAAAAAATGCAATCTCAACATGGAATTTTTTAAAATAATGGTAACAGTGAAAGCTAATTTGAATGCAGAAAATGCACCAGTACTATTTGTAGAAGTATATATTGTCTTATCACTTTAAGAAAGAAATGTTCATTGTGTATTGAATGTCTTTGGAAAAGTTTATACCTCAGCATTTAATTACACCTCCTGTAGTAGTGATTTGAAATCATAAATAATGATAANATTAATAATAATATGGATATTAAGGGCAATACCTTTTTCTTTTCCTTTTTTCTGCTTTCTGCAATGCCTGATATATTTTTAAAATGTTAAAATCTGTTCTTAATGAATAAAGATCCATAACAAGCTGGATGATTTTAATAGTTTTATTAATATAGAACACTAAGTAGACCATATGTTTTAATTACTCAAGCAAGTATAGTATTCTGCAAATCTATAACAAGGTTTGCCTCATTTTGTGTTGATTCACACTAATAAGATGCCTCTGGATTCCATAGCTGACTGTGTGATTCTGCAATTTTTCCCAGAGATAATAACAATACCTAAAATTTTTATAGACAGAACCACATGAACTTTGATATTAATCCCAATTAGCATATACTCTGTACTGATTCATGAAGTATGAGTCATAAAGTACATATATCACATATATACATACATGTTTTCATGTGAAAATGTGCTGTTAAAATAGGAGTCTAACCCACTCCAGTACTGCCTGGAAAATTCCATGGACAGAGGAGCCTGGTAGGCTACAGTCCCTGGGGTCACAAAGAGTGGGACAGGACTGAGCAACTTGACTTTCACTTTCAATGAAAGTTCAGTGAAGGAAGTAGTCATTGTAATGATAATATAAATTGGATTAATCTTTTGGAAAAAAAAGTTGGATGGTTATATAACAATAACTATTAGAACATACTTCTGGACTTTTGCTTTCAGCCCTGAGAAGGGAACAGAATCCTAATTTGTTTTCTTACCATAAAAAAACTAGAACACTGGAAATATACATGAAACAATTATTTCAGATAATAAGCATGTAGTGCTGGACTAAGATCTCTGGAAAAGTGTATCAATGAGATAAGCTCTGTGATCATTCTAGCTTTCTGCCTAGAGGCAGTTTTCAAATTCCATTGCAGGGGAGAGAAAATCAAAGTCCAGTGGTTCCTCTGAATTGAGAAGACAGAGTCTGGATTTCAGGAAGGATAAGGCAGCTAGAAATGGTGGCATCAAGTATCATACTGAATAGAGGCACGGAGAGAAAGTTATAAGAATAAGAAGAAAAGTTCCTTTTGAGTCTCTGTTTTAAATAGATCTGTACCTTCGTTGGGAGAAATGAAAGGGACAAGTGAAAGAACAAAATCTAGGGAAAGAACCATTTCTGGGGATCTAGAAGCCAGAAAGTTGCTAGAGATGATGTAAAAGAATCATTCAGGTTTCAGTCAGCAGAGTGAAAATATGGCACATTTAAGTAGATTTATAAAGAATATAAACCAACTTTAGAGAAATGTTACCGTAGAACTGTCTTCAGAAGCTTTCAGAACAAGCTCAGAGAGAATCCAACTAATCTCAAGCATGTTAATGTCCAGCCAGAAAAATGACCTTATCATTTAAAGAAATACAGTAAAATCTAATACACTTCAACATATAATTTACAATGCACAGCAAATAATTAAAAACTGCTTCCCATGCAGAAAAAGCAGGAAAATATTGCCCAAATTTGGAGGAAACTCGGTCATTAGAAACAAACCTAGAAAAGAATGAGAGGACTATGTTAAAGAGATGTTGAAAGATTTATGATAAACATACTCAGTATGCCCAAGAATTAAAACAAGTAAAAACATAATGAGAGAAATGTGAAGCATAAGAAAGAAACAAATGGGTATGATATCAATGAAAAAATGAAATATCTGAAATGAAAAATTTGCTGGAGGCTGTTAAGAGCAGAATACACCTTGCAGAAATAATGACTTCTGAACTTGAAACTATAGCAAGAAAAACTGAAACAAACCAAAAACAGGAAATAGACTGAAAAAAAGAATGTGTAAAGGATTAGTGATACCAGAGATTAATACTAGTGGGTCTAACGTGTACTGGGAGTCGTACGAAGGGGGAAGAGATAGAGAATAAATATTTGAAGGATTAATGGTTGAAAATTTTCCAAATTTGATTAAAATAGTAAATATTGAGATTCAAGAAGCTCAATGAACCCCAAGCAGAATTAGGAACAAAAAATTACATCAAGGGTCATTATAATCAAAGTGCTTTTAAAATATAGTGAAAAGAAACTAAAATTAGCCCATCGAAAGGCACATATATACAGCAGAACCCTGATAAGAATTATATCAGACTTCTTGGCAGAAATTACTACTATACATAGAGCAATGGTATAACATATTTAAATGAAAGGTCAACCTAGGATTTTATTCCCATCAAAAATATTTCAAAAGTAAAAGCAAAATGAAGACTTTTTCAGACAAGGAAAGGCAAGAACAGCTTCAACACCATCACTTCTGTACTACAAGAAATGTTAAAGAAATTTTTTCAAACAGGAAGAATATTATACCAGATGGAAGTTAGTATTTGGATTTACACAAAAGAATGAAGAGCACCAGACACAGTAAAAACATAGATAAATGTAAAAGAGGTGACATTGTACAGCAAATCTCTAGAACTGCTTATTATTATTTTTGCATAATTGAGACTTTATACGTGTTGATTACCACCTCTCCATTTCCCCTTCCACTCAACCCCTGGCAACCATCACTCTCTCTGATCCCAAATTACTATTTCATTCAGTTCAGTCTCTCAGTCATGTCTGACTCTTTGTGACTCCCGGAACCACAGCAAGCCAGGCCTCCCTGTCCATCACCAACTGCCGGAGTCTATCCAAACCCATGTCCATTGAGTCGGTGATGCCATCCAACCATCTCATCCTCTGTTGTCCCCTTCTCCTCCTGCCCTCTATCTTTCCCAGCATCAGGGTCTTTTCGAATGAGTCAGCTGTTTGCATCAGGTGGCCAAAGTATTGGAGTTTCAGTTTCAACATCAGTCCGTCCAGTGAACACCCAGGACTGATCTCCTTTAGAATGGATTGGTTGGATCTCCTTGTTCTCCAAGGGACTCTCAAGAGTCTTCTCAAACACCACAGTTCAAAGGCATCGATTCTTCTGCACTCAGCTTTCTTTATAGTCCAACTTTCACATCCATATATGACTACTGGAAAAACCACAGCCTTGACTAGATGGACTTTTGTGGACAAGGTAATGTCTCTGCTTTTTAATATGCTATCTAGATTGGTCATAACTTTCCTTCCAAAGGGTAAGCGTCTTTTAATTTCATTGTTGCAATCACCATCTGCAGTGATTTTAGAGCCCCCCAAAATAAAGTCAGCCACTGTTTCCCCATCTATTTGCCATGAAGTGGTGGGACCAAATGCCATGATCTTAGTTTTCTGAATGTTGAGCTTTAAGCCAACTGTTTCACTCTCCACTTTCACTTTCATCAAGAGGCTTTTTAGTTCCTCTTCACTTTCTGCCATAAGGGTGATGTCATCTGCATATCTGAGATTATTGATATTTCTCCCCCTGGCAATCTTGATTCCTGCTTGTGCTTCCTCCAGCCCAGCATTTCTCATGACATACTCTGCATATAAGTTAAATAAGTAGGGTGACAATATACAGCTCTGATGTACTCCTTTTCCTATTTGGAGCCAGTCTGTTGTTCCATGTCCAGTTCTAACTGTTGCTTCCTGACCTGCATATAAGTTTCTCAAGAGGCAGGTCAGGTGGTCTGGTATTCCCATCTCTTGAAGAATTTTCCACAGTTTATTGTGATCCCCACAGTCAAAGGCTTTGGCATAGTCAATAAAGCAGAAATAGATGTTTTTCTGAAACTCTATTCCTCTTTCAATGATCCAGTGGATGTTAGCAATTTGAACTCTGGTTCCTCTGCCTTTTCTAAAACCAGCTTGAACATCTGGAAGTCCATGGTTCACGTATTACTATTTAAGATATCTACTATAAGTGGAATCATGCAGTTTTTGTTCTTTTATGACTGGCTAATTTTTTAAGTTTTTTAATTTAGTGTTTTTACCCATACATGTGTCTATTCTTTTAACATTCTTTTCCCATTTAGGGAAAAGTTTATTACAGAATACTGAGCAGAGTTTCCTGTGCTGTAGAGTATATCCTTGATGGTTATCTACTTTATTTAGTTTTTAATTTTTATTGGAGTATAGTTGCTTTATAATGTATTATTCTCTACTGTCCAGAAAAGGGAATCAACTATATGTATATACATATCATCTCTTTTTTGGGTTTCCTTCCAATTTAAGTCACCACAGAGCAATGAATAGAGTCCCCTGGGCTATACTGTAAATTCCCATTAGTTATCTATTTTAAACATAATATTAGTATCAATAGTGTATATATATATGTCAATCCCTATCTCCCAATTCATCCCGTTTCCCCCTTGCCTCCTTGGTATTCACACATTTGTTCTTTATATCTGTGTGTCTATTTCTGTTTTGTAAATAAGCTCTTCTATACCAGGTTTTCAGATTCTACCTATATGCATTAATATATGATATTTGTTTTTCCTCTTTCTGACCTAATTCATTCTATATGTCAGTATCTAGGTCCATCCACATCTCTACAAGTGACCCAGTTTGTTCCTTTTTTTATGGCTGAGTAATATTCGATTGTTTATATGTACCATATCTTTGTTCATTCTTCTGTTGATGAACATGTAGTTTGTTTCCATGTCCTTGCTATTGTAAATAGCACTGCAGTGAATATTTGGGTGTATGTGTCTTTTTGAATTATGCTTTTCTCTGGATACATGACCCATAGTTGGATTTCTAGATCATGTGGTAGTTCTATTTTTAATTTTTTAGGTAACTTCCATACTATTCTCCATAGTGTCTGTATCAACTTTTATTCCCACCAACAGTGGGTTCCCTTTTCTTCACACCTTCTCCAGCTTTTATTGTTTGTAAATGTGATGGTAATGGCCATTCTGACAAGTGTGAGGTGATATCTCATTGTAGTTTTGATATATATTTCTCTAATAATTTGTGATCTTTTGAGAATTTTTCTTGTGTTTGTTGGCTATCTGTATGCTGTGACTGGCTTATTTACCTTAATATCCTCAAGATTCATCCACGGTGGTGGTAGCTTAGTTACCAAGTCATATCCGACTCTCATGACCACATGGACTATAGCCCAGTAGGCTCCTCTGTCCATGGGATTCTCCAGGCAAGAATCCTGGAATGGGTTGCCATTTCCCTCATCCATTCTGTCATGTATGTGGCAGGATGATAGAAAAACATGTCTACTTTGCTGAATATGGCTGGAAATTATAGGAGTTCCTTATACATTTGGATTTTAATGCCTTATCTGATATGAGTAGTTTTCAGATATTTTCTCCAATTTCACAGGATGATTTTTTTTTAAATTTCTGTTGGTTGTTAATTTTGCTGCTCTGAAGCTTTTCAGTTTAATGCAGTCCCATTTGTCTGTTTTGATTTTCTTGCTCATGTTACATCTAAGAAATCAGTTCTGAAACCAATACCATGAAGCTTTCCCCCTATGTTTTCATTTAGGAATTTTACAGTTGCAGTTTTGTATTTAAGTCTTTTGATTTTTTTAGTTGATTTTTGTGTATAGTATAAAATGTCTTTTATTCTTCTGCATGTGGACAAACTGTTTTCCCCATATTATTAGCTGAAGAGTCTATCCTTTCCATATTGTGTATGCTTGACACCCTTATGGAAGATCACTTGACTATATATTCATGGATTAATTTCTGGGCTCTCTTTTCTATTCTGTTTGATTACAAGTGGGTCTTTATGCCAGTGGGGCTTCCCTAGTGGCTCAGTGGTTAAAAAAAAATCCAGGGTGGTCCTAAGATGGCGGAGGAATAGGACAGGGAGACCACTTTCTCCCCGACAAATTCATCAAAAGAACATTTAAATGCTGTGTAAATGCCACAAAACAACTTCTGAATGCTGGCAGAGGACATCAGGCACCCAGAAAAGCAGCCCATTGTCTTCAAAAAGAGGTAGGAAAAAATATAAAAGACAAAAAAAGAGACAAAAGAGGTAGGGACAGAGCTCCGTGCCGGGAAGGGAGTCTTAAAAAGAGAGAAGTTTCCAAACACCAGCAAACACTCTCACTGCAGAGTCTGTGGCGAGCCTGGCAAGCACAGAGGGCAACATAACAGGGAGAAAAAATAAATAAATAATTAAAACCCACAGATTACGAGCCCAACGGTAACTCCCCCAGTGCAGAAGCAGCACAGATGCCTGCACCCGCCAATAGCAAGCAGGGGCTGGGCAGGGAGGTGCGGGCTGAATTGCTTAGAGTAAGGATACTGGGCCCGAATGCCCCGAGTGTAATCAGAGCGAACTAACTTGGGCTAGCCAACCAGACTGTGGGATAGCTGCCACGTGAAAAACTCTAACATAAGACACTGCCAAGAACGTGCACAGAACAAAGGACGGAACAGACTTAGCCAGCTGCAGACCATCCCCCTCTGGTGACAGGCAGCCAGAGCCAGGAGGGCCGGAAGAGGGCAATCGCAGCCCTGGAGAGACATTATCTACCAAACTGCAAGCAGGCTTCTTTGCTAACTAAGACTTCTTGGGATTCTGGACAGTCATCATCCGCCTGAGAAGGTACGCCAGTTGTACACCCAGAAAACCAAGCAGCAGGGACTGGAGAGGCAATAAGTTGCAGCAACCGTGCTCGCCAAACACCTGAGCTACTCGGACCTGGGAAGGGCACAAAACTCAGGCCCAACCGAGTCTGCACCACTGACAACTACCTGAGTGCCTGAACCTGAGCAGCTTAGACCTGGGAGGTGCATGCAGCCCAGGGCCGGCCTTGGATGGTTCCCGGGGGAGCAACCTAGAGCCTGAGCTGTGTGCACCATGAGCAGGGGCAGGCCTAGTGTGGCTGAGACACTGCGAGCACACGCAAGTGTTATTTGTTTGCAGCGTCCCTCCCTCCCAACAGCTTGACTGAACAAGTGAGCCTAAAAAAAGTGTCCACCACTATCCACCTTGTGTCAGGGCGGAAATCAGATACTGAAGAGACCAGCAAACAGAAGAAGCTAAAACAGAGGGAACCACCTTGGAAGTGACAGGTGCAACAGATTAAAACCCTGTAGTTAGTACCCACTACATAGGAAGGGGCCTATAGATCTTGAGAAATATAAGCCAGACCAAGGAACTATCTGAAAATGAACTGACCCCATACTGCCCACAACAACACCAGAGAAAGTCCTAGATATATCTTTACTGTTTTTACGATCATTCCTTTTTCTTCTTCTTTTTTTTAACTTTTTTTAAGTCCTCTATTACTCCTTTAATTTTCATTTTATAACCTATTATTACTTTTAAAAGGCCCAATTTTTTAAAGCAAACTTCATATATATATATTTTTTAAATAATTTTTGTGACTTTTTCTTTCTTCTTCTTTTCTTTAATATTGTATTTTTAAAAATCCAACCTCTACTCTAGGTTTTTAATCTTTGCTTTTTGGTATTTATTATCAATTTTGTACTTTTAAAAACCCAATCTTCAGTACCCATTTTTACTTGGGAGTGAGATTACTGGCCTAACTGCTCTCTCCTCCTTTGGATCCTCCTATTTCTCTACCAGGTCACCTCTGTCTCCTCCCTCCCCCTTCTCTTCTCTACCCAACTCTGTGAATCTCTGTGTGTTCCAGACGGTGGAGAACACTTAAGGAACTGATTACTGGCTGGATCTGTCTTTCTCCTTTTCATTTCCCCCTTGTATCCTCCTGGCCACCTCTGTCTCCTTCCTCCCTCTTCTTTTCTCTGTATAACTCCCTGAACATCTCTGAGCCGTCCAGGCTGTGGAGCGCACATAAGGAAATGATTACTGGCTAGCTTGCTATCTCCTCTTTTGATTCCACCTCATCTCATTTGGGTCGCCTCTAACTCCCTCCTCCCTCTTCTCTTCTCCATGTAACTCTGAACCTCTCTGGGTGTACTTCACTGTGGAGAAACTTTTCATCTTTAACCTAGATATTTTATCAATGGTGCTGTATAGAAGGAGAAGTCTTGAGACTACTGTAAAAATAAGACTGAAAACCAGAAGCAGGAGGCTTAAGTCCAAATCCTGAGAACATCAGAGAACTCCTGACTCCAGGAAACATTAATCGATAGGAGCTCATCAAATGCCTCCATGAAAAATAGGGTCTTTTTTTAAGTAATAGTAGGTTATAAAAATGAAAATTAAAGGAGTAATAGAGGACTTAAAATTAAAAAATGTTAAAAAAAAAGAAGAAAAAGAATGATCTTAAAAATAGTAAAGATATATCTAGGACTTTCTCTAGTGGTGTTGTGGGTAAGGCCAACAAGTTCCAGAGCAAGACATACCACACAAATTCTCCAGCAATACAGGAACACAAAACCCTGAGCTTCAATATACAGGCTTCCCAAAATTACCCCCAAACCACTGACATCTCATAACTCATTACTGGACACTTCATTGCACTCCAGACAGAAGAAAACCAGCTCCACCCACCAGAACACCGACACAAGCTTCCCTAAACAAGAAACCTTGACAAGCCACCTGTACAACTCCACCCATAGTGAGGAAATGCCACAATAAAGAGAACTCCACAAACTGCCAGAATACAGAAAGGCCACCCCAAACTCAGCAATATAAACAAGACGAAGAGACAGAGGAATACCCAACAGGTAAAGGAACAGGATAAATGCCCACCAAACCAAACAAAAGAGGAAGAGATAGGGAATCTACCTGATAAAGAATTCCAAATAATGATAGTGAAAATGATCCAAAATCTTGAAATAAAAATGGAATGAATAATGCAATAAATGAGATCAAAAACACTCTGGAGGCAACAAATAGTAGAATAACAGAGGCAGAAGATAGGATTAGTGAATTAGAAGATAGAATTGTAGAAATAAATGAATCAGAGAGGAAAAAAGAAAAACGAATTAAAAGAAATGAGGACAACCTCAGAGACCTCCAGGATAATATTAAACTCTCCAACATTCGAATCATAGGCGTCGCAGAAGAAGAAGACAAAAAGAAAGACCATGAGAAAATACTTGAGGAGATAATAGTTGAAAACTTCCCTAAAATGGGGAAGGAAATAATCACCCAAGCAACTCCTGCAGTTCAGTTCCAGAAAAATAAATGACCCAATCAAAAAAATGGGCCAAAGAACTAAATAAACATTTCTCCAAAGAAGACATACAGATGACTAACAAACACATGAAAGATGCTCAACATCACTCATCATCAGAGAAATGCAAATCAAAACCACAATGAGGTACCATTTCACACCAGTCAGAATGGCTGCAATCCAAAAGTCTACAAGCAATAAATGCTGGAGAGGGTGTGGAGAAAAGGGAACCCTCTTACACTGTTGGTGGGAATGCAACCTAGTACAGCCACTATGGAGATCAGTGTGAAGATTCCTTAAAAAACTGGAAATAGAACTGCCTTATGACCCAGCAATCCCACTGCTGGGCATACACACCGAAGAAACCAGAATCAAAAGAGACACGTGTACCCCAGTGTTCATTGCAGCACTGTTTATAATAGCCAGGACATGGAAGCAACCTAGATGTCCATCAGCAGATGAATAGATAAGAAAGCAGTGGTACATATACACAATGGAGTATTACTCTGCCATTAAAAAGAATACATTTGAATCCATTTTAATAAGGTGGATGAAACTGGAGCCTATTACACAGAGTGAAGCAAGCCAGAAAGAAAATCAGCAATACAGTATACTAACGCAGATGACACCACCCTTATAGGAGAAAGTGAAGAGGAACTAAAAAGCCTCTTGATGAAAGTAAAAGAGGAGAGTGAAAAAGTTGGCTTAAAGCTCAACATTCAGAAAAGGAAGATCATGGCATCCGGTCCCATCACTCCATGGGAAATAGATGAAGAAACAGTGGAAACAGTGTCAGACTTTATTTTGGGGGGCTCCAAAATCACTGCAGATGGTGAGTGCAGCCATGAAATTAAAAGACGCTTACTCCTTGGAAGAAAACGTATGACCAACCTAGATAGCATATTCAAAAGCAGAGACATTACTTTGCCAACTAAGGTCCATCTAGTCAAGGCTATGGTTTTTCCTGTGGTCATGTACGGATGTGAGAGTTGGACTGTGAAGAAGGCTGAGCGCCGAAGAATTGATGCTTTTGAACTGTGGTGCTGGAGAAGACTCTTGAGAGTCCCTTGGACTGCAAGGAGATCCATCCAGTCCATTCTGAAGGAGATCAGCCCTGGGATTTCTTTGGAAGGAATGATGCTAAAGCTGAAACTCCAGTACTTTGGCCACCTCATGCGAAGAGTTGACTCATTGGAAAAACTCTGATGCTGGGAGGGATTGGGTGCAGGAGGAGAAGGGGACGACCAAGGATGAGATGGCTGGATGGCATCACTGACTCGATGGATGCGAGTCTGAGTGAACTCCGGGAGTTGGTGATGGACAGGGAGGCCTGGTGTGCTGCGATTCATGGGGTCGCAAAGAGTCACATGACTGAGCAACTGAACTGAACTGAACTGAAAGCATATATATGGAATTTAGAAAGATAGTAACGATAACCCTGTATGCGAGACAGCAAAAGAGACACAGATGTATAGAACAGGCTTTTGGACTCTGTGGGAGAGGGAAAGGGTGGGATGATTTGGGAGAATGGCATTGAAACATGTATAATATCATATATGAAACAAATCGCCAGTCCAGGTTCGATGCAGGATACTGGATGCTTGGGGCTGTTGTACTGGGATGACCCAGAGGGATGGTATGGGGAGGGAGAAGGGAAGGGGTTCAGGATGGGGAACACGTGTATACCTGTGGTGGATTCATGTTGATGTATGGCAATACCAATATAATATTGTTAAGTAATTAACCTCCAAAAAAAATTTAAATTAAATTAAAGTTAAATAAAATCCAAAAAAAAAAACCACCACCTACCAATGGAGGAGATGCTGATTCAATCCCTGGGTTGATAAGGAAGTGGTGACCCACTCCAGTATTCTTGCCTAGGAAATCCCCATGGACAGATAAGTCTGGTGAGCTACATACAGTCCATAGGGTCAAAAAGAATTAGACACAACTGAGCACATATGCTTAATGCCATTACCATACTGTTGTAATCACTGTATCTTTGTAATTTATTTTGAAATCAGAGTGATGCCTCCAGCTTTGTTCTTTTTCAAAAGCATTTTGACATTTGGGGTCCTATGCAGTTCCATATTAAATTTAGCATTGTTTGTTCTACCTCTGTAAAAAAAATAAATGGGATTTTGATAGGGATCACTGAATTTGTAGATCACTTTGGCTAGTATGGACATTTCAATAGTATTAAGTCTCCTATTTCATGAACATATACTATCTTTCCATTTGTTTCCATCTTCTTTCATCAATATTTTGCATTTTGTAGTTTTCAGTGTACAAATAGTTTATCTCCTTAGTTGCTCTATGTATAAATGTTTTCTGTTTTGTAAATTTGTTTTCCTAATTTCCTTTTCAGGTAGTTTATTGTTAATATAGACACAGAATTGACTTTTATATGTTCCTTTTTATCCTGAAACTTTAATGAATTCATTTCTTAGTTCCAACAGATTTTTGTGAAGTCCTTGGAGTTTTCTGTGTGTAAGATCATGTGATCTGCAAACAGTAACAATTTTATTTGTTTCCCAGTATGGATACCTGTGTTTCTTTCTCTTTTTTTCTTTTTACACCTATTAGGTCTGGCTAGGATTTCCAGTAATATGTTGAATAGAAGCAGCAAGAGTGACCATTCTCACCTTGTTCTTGATCTGAAAGGAAAAGCTTTCAGTTTTTAGTCATTGACTATGATAGTTGTGGACATTTACAAATGGTATTCTTTATGTTGAGTATCTGTCTTCTATCCCTAGTTTGTCGAGAGTTTTTACCATGGAAAGGTGGTTGAATTTTGTCAAATGTTGCATTTATTGAGATAGTCATGTGGCTTCTTTATCCTTCATTCTGATGTATTACATTGATTTTCATATGTTGAGCCATATTTGCATCCCAGATAAACACCTCTTGGCTATACAGTTTATTTTAATGAGTTGTTGAAATTGGATTAGCAGCATTTTGTCGAGAATTTTTGTGTGTATATTCATCAAGATATTGGCCTGTAATTTTCCATTCTTGTGTTGTCTTTGAGTTTTGCTGACCTCATTGAAAAAACTAAGTGTTTCCTCCTCTTTTGTTTTTTGGACACATTTAAGAAAAATTGGCATTAATTCTCCCTTAAATATTTGGCAAAATTCACAAGTGACTCTATCAGGTCCTGGGATTTTTGTGTGTTGGGAGTATTTTATAAATGGATAATTTTTTTAGTTTAGTTTAGTTTTTTTTTTTTTTTTTTTTTTACCATATATTGGACTGTTCCAGCTTATTTCTTCAGGATTCAGTCTTGGTAGGCTGTATGTGTCTAGGAACTTATCAGCTTTTTTTAGATCATCCACAAGTGACAGTAGATATTATATAATAATAAAAGGGTCAATTTAATGGTGTCATATAACAATTATGAGTATATATACACCCAACTAAATATATAAAACATGGATAGAACTGAAGGGAGAAAATAGGTATACCTTGTTTTATTGTACTTCTTGAAACTACACTTCATAGATATTTCATTTTTAAAAATTTATGGTTTTTTGACCTCAGGCAAGTCTGTCAAATTGGGAATTTTGCCAAAATTGCCATTTTCCCAAAATTTATTCACTTTGTGGCTTTTAGTCACATTTTGGCAATTTTGCAGTGTTTCATACTTCTTTTATTATTGTTATACAGATGACCCTTGAACAACATAGATTTGAACAGCACAGGTCCACTCACATGGATTTTATTTTTTTCAATAGTAAATATTATAGTACCAAACAATTTGCAGTTGGTGAATCCAAAGACACAAAACTAGGGATAAAATGGAGCCACATATATGGACGTTTGCTACTGATAATGTATCTATTTTGTTTGTCAGAGTGTTTCCTATTTTGGTATCTGATAGATTTAATATAAGAAAATGCTTGCATTATATTTTGTGAATTTAGATCAACTTATAAATATATCTATGTCTAATACCCAAAAAGTCATTGTAAAAGATGATTTTACGCTTTCATGTTCAAAATTCTTTAGTTTCTAATTGTATAAGACACAATATAAGTGTAAAAGAAAATAATTGACCATGGGATGATAAATCAGTATTAGAGGATTTTGAAATAATCACTCATTGCAATAATAACCCTAGAGTTATGATCAGGGTTAATGCTAATTAATGATATAATATTAAAATATTTTTCGCTCCAATATAAAATTCTACAATATTTTGCCAGTCTAGTTGAACTGTATATATCTCCATGCTGTGGATAAAAAGTAGACTTCTCACTAAATAATTTACCATCTGAAATTTGATTTCTGAATTCTGTGCAAGATAATCCTGAAAGAGAATAATACAGCAACAGTGTACAATAGAACTGTCATATGTGTAGTATAAAATCATAGAAGTCATCACTCTGATGCTTTCTAGCGAAAGACATATGCTAATAAGCTTAATATTGAAGTCACATGCAAACCTGCCACGACTTCCTCAATATGAACTGATTAAAACAAACACTGTCAACATATCAATTAATGCATAATTAGCATATTTTCTGTCTTCTACTTTTTATTCCTGAAAAAAATACAATATTTATGCATTTGGTGTTTTGTATCATTTAGACATCTTTATGCTTCCCTTGTGAACCAGTGGTGAAGAACCTGCCTGCCAGTGCAGGAGATGTGGGTTTGATGCCTGGGTGCAGAAGATTCCCTGGAGAAGGAAATGGCAACTCACTCCGGTATTCTTGCCTGAGAAATCCCTTGGACAGAGGAGCCTGGTGGGCTACAGTCCATGGGGTTGCAAAGAGCAGGACACGACAGAGCAACTAAACAAGAACAGCAGACACTTATGAAAAGCACGAACCACTCATTACCTTGGGACCCCTGAAATGTCTTTCACGATTCTCTATATTGAATGAAATATATAAAACATAGATACAGTATATATATATGTATGTTATATATGAAGGAACCAAGTCTTCCTTGGTAAATGATTGAACTCATTTGCTTGCAGTTTTCTTTCTTTTCATTTCAGTGGTCTGAAAGAGTACCCATAAACATATGGCACTTTACAAAAGGAGAAAAATGATAGGCTAAAAACTGAAGAAAATACTATGGTAAAGTGTGCCCAGAAAAATAGTACCTGAAATTTAAAGTTAGAAATTAATGTCTACCATGATCTGACAAGATTAGAAGATTGACAGCATGTATCTGGGGTAGATTCATGTGAATAAACCTTGCACAGTTAGCAGTGAAGAATTTTGACTGACAAAATATTCAGCAGAATATTGTACAGAAGACAACCTCAGTAGAGAAGGCTCTTAGTAATCGGGTAAAGACTTACATGACCCATCCTTTGCATGTATTTCAATTCTTTCCCTATCCACCCTGAAGCTTGGGCAGGCCATATGCTGTCCATTGCAGCAGGGGTGGGAGCTAAGTATCATACCAACCACATAGTTTTGTCCTCCTGAAGGCTGATCTAGTGCACCTGGAATCCCCAAACAAGAAAGAGCAGCACTAAATAACTCCTTGATAGAACAGATTCATACCATTCTTGGGCACAAGGAGGACAGTTTGGCCACCCTGAGACTGGTTGAATTGAACCTCTTCTTTCAGGTGGCGGTAGCAGGCATTTCGTCTTAGTGTTTTACATGCAGATACATGTTCCCTGATTGCAGCGCATCCACCAGTACAATTCATGACTCCAGCTCTCTCTCAGCCTCAGTATCATTTTCCCCCTCTCTATGTACCTGCAGGTCTGGGGATAGTAATATCTTCTGATGGCAACCTGTCCTTTGGTGTTTCACTGTTGGTTCCCTTTACTCTTGATGAAGCTTTGTAAATCATCCTTTTATTTAACTCTGTTTTGGTAGTCTTTTGAGTATGCTTAAATTTCTCAACCAGGAGCTGATCAATAATGCTTAAGGTTATGAATGCACTTGTTTAGGCAGAGGATGTACCATAAAATGGTACAGGAAACAAGCTAAGAAAAAATCCAGAAAACAGGAAAAAGATAACATTTACACCTGGAGGGAGAAAAGTCAAATTGGTAGAAAGAAAAAACAAGATAGAACAAAATATAACAATCAGGACATTGACATTGATGTAGTCAAGATACGGAATGATTTCATCACCACAAAGATATTTCATGTTGCCATTTTGTAAATACAAACACTTCCATCCCATCCCCACACCTTCCTTAACTCGTTGTTGTTTAGTCTATCAGTCATGTCCAACTCTTTTGTAACCCCTATGACTGTTGCCCACCAAGCTCCTCTGTCCATGGGATCTCTCCATGCAAGAATGCTGGAGTGTGTTGCCATATTTTCCTCCAGGGAATTGTCCCAACTCAGGGATCAAACCCAAATACTTTGTATTGGCAGACTGCTTCTTTATGGCTGAGCCACGAAGGAAGCCCTTAACTCATGGTAACTATTTTTTCTCTATTTTTAGAAATTTGTCATTTCAAATTAATATAAGTGGAATAAGACAGTTCATATAACCTTTATATAAATATAAGCCTTTCAAATTGGCTCTTATTACTCATATAATTCTTTCAAGATTTATCTAAGTTGTTGTATACATAAATAGCTTGTTCCTTTTTATTGCTGAGTAATACTCCATGATATGAGTGTACTGTATTTTTTTTTCAAGCAAAATTCACAATAGTAGAAGAGTTAATCAGTCTTCACAATCAATAACCAGACAGAAATAAAATATCATTACAATTGCAAGCCATGATGGAAACATGATTAACTTCAGTTTAGTTGCTCAGTTGTGTCTGACTCTTTGGGACCCCATGGACTGCAGCACGCCAGGCTTCCCTGTCCATCACCAATTCCTGGAGCTTACTCAAACTCATGTCCATCGAGTCATTGATACCATCCAACAATCTCATGCTTTGTTGTCCCCTTCTCCTCCTGCCTTCAATCTTTCTAGCATCAGGGTCGTTTCCAATGAGTCAATCCTGTGCCTCAGGTAGCCAAAGCATTGGAGTTTCAGCTTCAGCATCAGTCCTTCCAATGAATATTCAGGACTTATTTCCTTTAGGATGGACTGGTTGTATCTCCTTGCAGTCCAAGAGACTCTCAAGAGTCTTCTCCAACACACAATTCAAAGGCATCAATTCTTTGGCACTCAGCTTTCTTTATAGTCCAACTCTCACATCATTACATGGCTATAGGAAAAATGATAGCTTTGACTAGACAGACCTTTGTGGGCAAAGCAATGTCTCTGCTTTATAATATGGTGTCTAGGTTGGTCATAACTTTCCTTCCAAAGAGCAAGCATCTTTTAATTTGATGGCTGCAGTCACCATCTGCAGTGATTTTGGAGCCCCCCAAAGTTAAGTGTCTCAGCATTTCTATCATTTCCCCATCTGTGATTAACCTAACAGTATAAAATAATTACATATAATTCAGGGGGTTAAGTAGAGTGATGTGGTAAGTGAAAGTACATACATGCACATGTTTTCATCTGCCCAGCCAGTCTATGTCTTTGGTTGGTGCATTTAATCTATTTACATTTTAAGATAATCATCAATATGTATGATCCTGTTAACACTTTCTTAATTGTTTTGGGGTTTATTTTATGTAGGTCTTTTCCTTCTCTTGTGTTTGTTGCTTAGAGAAATTCCTTTGGCATTTCTTGTAAAGCTGATTTGGTGGTGCTAAATTCTCTTAGCTTTTGCATGCCTGTAAAGCTTTTGACTTCTCCATCAAATGTGAATGAGAGTCTTTCTGGGTAGAATATTCTTTGTAGGGTCTTCTCATTCATCACTTTAAATACATCATGCTATTCCCTTCGGACTTGTAGAATTTCTGTTGAGAAATCAGCTTATAACCTTATAGGAATTCCCCGGTTATGTTATTTGTCATTTTTCCCTTGTTGCTTTTAATATTTTGCCTTTATTTTTAATTTTTTGTCAGTTTGATTGCTGTGTGCCTTGGTGTATTCGTCCTTGCGTTTATCCTGCCTGGGATTCTGTGTGCTTCCTGGACTTGGTTGACTATTTCCTTTCCTATTTTAGGGAGATTTCCAGCTTGAAGTTAACCTCTTCAAGTATTTTTCTGAGGTCCTTTCTCTCTCTCTTCTCCTTCTAGGACCCCTATAATGCAAATGTTGGTGCATTTAATGTTATCCCAGAGGTCTTTTATGCTGTCTTCATTTTTTGTTTGTTTTCATTCTTTTTTCTATATCCTGTTCTGTGGCAGTATTTCCAGCATTCTGTCCTCCAGATCATTTATCCATTCTTCTGCCTCAGTTATTATGCTATTGATTCCTTCTAGTGTATTATTCATCCCTATTTGCTCTTTAGTTCTTTGGCAAACATTTCTTGTATCTTCTCCATTGTCTTCCAGAGATCCTGGATCATCTTCATTATCATTATTCTGAATTCTTTTTCTGGAAGCTTACCTGTTTCCACTTCATTTAGTTTTTCTGGGGTTTTATCTTTTCCCTTCATCTGGGACATTGTGCATTTTCATCCTGATTAACTTTCTATATGGTAGTTTTTGTTCCAGCCACAGTGGAATTGTGATTCTTCTTGCTTCTTCTGTCTGGCCTCTGAAGGAGGAGACTAGGAGGCTTATGCAAGCTTCCTGATGGTAGGAACTGGCAGTGGGAAAAACTGGGTCTTGCTCTGGTGGGCAAGGCTGTGCTCAATAGGGCTAATCCAACTGTCAGCTAATGGGTAGGGTTGTGCTCCCTCTCTGTTAATTGTTTAGTCTGAGGTGACCTGACCCTGAGGTTTGCGGGCTCTATGGTAGGATTAGTGATGACCTTCAAGAGGATTTATGCCAAGGGGCCCTTTCCAGGACTCCTGCTGCCAGTGCCCCGCCCCCATGGCAAGCTACTGCTGACACACACCTCCACAGGAGACCCTCCAATGCTAGCCAGTAGGTTTGGTTCAGTTTCCTATGGGGTCATTTTCCCTGGGTCTCAGTGCAGCAAGATTTTGTGTCCTCCAAGTGTGGAGCCTGTTTCCCCCAGTCTGTGGAAGTGCTATAATCAAATTTCAGTGGCTTTCAAAATCAGATTCCCTGGGGATTCCTAGTCCCTCTGTTGGATCACCAGGCTGGGAAGCCTGATGTGGGTCTCAGAATCTTGTTCTCCAGTTTCTGGGTTGCCCACCTGGCAGGTATGGATTTGATTTTATCATGATTGCACCCGTCATACCATCTCAGTGCAGCGGCTTTTCTTTGGACATGGATATCTTTTTTTTCATGGGTTCCAGTGTCCTCCTGTTGATGGTCATTCAACAGCCAGTTGAAATTTTGGTGCTCTCACAGGAGACAAGTGCACATCCTTCTACACCACCATCTTAAACTGGAAGCCTGCTTTTTGTTTTTTTAACTATTCACCCTTGAAGAATATCTGGGTTGATTTTAGTTTGGGGCTGTTACAAATAAATATTTTATAAATACAGATTCTTGTGTAAACATAGGTGTTCATTTTTCTGGAATTAATGCCTAGAAGAGTATTTTATGGGACTAGGTCATTTGGTTGTAGCATTCTTAATTCTTTAAAAAGCTACCAAACTGTTTTCATAGTGGCTGTGTCATTTTACATTCCAACTGGTACTGTATGAATGATTAAGCCTCTAGAAATTTCTTGTAAAGAAATGTGTTTTGTGTTATTATTGTTTTGCATTTTATCCATTTGGATAACAATGTAATGATATCTCATTGTGGTTTTAATTTGAATTTCCTTAGTGATGAATGATGTTGAATATCTTCTCAGGTGCTTATTTCCAATCTACGCACTTGCTTCAGTGAAGTGTCTATCAGTGCTTTTACTCTAATTATTTGGCTAGTTTGTTTCTTTTTACTGTTGAGTTTAGAGTATTCTTTATATATTCTACTTATTAGCCTTAATTGAATAACTGGTTTGCAAATATTTCCTCTTGGTCCATAGCTTGTTCTGTTTTGTTTTGTTTTGTTTTTATCCTCTTAAAAGGGTCTTTCACCTAGCAAAGGCTTTAAATGTTAATGAAATCTAATTTATCAGTTTTTCCTTTTATGGACTGTGTTTTTGTTGTCAAGTCTATGAAGTCTTTGCCCAGCCCTACGTATTAAGAATTTTCTCCCATTTTCTACAAGTTTTATAATTTTGTATTTTACATTTGTCTGTAATATACTTTCAGTTAATTTTTACACAAGTTATGACATTTAGGTCAAGGTTCATTTTGTTTTGCCTAGGAAGTCCAGTTGTCCCATCACCATTTGTTAAAATACTGTCCTTCTTATACAGAAGTGCTTTTGTACTTTTGTCCAAAAATCAGTTGGCCAAATATGTGTGGGTCTATTTTTGATATTTATATTCTGTTCCACTGATCTGTGTATTTATCCCTCCATCAATACCACATAGCATTGATTTTTGTAGATATGTCTTAAACTGGGTAAATAGACTCTTCCCAAACTCCTCTTCATATTTTACATATTCTATTTCNATTGATTTTTGTAGATATGTCTTAAACTGGGTAAATAGACTCTTCCCAAACTCCTCTTCATATTTTACGTATTCTATTTCCTTTGTTTTTCCATGTAAATGTTGGAATAACTTTTTTATTTAGCTACAAAAAATCTTGCTTTGATGTTGATAGGAATAATGTTAAATGTGTACATTGGTTTGGGGAGATTTGGCATTTTAGCCATGTTTAAAAACCTACACTGTGTATGACACTGGAATATCCTGTGAGGCTGTAAAATCATTTATAATGTAACTTTATTTTTATCATAAAGTAAACTCAAATCAAGGCAATGACATGGTCAAATAAAAAGACAGAAAGCAAGGTTAATATTTCACTAGCAACATACCAGAATATTTCAAGAGTTCAGGATAAGTTCTGAACACTTGACACAGAAAATTAAGAGTTCTCTGAAGTTCAGCTCACTCCTCTTGGGTTTCATTGCTTTCTCTTCTTTCCATGCACATTCTAGATGATTCTCTGTTTGGGGTCACTTGTATTTTTCATTCTCTGAAAAATTCTGCTCCTAGGCTCTGCTTGGCTGGCTCTTCCTGCAATCAGTCCTCAGTTCAGATGGTACTTCTTCAGTGAAGTTCTCCCTGTTAAGTCAATCTAAGTAGTCCTACCAGTCACCATACATGAATCTATTTTATTTCTGTTACAGAAGTTGTCACAATCTCTGAAGAGAGGTAGTATGTCTGCCATTCCTCCAAATTACTCATGGCTCTTTGAAAGCAGGAACTGTGTTGGTTTTGTTCACTACTGTATCCTCTCTGCCTCATGCAGGGCCAGACACACAGTAGGTATATTGTTCTTCATTGAATGATGCAAAGAGTATCGTTTGTGTTTATGCAGAGAAGCCAGAAGGCAAATTGAAGAGACAGTCACTAAAGCAAAAGTTGGAAAGCAAGAAAAATGCTTTGAGCTCCAGCAATCGAAGCAGTAACAGGAGGAAAAGTGGCTCAGCGGGTAAAGAATCCACCTGCAATACAGGAGACCTGGGTTCGATCCCTGGGTTGGGAAGGTCCCCTGGAGAAGGGAAAGGCTGCCCACTGCAGTATTCTGGCCTGGAGAATTCCATGGACTGTACAGTCCATGAGGTGGCAAAGAGTGAGACATGACTGAGCTACTTTCACTTTCACAGGAGGAAAAGAGAACTTGTAATGAGAACGTTATGCTTGATTATGGAGGGCTTTGACTTTTGAATGAGGTGATTTTAATTGTGCTTGGAGGTAACTGGCATGTTTTTAACAAAGTTGACATAATAATACATTCTTTTGAGAAAATTAAGAGGGGATTATATCAAATAAGGATTGGAGAACTCAAGTAGAGCAGCATACCAGTTGGGATTAAAAACTAAGAATACTACCATGAGATGAGAAGACCCTCAACGTGGTTGAGTCAGTCATCACAGAAAGAAGACACAGTTTAGGGAAAACTTGACGTTTTCTTCAGTTGGGCCTGATTAATGGTCTCATCATTTAAAACCATAGAACTGACAAATTCAGGAGATAATGTGCAAACTCTTCAGTGTCATCTTTCTTTCATTTTTGTTTGCAAACCTGTTCCTTCTGTGTTGAGATATTTTTACAGGTAAAATCATTCTATTTGACTGTTAATGAGGCTGGTTCCTTCCTGCTTACTTCTATATAAAGTTATTTTTATTATTTTTAGTAAAACTGTTTTCCCTCTTTAGAACTGGGAAGATTATTTGTTAAATTAACCTAGAAAAGGCAATTTATTTGAAATAGAAACAAACCATGTGAATTAGATTTATTTTTAAGCACTCCACTGTGTCACATTGAGAATGTTTTGTACATTTAGTCCTCACTCTGTTTTAGTGCATCATTTCATTTCAAATAGGGAATAATGCTCACTGGGACCCTTGATCTTCTTTCCTGGGAGGTTTTGTGGTTCATTGTTCGTTTTGCTCAATTCACGTTCCCACAGTTGTCTATGGCGGTCTAACAAAGTGGGGTCAGCCTAGGATAGCAACAAAGGAAACTTCTTGTGAAGAACTGATCCTAGCTCATCTGTGTTATTCACGCCCCAAACAAAAATTCCAAAACCATCTACTGCCATCAGGATTTCTAGGCCAGAGTCTTTTTGCTCAGAATAATTGCCTTGATTTTCAAGGACTGTTCTGTGTTCTTTTCAGTCAATTCTTAAACCTGGCAGAATACTGAGCTTTGATTCTGACTACCAAGAAGCAGTTGCTGTAGAAAAACCAAATAGTCCTGACATTTCTGCTTACCAGGTTTCACTTACAGTTCATTTCAGTGTGTGACAATTAGAAGAAACAAGGAGGGGCTTTGTTTTGTTTTGTTTTTTCAGACTCATTTCAAGGAACACTACACACAGCCTTGCCTGCACAATTGTTTGGTTAAAGAAAATGTTTATGCTCATATTATAGCTGGATTGTAATGGAAAATTGCTCTGGGTGCCAAACCCACCAAGAATGTTAATATTACCAAAGAAGACCTCTAGACTTTACTACTGTGCATTTTTTTGTTACTTCCAATATTTCAGCCACAAGTTATGCAGTATAACAAACTTCTGGAAGTAGAGCTGAAGAAGTCAAGATCAATTTATCCTCATTCTATGTTGATAGGCAGCAAGATGCTTTCTGAAATGGAAGGTAAATAGTTTCACATGGGAATGAGACAAGGACATCCTTTTAGAATTTGGCTCACTGGCCTCATATTCACACCTTTGCACTGAGGTTTACTCTATGGTGTTTGTGATGGTTATTAACATTGACTTGGAAGGTTAAAAAGACCCAAAGAGACACTGTAGCTTCTAGGGCTGTTTTGACATCTCTTACTAGAGTTTCTTAGAAGGTGGTATTAGAGATATTATTACTTGTACATATTATTGTTAAATTACAGTATACCTCTCATTCGATTTCACATTAGAGAAAATTGAAAAATTCTAACAGACAAGGAAATTATTATGTAAGGACTTGCATGGTATAAACTAATCCAAGAAATGAATGATTCATCTTCAGTATGCATGAAAGACACCGTATTATTAGTCTAATACATAAATAACAGAAATGAATTATATCTATATGTGGCTTTATCAAGATAGATCAGCCTCTGGGATCATATTTATGAATTCATGGACATAATGTAATTATAAAATATTCATTATGGTTTCATTGTACAAAAGTGTAGAAATTACCTCAGTAGTCAAAGTTTAAGGGAAAAGCCCCAGTTCAGTAAAAGGATTTGAGCTTCTCCTTTTAGAGGGATTTACAGTACTCATCAGTGGTATAGTTCACATTAGCATCCAGTGACATTGCTTTGTCTGTATATATTTCTAGCTGTCAACAGAATGTCCTGAGGCAATTGCATCCTGATTCTATAGCTATCTTCTATTCTTTTATAATACACAAGGGTCTAATTTTCCATCAGCAAAGCATGAAATCATGTAAGAATGCCACATAACCAGCGTTTGCAAACAAGTAGCACTTTTTCTACACATAAAAATGCTTCATAAAATAACAGATAAATTAAATCTTCTTGTACAAGTAAAGAGCTTAGAAATCAAGACCTTTTACACAAAATTAGAATTTTCTGTACAGAGCTGGCAGTGTCATGTAATTCAACTGAATTTGTTCACCACCTTACATGTTAATATGTGTGACCATATAATTTTTCTTTGATTTACAGTGGAACTGTTTTATATCGGGAACGTTTTATGGTTACAGATAACAGGCATGTTAACTTCATTAAGATCAGTATTTAGCAATTATCAAATTAACAAAGTGATGACTGGAGGATATGACTTGTATCCAACTATATTAGCTTTAACACTCATTCAATGCTGTGCAGGAAAAAGACATAGAAACCAAGTGTTCCTCTTTATTTATTCATATTTTGGGTACAGTGGGACAGGCAGTCAAAGTAAACATGAATCCTCAAAAATGACATTATAAAATATACCAAATGATGCATTCAAAATTTTTCTTCCCTCTCTGGAACTATCTAAGTTTGACAAACTGTTTGAAATTATCAATTCAATGATGCCCTTAAAAGGGTTAGCTTTGGCATATATTTAAAATACATTCAAGACATATGTCTCTTCTGCTGCAAAAACTACAGAAAGCTCAGTTTAACATCAGTGATATGACTGAAACTGCTTAAATTATCATTCTCTATATGCATCTCATATTTCCACAACTTCAGGGTATTTTTAAACACTTTCTACATAATGTACAATTTACTTAGCATGTGGCATTCATGTGTCTAGTTGTAAAATAACTTGTTGTAATTTAAGCAAACATGTTTTAAATAAAAGGTAGCTAAGACTTCTAATCTCTGATGTATTGAGTGCAGTGAAAGCTTCCATAAAAATGGATTTCCCAGTCTGCCAAAGACCGTAGAGGCTCCCATTTAGAAATATATTAATCTCTGATTTTCCCTTGTGCATTTCAAGAAATCTAACTGACCAATGTCACCAATCATGCTATGCCATTGACATATTCTACTGAAAACAGAGGGTAGAAAAGAAAATTACATCTTTTTTTCCTATAAAATCCTTTTTGTTTACTCCCATTTTTCAAACATGGGCAATTAGTATAATAACAAAGCTCTAGTTGCTTTAAAAAAAATAAATTTAGTGATTTATAATTGACATAAAATATGCTGCATATACTTAAAGGGTACAATTTGATAAGTTTTGGCATATTTGTAGTTTGGTGAAACCATTATTACAGTCAAGGTGATTAACATGCTCATCACTCTCTAAAGCTTTCATGTGCCCCTTATAGTTTCTATCCTTCACCCCTCCCTGAGCATTCACTCTTCTCAGGATTCTAAGTAGCAAAGTGTTCAGAGAATGCCTCTTAGATGCCCAAAATAAAATGCTTTGCATAAACATGTCACTACATGTTAGCTCATAATTTTTCAAGCTTTATATAAATTATATACTGTATATCCTTTTTTGTTTGGCTTCTTCTACTTTGCATAACAATTTGAGACTTATTCATGCTGTAGCATATATCACCAATGTATTTTTTATTGCTGTGTAGTGTTCTATTTTCTGGGTGTACCACATTATGCATTCTCCTGTTGTCAGACATTTGATTTGTTTCCAGTTTGGAACAGCTAAATCAAGCTCCCGTGTGCATTCATGTATATGCCTTTATTTAGACATATGCTTTCATTTTCCTTTTGAAAATTACCTAAACATAGAATAGCTGGATCATATAGCACATACATGTTTAACTGTTTAAGAAATTGCAGAGCTAGTTTCCAAAGTGGTTGAAATATTTCACATTCTCCACAGAAGTATATGAAAGATTCAGTTCCTCTGCATTTTCACCATTACTCAGTATGATCAGATTTTTAATTTTAGGTATTCTAAGAGATTGGATAGTAGTATCCCAGTGTGGTTTTAATTTGCATTTCCTTATTATGTTGAGCATTTTTCATCTGCTTGCTTGCTTTTGGTATATCTTCTTTGATGAAATGTCCCAATTTTTTGCCCATTTTTTAAAATGAAGTTGTTTGTCTCCTTACCGAGTTTGAAGTTTTTTATATATCCTGGAGACAAGTATTTTTATCAGAGATCTGACTTTTAAGTATTTTTGCCCAGTATGTGGTAAAAAAAGACAACTTTAGCCCCCAAAAAAGTCACTGTTATGACTCAGGAATGCTTTTGAAACTTAGTCCTTCACTGGAGAGTAAACTCAGCTTTGTACTCAAGGGACACTATAATTGAGCCAACAGACACTTTCTGCCACCTACATATTCTGAAAAGAGACCTGAAATGGCAGATAATTATTTCTTCATCTTTAATTTTATCAGTTGGTCAGTAGATGGAATAAGGCACACGATTACTTCTTTTATTTTCCCAAGTTCTATATGCCTCTCTGTTGAAAGCTTCCAAGTAATCATAACTGCCTGTTTCTATGTCCATATCCCCATGAGACTTATGTTGCTTGAGGAGAATGCCATGCCTTTTTAAAACCCCAAGTCCCCATGATCTAACACTACTTGGCACTAGCATATACTCAACAAGTATGTAGTAAAATAATTAAAGGACCCTCTTCCTATATTGCCAGTGCGTATAGCAAAAATCAGCTGACCCTTTCCACTTACAGTTTCTTCCCCCAAGCAGTAGTTATGTGGCATCAGTTGCACCAAGGAGTAGCTCATGAGAGAGTAGTTCTGAAGTCTGAAAGTGTCTGTTTACATGATCCTCACCAAATAAAGAAAATCCATGTCCAACTTTGAAATAATTACTGAACCAGAATATAAAGTGCTACAGGTTCTTCTGTATTCTGAATACCAGAATTGAACTGATCTAGAGGAAAAGAAATAGTTAGATTTTCCCCTGTGGAGAAAAGCAAACCTCTGAAGATTGTGAAAATCATGTTCCATAATGTCTAGGAACTCTGGCTACCATCTTCTCCTACAGCCAGATTTACCCCAAGCCATTGCTTTAAAACTTTTCTTTCTTTCTCTCTCTCTCTTTTTTTTTTTCCCTATAAAGTTTGTCAGACCAAATGGGTACCAAAAAAATCAAGAAATTCCCAGTGGCCTATTCTCTTGACTGAGGCAGAATGGGATAAATTAACTGCTGTGGGCCTTCCTAAACCTGTAGTGTCCCTCCTGTGGGCTGCTCTCCCCTTGGAGTTAGGGGAGCTGTGAGATGATTCCAGGGGATACCGTTAGCCAAAGGTCTTCCAAGCATGAACCACAGATAGCATAATAAAGTCATTGTGTGTATGTATGTGGATACATATGTGTGACCCTTGACATATGTGTGACACAGTTGACCCTTGAACAATGCTTCTGCTGCTAAGTCGCTTCAGTTGTCTCTGACTCTGTGCGACCCCATAGACGGCAGCCCACCAGGCTCCCCCGTCCCTGGGATTCTCCAGGCAAGAACCCTGGAGTGGGTTGCCTTTTCCTTCGTCAATGCATGAAAGTGAAAAGTGAAAGTCAAGTCGCTCAGTCGAGTTCAACTCTTCACGACCCCATGGACTGCCGCCCACCAGGTTCCTCCGCCCATGGGATTTTCTAGGCAAGAGTACTGGAGTGGGCTGCCATTGC
This sequence comes from Redunca redunca, assembly GCA_006410935.1. Taxonomy (NCBI): domain Eukaryota; kingdom Metazoa; phylum Chordata; class Mammalia; order Artiodactyla; family Bovidae; genus Redunca; species Redunca redunca. Next base: position 118,989 of record SJYQ01010100.1, on the reverse strand, counting down.
CTTCTCCTATGACTCCTAGAGCATGCAAAAATCTACCTACCTTTATGTTTTTCCCTTTAAGAATAGTCCTTATCCTGAAAATGGTGATGATCATATATGGACACATTTGAGAGTACATTTTTCAGTCCTTATTACGTGCAAACATGTTTCTCAAAAGTTTAGATAATGGCAAAGAAATAGCAGTGTAGTAAGGGCACCTTTGGTTGGAAAATACACACACACACAGAGCATTGTTAACTTGAGTCCTGGCTAATTTGGCATAAACACTATGAAATACAGAAAATTTTATCACCAGGAAAAGAATATGACATTTAATGGAGTAGATTAGGGAAAAGGGTTTTGGCATTTTAAAGAGCTAATCATTGATTCATCAACTGATGAAATAATTGAAAGGTGCATCGGTCAAAAATGTTAATTTAGAAAATATTATAAGCTTCAGACCCAAAAATAAAACCTGGCATGTTTGCAGTTAAGCTTTCTCACCATTTATTACTGATCTTCTTTTCTACCATGTGGAGAAAAGTGTCAAGGAGAAAATATACTCAGGAATGATTGTAAAACCATGGATTTTAAAGTTGTCAAGAAGTTTAAGTTATTCTAAAAAGGGCAGAACATTTTATGAGTAAGAAAAAGCTTAGACCCTTGATAATATCCAAGAAAATTTTCTTCATGAATTTTGAGACAATCCCAACAAGAAGTTAGAGGAAGAAAATAAATAATAAACCTATAGAATAAAAGGAAAAGCCTAAAAAAGTGTGGAAACTATGCAAATATTGTGAAAAGAATCAAAACTTCCCTGCAGTCTGGCAGTTAAGACTTCACTTTCCAATGCAAGGGGTGCAGATTGATCCCTGCTTAGGGAACTAAGATCTCACATCCCTTGTGGCTAAAAAACTGAAACATAAAACAGAAGCAATATTGTAACAAATTTAGAAAAACTTTAAAAATGGTCCACATCAAAAAATAAATAAAAGCCAAGTACTGGCTTCCAAATTTAGGTGTCTCAAATATGCCAAACCCAACTTCAAAAGTATATACTCAGAAGATGTTTATAGTATATAAAGGCAACATCTTAGCAGAATAAGTTGTATAAATTTCACTATCTCACTAGGAGATTCATGGAATTTTATTGGTTAAGCCAAAGTAAATAATTTTCCAAAGCAGATTAATCATGTGAAAATGTTTCTTCATCTTAGATAACAGTAGAAATGGGATGAGAAAGGATTGAAAGTGATATAATGAAACAAGGAAAAAAGCAAAAACGAATTCAGATTTTAAAAAAAGCGGGGGTGGGGGGGGCGGTGCTTAAAATAAATGAGTCTAACTTTTGGTCTCTGTGTAATAACACTGTCACAAATACCAAGCTTTTTTGTCATATTGGAGACACACAGAACAAGAGACTTCCTACTTGTAGCCTCAGGGAGAAGGAAATCGTCAAAGTGTTAGATAACCACATCCTGATGGGAAACCAGCGCTGTCCGCAGCTACACTCCATCATTTCATTTGGTGAAAGGAGAAAAAAGTGATCAGTCCCTCTGCGCACCCCTCCCCCTTTAGAACAGCAGTGCAATACCTAAGAGGGTTCAGGATGAAAGGAAGATGGTGACCACAGAAAAGCCACCTGGTGTCTGACCATCTGAGAGGACTTTCCATCCAGGAGACTGAATGGCCATATGATCATTATAAGAAATCCTTACATTCATGTGTCTTTCTGTACCTTAAGAAGTAAAAATACTACTTCTATCCTTGAAACAGGGCACTCAGCCTTGGAAAGATCAGGAACCCTGACCAATCAACATTTACTTTGTTCATTCATCCACAAGTATTGCTGAAACGACTGATATACTACAGGCCCCTTGCAGGCTCTAAGAGTAGAACGATGAATCAGGCATCATCTCTACCCTACTGGGACTCTAGTCTGCTCTGGTGGACCCTCGGGCCTCTGAGTTGAAGGCTTTGCCAATCAGTCCTGTAATTTAGAATGAAAAAACCCCAACATAATCCACACCTTTCTCTCTCTACTTTCTATGTGACAAAACACTGGCTTCATTCCCTACATATATGCATTCTGTTTCTTTTGACTGAGAAGAGTGGTCATTGAAAATAGTCCAACAGTTCTTATAAACCTGCTATTGGGTGACATACAAATCTTTCTTCTTCCTGTTGTAATTGTTATTTTTGCTTTCACATAGCATCTTAGTCTACATAATGGTTACTTTACAGAAGATATAATTTGAGCTGCAGAACAATGAATTCCTATAACATGAAATGTGTTGCTTGGAAGTCCTCTGACACACTGTTAAACATTAGTCCATTCTCACTCCAGATAGGGTGTCGGCAAAGGAAAACCAATTGTACTTTCAAAAATTTCAATGTAAGAAATTTCACAAAATGAACCGGAGTTACTTCTCTAATTCTAACCTAGACAGGAAATTTTTTGCTAACTTCTATGCCTTGTGTTTTAGTTAAGCCTTCTTCCTTCTAGCCAAATGGCCTTCCAACAGCAAATCATTCCCTGTAATTTATTGTTTCCTTTAAAACAATAATGTTTATTGTGGCTGCATAAAAATCAAATAATTTTTACTGTGCCCCATGTCAAATTCGATAATAATTGGTCTCTCTCTAAAATAGTGAATAGCATGAGATTACCTCAGAATTCAAGTATATTCTTTTACCAGTTGAGTATTTCAGTTTCACATAAAAGAGGTTTAGCTTTTTCATAATGTTATTTAAAAAAAAACAGAGCATTTCAAATGCCTAGATAGTTTCTACAATTTCTAGAAGACATTTTTCAAAATTCTGTGTATAATGTTAGGATTAGGGAACGGAAATTTAATACTTTTTATTTGTGAATTTGATGCTAAAAGTAATGAAAAAAGGTTCAATTTCACTCTGTTGATTAAAAAAAGAATATTGCAAAATGATTTTTTAAACCACCTGCTAAATTTGCAGAAATTATTAAAATAACCAGGGTCCTAAAGTTCAAAATTTATTCCAAAAACAATTCATATGCCTGAAAAAATACATTATTTAAAAATAATTTGGAGTGGGGATGAGTCTGGTGAGAAAATTTTATACTACTATGTGAATTGCTATTTTGAAAAACAAAAGTACTATTATGATGTAAGTATAAGTCCCAGGGAAACTGTTTGTTCCTATAGGTGTCTTTTTAAAGCTACCTTAATGATTGCTTTGCAAAGTTGATTGTTATCATCATTCCCAAGAAGGAGTCTGACATTTTATCAATATTGCAGCATTTTCAGGGAACATAGAAAATAGCAGTAACTACTTCGAAGGATATTTTAGTAGGCAGAGAATTAAGCTGACAATTAACCATCAAAAACATAAGCAGTTGCTCATATCAGATTCAGTCCAGTCAAACTATTCTGAGTGTTTATAAACTGTAGATTCAGAGCAGATGTATACATATCTTCCTAATTTACCATCTTAGAGACGTCGTGCACTTTTTCTCAGAACATTCTAAAATCTCACGGCAGGATTTTTATTATATGCAAATTAGAGCATTTGATTAGGTCCTGAGGCAGCTTCACCTGGGTGTTCAGAGGAATAGCAATGGGAAGTGAGGAAGAATATTTCATCACTGAAGTGTGTGTTCCCTTGGGGGACATTACATTTGATTTTGACATTTATTTGTCCTGTGCTTTAAAGGACAAAACTACAATTACACTTTTTTTATTCTATGTAGTAGGCATGGTGTCAGAAAAAATTAAATCAGAGATAGTATGTTTGCACACAAAACAAACTCTAAAATTAAAATTATTGAATAAATCCCCAGTTAAAATCATAGTGTATTAAAAAAAATACTGTTTGACTAATGCACAGTATTGAGTGTGTATGAAAGACATCCATGAGAAGCCAACCTCAAGAAACAGGGCTGCTTCCATTGCAGTGTTGTCGTGACTCTGTAGCTAAAACAATGTGTGTTCAGCACTTGATTAAGTTCCTATTTGCCTGAAACAAGCGTGTTCCCCGATAGTTGACTTGGTTACTGCAACAATAAATAAATGTCAAAACATGTTTGGTTGAATTTAAGGTTTTTGCAATCTATTTTAAATCTGAAACCTGTAGCAGTTTATTTTCTCTATCATAAAATTTTTTATAAGCACATGAGTAGTTACACTCATCGTTTTCACAGTTGACTTGGTGTTAAAAGGAGTTGGAAAAATCATTTCATCTGTCCATTTATCAAAATAAAAATACCTTTGCAAATTATTATCCTGAGCAAAAATACAAGGGAAGAAACAGAGGATAGACAATGATAGCTATATTTTTACTTAAGGATGGAGTTAGTCCTTATTGCCTAGATATCTTTAGCAATCGTAAACAATTCACTGTGCCTGTGTGCTCAGTTGTGTCCTACTCTTTACGACCCCGTGGACTGTAGCCCAGTAGGCTCCTCTGTCCACGGAATTTGCCAGGCAAGAATACTGGACTGGGTTGCCATTTCCTCCTCCAGGGGATCTTTGCAGCCCAGGGATCAACCCATACCTCCTGCATTGGCAGACAGATTCTTTACTGTTGTGCCACCTGGGAAGCCCAATTCACAAAAGAGCCACAAATTAAAATTTTCCTGGAAATATTCTAAAATATATCTCTTCCCAAATCCATGATTTCTCTGTGTCTCTTTAACCAAAGAAGTTAGTTGCAAAGCCTATTCTTATTTAGGTAGCCAAATAAAACTAAAATTACAAACTCCTCAAATATTCTAAAATTAATAAATTTTTGTATCAATTTCCTTTTTCTTTTATATTTTATTTTTTAATTGAAGTAAAGTTGATTTACAATGTTGTGTTGGTTTCTTCTGACAGCAAAATGACTCAGATATATATATATATACACACACACATTATTTTTTCTATTTTTTCCATTATGGTTTATTCTAGGATATGGAATGTAGTTCTCTGTGCTGTACAGTAGGACCTTGCTGTTTATCCATTCTATATATGATAGTTTGCACCTTCTAACCCCATACTTCCAGTCGATCCCTCCCCCAACCCCTCTCCCCCTTGGCAACTGCATCTGTTCTGTCTATCTGAGAGTCTGTTTCCGTACCTTAGGTAGGTTCATGTGTGCTTTCTTTAGGTTACACATACAAATGATATAATATGGCATTAGTCTTTCTCTTTCTGATTTACTTCATTTAGTATGATAATCTCTAGTTGTATTCATGTTGCTGAAAATGCCATTATTTCGTTGTTTTTTATGGCTGAATAATATTCCATTGTCTATATGTGCCACATCGTCTTTATTCATTCATCTTTAGATGGACTTTCAGGTTATTTCCATGTCTTGCGTATTGTAAATAGTTCTGCTGTGAACATAGATAGGCATGTATCCCTTTGAATTATATTATTGTCTGAATATATGCCCAGGAGTGGGAATCCTGAATCATATGGTAATTCTATTGTTAATTTTCTGAGGGACCTCTATACTGTTTTCCATAGTGGTTGCACCAAATTACATTCCCAACATTCTCCCCAACAGTGTAAGAGTGTCCCCTTTTCTTCACACTCTCTCCAGCATTTGTTATTTATAGATTTTAATAGTGTCCATTTTGATTGATGTGAGGCAATACCTCATTGGAGTTTTGATTTGCATTTTTTTTTCATGTGGCTTTTGGCCATCTGTATGTCTTCTTTGGAGAAATGTCTGTTTAGGTCTTCTGCCTGTTTTTTGATTTGGTTATTTTGTTTTGTTTTATTGTTGAGTGGTATGAGCTATTTGTATATTTATTTTAGAAGTTAAGCCCTTGTCATTTATATTGTTTTAATGTTTTCTCACATTCCCTAGGTTGTCATTTCATTTTATTTATGGTTTTCTTTGCTGTACAAGAGTTTGTAAGCTTGATTAAGTCCCATTTATATTTTTTTATTTCTATTGCCTTCTTTTAGATTTTATGTGTTTGCAATGTTTTTTCTAAACATCATAAATCTAAAATATAAATAAGAATTATGTATTTTCCTGACACACTGAAAACTAGTTATGATGTCAATAGTGTCAAAGAGAAAACTGTGACCAAGTAGTATGTTCTCATAGTAAAAAGATAGATAAAATTTTATCTAAGGCAATCTTAAGTCATGAATGATATAGCTTTTATGAATTATTAAGGATGTGTCCAGTAATTTAACAACAACAACAAAATCCTCTTACTATATTCCCAAAAGCCAAGTATTCTAATAATTTAAAGCTTTGAAATCTTTCCTGTAGAGGGAAACAATTAGATGACCTTTTTTAAAGGCCAAATGTTGAACCATAAACTTCTTTTTCTATCCTTAAAAGAATCCCTGTTTAGTTTTAATTAGAAATATTTGTAGCAAGTTTTAAAATCATTAATACGATTAAAAGGAACATTTTAAGGAATGAATTAGCAGGAAGCCAGGCAAATTTTTATTTTATTCATCTGACATTTTTCTCCTTCAGAAGGAGTAAGCCACTCCATCATATATCGTCTAGAATTACACTGAAAAGTAAAAGCCAAAGAAGTAAAAATTTAAGAATAAATGGTCTAGTTCTTTGCAAATCAACTTATAAATGGATGATCAAACTTTCTTTGGTCAACTCATACAGTGAAAGTGCAACAGGCACACGGCTGCCACTCTAGGACAGAGCCAGTCCTCTTTTTGGTCTACAAAAGCATGGCACTTTTGTTGTTTTTAGAATGAACATGGTTCATCTTACTTCTAGGAGATGTATTTGATGGGTTTGGATATTGCCTTTTGCTAGGCAAAAGAGTAAGTAACCAGTGAGATAGCAGTGCTACCGAAGGATCAAGTGAGATTAGGAATATGCAAATTTTATGAGCAAGCAAGTACATACCAATGTGGGATGCTGTTTTTATGAAAATTCAAGATCTAAAAGATGTTGAGAGATTGGAAGAGGGAAGCAAATAAATTCAACAGAAACTGGTGAATATGAAGCATTTAAACTCAATATCCCCTGTGAGGCTGTGAAGTTCTGAGAAATACCTCACACCCCCTGCAGTGCTTTAGAGCATGCAAGACAGAGATAACCCATCCCAGGCCTGGGGCCACTGAGAGCTCTTCAGAACATCTATACTCAGGAAACGCTAGAAACAAAGAAGCCAACTAATTGCCATTAAAGTTTGTATTGTCATGACTAGAATCCTGGCTATATCTTATCCCTTGGAAAACAGAGAAATACACATGCCTGCATTGTAGCAAACTAGTGTGATCCGCAAAAAGGAAGTGAATTTGGCTTTCTCATCTTAAAGAAAACATGACTGTGGCCTTTTCCAAATGCTGCCTTTCCACGCTTGGATATTTCACCTGGGATCAGATTCACTGCCGTTGACTTGGGAAGCATTCACTAAATTCCGACTGAGGAGAATTGATCAAGCACACAAACACCCTTTATTCCTGACCAAGTGCTCTTTTAAGAGTCAGACAATTTCCTTAAGGAAACCATGCATATGCTGTGCGAATCCTGATTCTAGCTAGCCTGGGTGAGGCTGGGTGATGTGACCCAGACTTGCAGAGGGAAAAGGGAAAAGCCACAGACACTGTGGACTTTTGTGCCTCAGCGGAACACATGTTCCTGCTGCAGCCATGGTGCATCCAGCCAGGTGTGAGTTAGTGAAAGGTCTGGATCCAGGTTACATGCCATTCCTATTGCTCCATCCAGCAACCAACCTGCGCACCCAGCTGCAGACTTGAATTAGAAGTACATTTCATGGAAAGTGCATGAACCATTGAAAGTCAAGTAAAACGACTTTAAAAGTTTCAAATGATTTGCCTTTACCGACCCCCAAACAAACAAACAAACAAAAAAACTATTCAGTTTCTGAGAAAATCATTCTCTTGTGAATTTACAAATAGTTTTCCAATTTCACCCATTCCAATCACTAGTTCCAACTGTGTTTCAGGAAAACATAATCCACCAATTATAACAAAAATACATTATCCAGGTCACTAAAAGTTTTTGTAATGATAGAATGTTTTCTCTTCAGATTAAAAATAAGCACAGAAATTTAAAAGATCTTTTCCTCCATATTTTCCTTGATATATATAGCACAAGCATCTATATAGAAAAATGAAGAGAACTGGTTTTCAGTTTAAAACATCAAATGTGAATGGCTCTTACTTTTTAAGTCTTTAGGAATAAGAACAGATGGAAGATATGTATTGGTTTGCTCTGAGAAGCATTATCATTAAAAGATTTAAGCAGTGTTAAATATGACAAATGAGGATTTTGTAAAATGGAAGATAAAAATTTGGTACAAGTTTATTCAGTGTTGAGCTCTAGTCATGTACCAGACTTCGTGCAGTATTTAAATATGCTTTCTGCTCTTGTTTCCTTATTAACTGCTTTGGTTTTTTGTTAATAGATCTGACTAGCTCCAGCAGCTTTGAAAAAGAATTTAAAGCCCATAAATTTCACAAATCCTAAGCAAGAAGCATATATTAGTTCTTCAAAGCATATTGATATATTTTTTAACTGCAGATTTTAGCTTTCATGTGATAAAACTTTTAGTGATTTCCTTACCATGTCTGGTTAAGGNNNGCTTAAGTTCCTCATTTACATATTTGATGTCTCTCAGGAGAGAGACAAGCTTCAAGTTAATTATCTATGTAGCTGTAAGAACTCTTGTTTCCTGGTTAAGAACTCTCCAAAAGAAAACTAATAGTTATTAAATGTTACACTGAGTCACCAAAAGTAATCAGGATACACAATGAGAGGCACTAAACAGACACTTACATTTAATAAAAACCTCAACTTTTTACAAGATAAATTAATATAAATCAATTAAATCTCTTACAGTAATTTTCAGGGAAAACAGCCAGCAGAAACCAAACAGCTAAAAGCTCTGCTCTAGAGAGTGATTAGGCACTGCTGGAAGCTTGCAGAAATTACTGTAACATTCTAGATGTAGACCCACTGAACTCAGATTCGTAACAGAGCTGTAACTAAAGAAAATGCCATATCAGAATACATTCTAGTGTCTTCTCTTATAAATGTGTATTTGCGTGCATGTATGTGTGTATATGCATGTGTATATATGTGTTTGTATGCATGTATATGTGTGTATATATATATAACGTGTATATATACACATTACTATGTTATTCATAAACATCTTTTTTTATATAACAGAAAAATAATATCTGTGGAGAGAAATGATAATATCTGAACCTGAAAGTCTATTAAGAGCAGTTTTATAGAATGATAATAAGAAAGAGAAAAAAGAAGGGCAAGCGTAAGATAGACTTGAGTTGCAGTTGGGAAATTGGAACCACAGCTATCAGGTGAGTTAATTAATCTGGGTATCATGCAGTAAATGAAAGTGTGCCATCTATTTCACAAGGGCCCATTGTGTCTTGCATGTGAAACAAATTTACCCTGTTTGATTAAGGATTACTGATTGCCTCCAATTTATTATATGTATCCTATAATTAAGTCACAATGAGTTCGAATGAAATGGGGATGGTCTCCTCCACAAAGAAGACAACAAGCTCATTCTAGGAAGACCTTGGGGGTCATTCAAGAAGCAATTAAATGTTCTCCAGGGTGCATTAAAAGGAAAAGAGCCTGGTGGGCTGAACGGCCTTTTCTTATATTCCAGCCTTCTCAATATTCTCCTGCTTTTGTGGAGACGAATGAAACCATGTCATAAAATAACTCAAGGCATTATCAGCAGGGAAAACAATGCTGTCTGCTCTTATACTAAGGAAAACGTCACCAAGAAAATAATCTATGCTCAGCAGAATGTAAAGAGACACATGAACAAAGTGATGTGCTATGTCAGAATCCATTTAAAGCAGGGGTCTAAACAAATCAATGAACTCTGGAATATTGTATATGATCTTTGAGAAATATACATTAATTCTGTTTCTTTGTGCAAGTAGAGAAGACCTAGAATAAACTTGTATTGGCACATGAAATTAAATGAAAAGGGCCAAAATCAGTATCTGTGTTCTGCTTGCAGATATATTTTTCCATATTTTTATCAATGCTCTTCAAAGTGAACACTAAAAGAATCTTATATGGAACACTTGTTTAAAATGGCAAGATAGACTTTATTAAAGATTATGACATTATTATGTTTGGAGAGAAGATTGACATCTCAAAGGAGCAGAGAAAAGAATTTAAAATTGCATTTGTTTTTTTTTAAGTGAAAGAAAAGAGAGGTCAGGTGCCATAATCAGGAAGAAACGTGGTATAAGTTCAAGCAAACTTTAGACTGTCTTGATCAGTACAATGTTTTGAAATCAGGATGGCCTTACATAGATCTGAAAGCATCCTGGCTTGAACCATCCCCTGTATAAATGTATCTTTTTGAGAAACACATGTCCTAAAATATGCCAGCCTGTAAAGAGTTAATATGCAAATATAGATTACTATAGTAACTAAAATATAATAATTTTTAAAAATTAGTTTTTATACATTCAACAGTTTGTTTCCATATAACTCAAATTGTAAAAATCTTATCAACTAATATGTGACTTCAAAATTACAAAGACTTCACTGTTTTTAGCAGGGTCCCAGAATGAGGACATTTATACATGTTCTAATGGAAAAATAAATTGCAGTTGGAATCTGAAGCACTCAGCCCAGTTCTCAGCAATGTACGTCATTTATTCCATAGACTTGGGAAGATTGTTTATCCTCTCTGAGCTCCATTTTCCTCATCTTTAAAGAAAGACAGAACCTTCCTTGCTTACCTCACTGTAGACGTAAACATACTCCCCAAACATAAAATGTGTCATAAACTGTGACACTAGAGAGAAAAGCAATAGTCAGTCAGAATGGACCTGAAAGTTGTTCTTAGGAATTTTTCTCTAAAACCTAAAACCAATAAGAGACCATTGAAGGGTTTTTAAATAAGAGAGTGGCTTGATAGGATTTTCATTTGTAAAACATCACACTATTGGCAGTGTGGACAATGGGTTAGTCCAGAGGAATACAGAAGTGACAAAGTATCTAGGGTCTGGGGTCAAATCCACATGTGATAGATAATGAAGCTAAGGCATTTTGTAGCTTCTCTACAAGACAAAGACTACAACATTCTAAGACGGGGCATTTGCAAAGGCCTGTGGAAGAATAAAACCCTACAGCTAAAGTTTCTGTTAGCTTAGCGATAAATTGGTCTCTGAGGAGGGTGCTGGAATAGCAGTATGAATGTGATAATGGTAAATTGACCCAGGGCACTCACAGTGGGGATGAGGAGCTTGGACAGAATCCAGAGATGGAAAGGGCGCAGAACCAATGGGACACAATGCTCCACAATGTCAAGAGTAAGGAGGAGTCAAGAAAGATGCCTGGGTTTGGGGCTGAGTGGACTCAGACTTGTAGGTGGCAGGATTAGCCTTGAGCAGGAAGGAAACACCTCTTCTTCTACAACAGGAGGGAGGAAGGAAGTTTGATTATGGATGTACAGGTACAGATTTTGTTGGCAAGTAGAAGGGCTCCCACATCCAATGTTGAATATTGTCTGAAGGGAATTGCAGAACAGAAGGACACTATGCCAGAAAAGCAGGAGAAGGTGGAAATGTTAGTGCTGCAGGAAGGTGAGGGCGCAGAAGTGTCTTTGGGGATGAATAACCTTGTCTTTGCAATAGGTGGATTCATTCTGTGGGAGGAGGAGAAGAGAGAGGATAAAGGGAGTAGGTGGAGAAGTAAACATGGCATAGGGTGAATTCAAGCAACTCTATGAAGAATTCTGCCAGTGACAAAAGAAGAGTGATGGAACCAGAGCTGGAGCAGAACTTGCCTACACTTTATCAATTGATGTGCTTTTAAAAGAAAGCACATAGCTAGATTGATCCAGGGTTCAAAATTTACTGAGTGGATGAGATAGAAGAGTTGCTTGAGGGTTCTAAGTGTATTGACAACAGTTTGATTAAAATAATGGACTCTGGCATCCAACCAGGATGAGAAGAAAGGACAGGGAAGTGTAGGCTGATATATAGAAAACCACTAGAACAGAGAAAGGACTGGATCTGTCTAAGAGAGTGAAGCTTGAGAATGATAAAGCCTTAGGAAGACAGGAAGTTGCAATCATAGAGGGACGGTTTCAAGGTATTCTTCTAGAAAAGGAACCCGTACAAGTGATTCCAATGTCCAGAGTGCGGTCATAGGGGTGGGTACCTAAAACAAATGGGGGATAAAGGCCACTGGGAGAAAGACAGAGAAAATGAGTTAAATTTTGGATTGAAACATCCATGTGAACAACAAAGTCATTGCGGATGATGGGAGGAGTTGGATTAGAAGGGAAACCAGTAAATCGGGCCTAAACACCTGACTGATTGGTAGTCCATACATTGGTAGAAGGAAATAAAGAGCCTCAAAGGACCAAGAGGTTTTATTTGATTAGAAAAAAATGACCCCAAAAAAGGGCAGTGGGATGGGAGGAGAGTGATTACCCCACCCTAAGGTATGTGGGGTATGAGGGATGAGTAACCTCTGTGTAATGAGCAGCCATGGAAACTGTAGAGATTTCTAGGTCTCTAGTGATACCAGAAAGGAAAAGAAGCATGATGTGAAGGGTTTGAGGCTGCAGGAGTAACTGAGGATTCAGGTGGCACAGTGCATGTTCAGGGAGACACACGCAGTGGAAGTGGGGTCAGGCAAGGTGGAGCACAGCGAGGTCTGAGATGAGACACCAGAGACAAACGAGAGGGTTTCAGTTTAAGAGAATCCAGTGACGAGGGGGCTGCATTAGGGAGTGGGTTTATTTCCCCCCAAATTTCTCTGATAAACAGTGGGCTAACCCCAGGAGCATTTAGGCAGACCATTTCCAGTGGAAGAGTCAGCAGATAGAGAAGTAAACTAGGTTCTTAGAAAAAGACGGTAGCAGGGAATCAAGGGCAGATTTGATGTGTTCACAGTTTTGCTTGGGTGCAGCCCTGGTTGCCATCCATACACAGCTTTGTTAATTCTGTCTGTGGCTCAAATAATAAATAGAATGATTCTCTTTGATTTACGTGTATTATAAAAAACCAGTTTTTCACAGGTTAGAGCTAAAATAGATGATGAGAAATGTCCACTTTTTTGACCCTGTTACACAAGCTTTTGTCTTCGGCAGCATCCTCTCCCTGTCGGGAACCTCTTACGTGAACTCATCCATTCCAGTCACCCTGCTCTGTCCTCTGTTTCCAGGGCACATTATTAACTTTTGTACCTCTTCCTTTGTTCCTTGTCTAGAATATCCTTTATCTTCTCTCTCTTTATCCAAGCCCTGCCTTCCATCAGGGTCAGGCTCCAGTGCCTAGGCATTCAAAAACCCTTCTCTGAGGACCAGCCCTGGGAGATTTTTTCTAAACTCCTATAAAAGTGATGATTTACACAGCTGCAGTGATTTGCACAAATAGATGCAATGATCCACAGAGATACGCCCTTCTCTTATCATTTTATCTTCAGTATATATGCCCTGATTCTCCAGACTGTAAGCATCTGGAGGGCAGGAACCTTACCTAACCTGTGCCGCCTGCATCCTTAATTCACAGCATGATGCTCTTCCATTGCAGAGTTGCAATAAGATGACCAAGTTGTAAGAAAATCAATGCATGTGAATTTTGTTAAGCATGGCTTAACTAAAGGAGTGCCTCTGGAAGGAATTTCAGGTTTCATAACAAGCTGGTGAAATATTTATGAACAGAATGGCCTTTCTACACCCCATCAATAATACAAATTAGTTATAGGACCAGCCCTGGCAGGAGGGAGATGATTAAAAATGTATATTTAAACATAAGAATAGTTATATTAATTTTTTTAAGTCTTGTTCACAGTAATATTATTGAGAGAATACCCAGATTAGTATCAGAGGATTTTGTGTGTGTGTATGTGTGTGTTATGCCATAAATATTTACTAGAGTAATGAAATCTGAGGAATTGATCCTAATGACTGAATAAAAATCGCTTTTCACTCCGAGATGTCCTTTGAGCAGCTGTCTTACATGTGAGCACACATCTGTGCTTACAAAAAGAGAAAAAATCAAAGAGCAGACAAGTGAAGAGGCCACATGCTCAAGCCAGTCCGACCACAGCACTCAGTCCCAAGCAGCTGCTACAGAACTTCTTCCTCACAGCTGGAAGATAAGGGGTGACTACACAGCTGGCTTGGAAGGTCACTGTATCAGTACCCCGATTCCTCTACCTGGGCTCAGCTCCGTGGGTTCTGGCTATATTAGGAGTGGCAAGTGCATGAAAGAATCAAACTCCCCAGAAGACAAAGGTCATATGAGCTATGACAGTCCATGGATATATTCATTCTCTTCAGGGCATAGGCTAATACTCCCAAGAAACATTCTTGTCAGACCTGAGTTCCAAGGTGAGGTGTAGGATCTGAAAAAAAAAATATATAAATAAGCATCCAAGAAATTTGGTAGTAAATTAAAATCTAAAATTGGGAAATAGGTTGTTTCCTCTGGGGCCATGTCCTTTGAGTTTTTTGACACAAATTTCAGGCAATAAAAACTAAGTAGAGACAAATAGGGCTCAATTTATAAACTAGGTTAATTTAAGAACCGAAAGAGACAACAAACGCACAAAAAATAAAAATGTAGGACAAAAACATTTGCTCAGAGTTCCTATGAAGCCACAACCTGAACAGTGCAACAACANAAAAATGTAGGACAAAAACATTTGCTCAGAGTTCCTATGAAGCCACAACCTGAACAGTGCAACAACAGAAGTGTTTACTTGTGTTCCTGCTTGAAAGACACAAAATCAAAAGGGGCTGGGAAGGAATGAAAAATGTTGGAAAATAATAATACTCTTCACACAATAGGGGTCTATTAATACTTAAACCGTTTGCTCTATAATGAGGGTCCTATGATCCAAGCAAATACAAACATTTACCTTAAGAACTTCTCTCTGAGGCTACCTGTTTGATTGCACTAAAGACCATCTTCTCTCTCTTCTCATACCTGGCACAAAATCAGATCAAGAATTTTAAACTCACAATTTTTCCATCCTATGTTAAGAAAAGAGAGACATTAAAGAGGATTAAAAAAAATCTCCCTCATACTTCCATTTTTTAAAATATAATTTCAAGTCAAATATGCAAACCTCATTCACTCCCGAATGGACCTTTTGCCCAAGGGCACAGCTTTGTTTACTCCATCGTGGAGGTGTTCAGACAAGAAAAGATTGTCACATCTGTTCTAGTTCAACAAAATGTTTTCACATGAAAAATTAGTGGAGAAGCTGTAAAGAGAATAAAAGAGATTGTAGGTGGAAATCTTTGTAACTTTGGAATTAGAAAGGACTTTTTAAATCAAGATCCAAAAGGCTCAGCAAGGTGAAAACTAAAATTTGAGATTTCTTTTCATTAGTTACCATGGACTGTGACGGACAGACCAAGAAGGTTGAAGTCTTTTAAAGACAAAACGCACTTAGGGATGAATATCTCCACTCTAAAAAGTACTCTTACAGAAGTGCAAGAGAAAGACAGGAAACGTTAGAGGGGAAAAAATTGAGTAAAAGACAGGAAGAAGAATTCGCAGATGGGAGTATTAACAGCTAAGAAGTATTTATAAAGGCTCAACCTGACTAATTACTAGAAATGAATGCAAATTAAAGTGCCACTTCAGATTTATTAGATTTGTAAAAAAATAGAAAATGGAGTAATACCAAGAGTTAGCCAAAATGTGGAAATAAAACTAGTACAGTCATTTTGAAGAGCAATCTGGCAGTACTTAGTGAAAACCTGAGTGCTGTAACCAGTAGCCCAGCAGTCTGTCTCTGGGGTATATCCCTGGAGGATCTCTTACACAATTGCTTAAGGGAACATTTAGAAGAACATGTCACATTAGTGATGGTGGCAGAGTTGGAATCAAAGATGTTCATCACTAATGGAGTAAATAAGCAAAATATTGTGAATGTATATGGAGCCTTGCTTTGAAGAAATGGACTAGAAACGCACATAGCAAACATGGTTCGATCTTTAAAAAAATGAAGCAAAAGAAAAAAGGAAGCAATATAAGATCTAAAGAAATATACTGTTTATGCAAGTTAAAATGCATACATTCATAAAATACAGTGTAGAAAAAAGTTAAATCCATGGAGATAATCACGTGCTTTAAAAAAAACTCAGAACTTAAATATTATGAATTGAGCTTAATTCCACATTTAATCTGAATCTATATAGTAATAACTGTAATGAATAACATCCCTACTTCACAGCTAAATTGGAAAAATATGCTGTATCAGTTCATAGGGCACATTCTACTTCAAGGAAGGAAACTTTACTCTGCAGATCAACATTTCCTATGTCCCCGCTTCTTAATTATGCAAAGGGAAAGCAAAAGCTAGACATGACCTGAGTCAGGAACAGGATACTAAGAGTTGGACTGAAGCTTTTACCTAATTTCCTCCCAAAATTTATCACTGATTTTTTTAAATAAAATTAGTAAAACTTACTAAATACTCATCCAAGTAAGTCTATAATAGGTCACATCACTGTATTAAAAATATCTCTTGCAGAAAAGATTTTCACATCTGATGGCTAATGACTAACATTTGTTAAAATGTATTAAACTTATATAAAAATAAGCCAACATAATCTATGTTGTAAACCAAGAAAATGTTCTGCTCTTGAGAATTTCAAAATGCAATAGGAAAATTAAATACATAATAGCATAAGAGAACACACAGAAAGCATTGGACTAAGTACAATATAATCCTGAAGTGCATGTGATGTTGACTACAATGCAATGAAACACTTTCTATAAATCAATCAAATAGGTTGAAATAAGGCTGCTTTTATGATTGTATCCCATACTTTATGTACATTATATATTCTAAAAAGATAACTTGAGTTTAAGAAAGAAGTCTGAAGCAGTGTTCAATTTCATTCATATAAAGTGAGGTAAAACTTGCTATACATTTGGAAAATAAGAAGTACAATAAAATTTAATAAGAAATTTCCCTTGAACATTGGTGCTTAAGTAAATTAAATTAAAATTTTAATTATAAAAGAAGTAGAAGATGTCATTATAGATTCTGAAGAGGATTCAAGATATTTTAAGGTTGATACCATTGCTTCTTGATATTGTCTAATTTCACTACAAAAGGTAAAACTCTCATTTTATTTAATGAAGATATTTCATTAGCTCTATTCTTGTACTTGCTTGACTTGACCGAGATCATCTGGGATTCTCAATCAGCAAAAGGAAGAGAGAATAAAAGTAAGAGAGATGAGTTTTTTTCCTGAGGCAATAACTGAGAAAAATCCAAAGGAAAAAAATGAAGAGATGGAGAGTGCTTAAGAGGTAATGGAGTGTAGAGTTTTAGCAACTTCCTGAGTCAAAGTTATGGGCATTAAGCCTTTACCCACTGTGGTTAAAGTTTGGGCAAGTTATTAAACCCCAGTGCCTAGTCCTGCAGTGGATGTTTCTAGAAGATGGGACAGGGATGAAAGAGACTTTCCTTTCTTCTTTGTCTTTTCTGTACTATTATTTTAAATAGATGTAGCGTTATTTTATAGTTATTTTGAGAATGGGGTCTATCTTAAATTTAAGAAAAGCTTACTTTTAAACCTATGTTTAAATATGAAGAAAGAAAAAAGAACAGACAACCAGAAATTAGAAAGTAATTTATTTGATAAGTAGATGAAATTGAATTGAGTGGTCTTTTTGAAACAAGGTTGTAATTAATGTAGTTCTTGGTCTCCATTTTTGTGTAGGGGAGGAAAATATACAGTTGAGCAGTCATTGCACTGCACAAAGACTTAGTCAAGGCAGTAGGGGAGCTGAATCCAACCCAGATTGCCCTGGGCAAAGTGTAAGCATCCCCTTACCCTGGTGGAGCTCCATTTTCTAATGCATTTGAAGGTATACAGAATGCAATATACATAATACAATATACAGTGCAACGGTCCTATTTCCCACTTACATTTCAGTACAGTTTCTAGCCAATCCATATGCAAGTTGCTCAATCGTGTTGGACTGTGACCCCATGGACTGTAGCCTGCCAGGCTCCTCTGTCCATAGGATTTCCCAGGCAAGAATACTGGAGCAGTTTATCATTTCCTTATTCAAGGGATCTTCCTGACCCAAGGATCAAAACCCCATCTCCTGCATTGAGGGCAGATTCTTAACAATCTGAGCCACCAGGGGAGCCCAGTAAACAGCCAGAAAAGATCTGCTCTTGCAAAAGAGAAGGCATCAAGTCTGAGAATGTGAACAGAGAGAGTTGCTTCTCTCTTACTGTAGTTCCTGGGGTGGAGTGGGGTAGGGGAGGATAACATGAGTTTGACTGGGTTTACAGATGCCTCAGAACATTCCATCTTAGCCTCAGTTTAGCTGCAACCTCAGGTCACTGAGCTATGCATACTGTAGTCTTTTTTTTTTTTTTTTACTTTTTTTTTTTTACTTTTTATTTTAACCTTAGTTTACTTTACATTACTGTATTGGTTTTGCCAAACATTGACATTAAATCACCACGAGTGTACATGCGTTCCCAAACACGAATCCCCTCCCATCTCCTACCCCATACCATCTCTCTGGGTCCTCTCCTTGCACCAGTCCCAAGCATCCTGCATCCTGCATCGGACATCAACTGGCGATTCGTTTCTTACATGATAGTATACATGTTTCAATGCCATTCTCCCATCTCATCCCACCCTCTCCCTCCCTCTCTCCCCCAGAGTCCAACAGTTCACTCTATAGATCTGAGTCTCTTTTGTTGTCTTGCATACAGGGTCATCATCCCTATCTTTCTAAATTCCATATATATGCGTTAGTATACTGTATTGGAGCATACTGTAGTCTTATTCTGCGGGCAGGGACAGCTACTTCCTTTACCTGATGGAAGATGGCACTGTTAAAAAGTTGCTGTTCTAAAGATTACCCTACCTACTCCAGCTGCCAGGAAGTTTTTACCAAAATTTTATTAACAGTTGTGTTTGACAGGTGCTTCAATTTGTCAAAGGAATATACAACTTTACCCCCTCAGTATTCTAAATAGTCACTGAACCTTGGTTCTAACTAAACTCTGCATTTGGCCTCCTCTCTATCAGATGACTCCAAGTTCAGCAGTATCTTTTTAAAAAATATTTTATTGAAGTACAGTTGATTTACAATGCTGTGCTAATTTCTGCTGTGCAACAAAGTGATTCTGTTGGAGATGTGTATATTCTTTTTCACTATGACTTATCACAGGATATTGAATATAAGTCCTTGTGCTATACAGTAGGACCTTATTAGAGATCCACCTATATGTGTTCAGTTCAGTTCAGTCACTCAGTCGTGTCCAACTCTTTGCAACCCCATGAATCGCAGCACACCAGGCCTCCCTGTCCATCACCAACTCCCAGAGTTCACCCAGACTCACATCCATTGAGTCAGTGATGCCATCCAGCCATCTCCCTCGGTCGTCCCCTTCTCTTCCTGCCCCCAATCCCTCCCAGCACCAGTCTTTTCCAGTGAGTCAACTCTTCGCATGAAGTGGCCAAAGTACTGGAGTTTCAGCTTTAGCATCATTCCTTCCAAAGAAATCCCAGGGCTGATCTCCTTCAGAATGGACTGGTTGGTTCTCCTGGCAGTCCAAGGGACTCTCAAGAGTCTTATACTAGTTTACATCTGCAAATCCCAAGCTCCCAGTATTTCCCTCCCCCAAACCCCTCCCCTTGGCAACCATAAGTCTCTTCTCTGTATCTTTGAGTCTGTTTCTGTTTTGTAGATGCCCTCATTTGTGTCATATTTTAGACTCCACATATAAGTGATATCATATGGTATTTGTCTTTCTCTGCCTGACTTCACTTTAGTATGATGATCTCTAGGTCCTTCCATGTTGCTGCAATGACATTATTTCATTATTTTTATGGCTGAGTAATATTCCATTATATATATGTATAGAGACCACATCCTTGTCCATTCTTCTGTTGATGGACATTTAGGTTGTTTCCATGTCTTGGCTATTATAAATAGTGCTGCCAAGAACTATGTTGCATGTATCTTTTTGAACTAGAGTTTTGCCTGGTTAATGCACAGGAGTGGGATTTCAGCAGTACCTTTTGAATCAACTTGCAATAAAAATGTTTCATTCTCTTCCATATATTATAGATGTGTGATTATGTATTTTATGTTGTTATACTTACATATCTCTACCACTGTGGAATACCTGTAGTTATTTTTAATAGAATACTTATTTAGTCAATCTAGATAGGCCATTCCCTCAGTGAGCATTAAATAATAAATTGGTGCTTTATTTTTTCTCTTGAAAACAACATAATCAAAACCAGAAGTCCTGTCCTAGAATAAGTAAATGGATACTGAGACAAATAAACTTGTTTTCAGTAGCAGAACTGACAGAGGTTATACGTAAAATGCAACCAAGCAGAGAGCTGCAGAAATCAGAAACTAATGGAAACAAGGTTAGACCAGGTAGCTTTGGGTCTCACGTTCCAGTCCTTATTGAATTTTCATCTATGAAAGAGTGAACTGCCTCATTTTCTTCCCAGCTGTATAAACCAATGGATTTTCTCTTTCTTAATCTGACTGAAATGAGTGTTTATAAATTACAATCAAAAGAGACCTGATTCATATATACTTTGTTTATCTAAGGAACCACAGCCTACCAACCTCCCTACAAAGCTGGTCGAAACCTGGTTACAGAAAGACCCCCATTTACCATGGGGCAGAGAGTGAAGTAACTACCCTCCCCAGAGGCTAGGGCCTCAGAGAAGAGAGATAGTTGGTGCAAAGAATCAACTTCCATAATCTAGAGAGACCAGAGTTGACTGTGTTGCATATCAGTACTCATCTTTTGTCAAGATTTTTAGCTGACCAGCCTTTCCTGGTAGGCTGCAGTCCATGGGGTCGCTAAGAGTTGGACACGACTGAGTGACTTCACTTTCACTTTTCACTTTCATGCATTGGAGAAGGAAATGGCAACCCACTCCAGTGTTCTTGCCTGGAGAATCCCAGGGATAGAGAANCTGTCTATGGGGTCTCACAGAGTTGGACACAACTGAAGTGACTTAGCAGTAGCAGCAGCCTTTTATGGAGGCTAATGAAGTTTTCTTCCCTTGCTAAGTGAAATGTGTCCCTTCAGCAAGGACAGCAAGGAACACACAAGTTAGTTCACTGTAGGAAAAAAGTGAAAGATTTCTCCTACATGGGTTAAAAATACAAACCAAGCCCTCTTTTCTGAATATGTGCATCTTTTGGGTGATTGTGAAGGAGAAGGGATGGTATTAAATACTTCTCCCCAAGGCTGTAAGCCAAGATGGATAGAAAAGGCTTCTATCCATCTTCTATCCTGCTTCTATGGATAGATAAGGTTTCCCCTTATCTGGACATGGAAAAACAGACTGGTTCCAAATAGGAAAAGGACTACATAAAGGCTGTATATTGTCACTCTGCTTATTTAACCTATATGCAGAGTACATCATGAGAAACGCTGGGCTGGATGAAGCACNAAGAAAGCTGATTGCCAAAGAATTGATGCTTTTGAACTGTGGTGTTGGAGAAGACTCTTGAGAGTCCCTTGGACTGCAAGGAGATCCAACCAGTCCATCCTAAAGGAGATCAGTCCTGAGTATTCATTGGAAGGAGTGATGTTGAAGCTGAGAGACTCCAATACTCTGGCCACCTCATGTGAAAAGCTGACTCATTGGAAAAGGCCCTGATGATGGGAAAGATTGAAGCAGGAGGAGAAGGGGACAACAGAGGATGTGATGGTTTGATGGCATCACCAACTCAATGGACATGGGTTTGGGTGGACTCCAGGAGTTGGTGATGGACAGAGAGGCCTGGCATGCTGCAGTCCATGGGGTCACAAAGAGTCAGACATGACTGAGCAATTGAACTGAACTGAACTGAAGGTTTCTCCTAAAGTCTCCTGATGAATCACTCACAAAAGAGTGATTTCTTATCCTTAGATAAGAGAAGTGAAAGGAAAAAAAAAAGAAAAGCTTTATTTCTGCCTCTAGTACTTCCTAATGGCTTTGAGACTTCCAGCTGCTTTTGAAGGTGTTTCCAAGGAGCAGTGATCAACTATGGCCTCTGTCCTACAAGGACAAGCAAGTGGGGACCCAGAAGAGAGCGATGGTATCCTAGTAGTAAAATAGAAGCTGAAATTAAATTCTACCCCATAAGTTGAATAGTTTAGTTTATCTACTTCTTGAAACTCACTTCCATTTTGTTACCCTTTAATCAAGCCCTGTCTGAGTGTCTGACTTCAGCTACACTGCAGGTTACGTAGGTAGACTATGATCAGAATGGAATCACCAGAAAAACACTACACCTACTTCTCAGAACAAAACTAGGAACAGGGTGAGAGTTGCAAGTACAATAGGAATAAATATGGTAAAACCTCCCAAAGGAGCACCATAAAATCTACCTGCTCCTATTCAACAACCAATTTAGCTTCCTTATTCCAACCCTGGAAAACTTTCATCTTTTTTTACAGAAAAAAAAACAGTACCTATTACCTCTAGAGCCACAATACAATGTAAGTTTATAATTATAGAGAGTTTCTTAAGTAGTAACTTCAGGGCACTATAATTCAATAGATTTCCAGTTTATTTGGACATATACAGTAACATAATTGAAGAAACAACTCCATTACTATTTGTTAGTCTATAAAGAACTAAGGAAAATAATGGCTAAAATTTTGTTTAAAACAAGGTAATTATTTTGAATATTGTAAAATAACAAATAAAAAGCTTTTTAATGAGTTCATCATGTTTGGGGTATGTTAAATGTTATTTTTCAATTATACGATTAGAATAAAAAATCAAGTTTCAGTGCAGTTATTCCATTATTATAAATGAGAGCTAGTGTTACCGTTGGCTTTGGCCAAGTTCTCTTAAAAAAATAATCTTCTAATGCATTATAAATTACTATAAATACCTCTATAATTAATACTTTAGGATGTAAAATTGTATGCATTCATTATATTCAAGTAAATTATGCCATATTATATATAAATTTCCCTCTCTGTTATTGTTTTTGAAAGGGGAAAAAAAAACAGCCAGCATCTTGCTATACTGGGTTTTTAACTCTACCTGCTATGCAAACATGCACAGATTTTTTTTTTAATGAAATGAAAACAAAAGAGGCATTTTCTGGTCTAATGAGCTATTTTCATCAAAATAAATTCTCCAAATGAAAGTATTGCAAGGCTTATGCTAAGTATAATAACAGTTTGTGCATTTTCAGAGGCATGACAATACCCTAGTAATATATGAACTTTGGGAGCCAAGCCTACGGTTGCAGCCAATGTTCTAACAAGTGTATTCTTCATTTCTAATCAGAGCAGCACCCAGGAGTCCTCCAAACACCAACGTGAATAAAAGGTTAAGGGGAAAGAGAAGTTCGGCCATACTGGAGTCTCCTGCTGCTTGAAATAACAGATGCTTTCAGTGGGTCAGGTTTTATTATCTGTTACATAATGTCTCAAGTTAAGTTATTTCAGTGGGAAAGGAGGGTTTACAGGTAAATTTATCCAGGTTATTCACGAAATATACTGCCCAAAATATGGAGGCACGTCATGATGAAGGCAGTCAAGGATGGCGCTGAATAAACCAAGTAGTATTGAAATATCCAGCCCTGCCTCCTGCCAGTGTTGTTTTAAGGATCAAATTAAATAGTAAATTCAAACACTTAGGAAGCATTCGAGAGATATGGTCAAAACCAGAGCTGGTTAGACATTGGGATAGTGTTCTTGGGAGATGAGTAGTTACTGTAAGGGCATGCAAGAATTTCTAGGTCCTGATAACATTCCATTGTTTGTTTGTTTTTTAATCTTAATCCCAATTACATGGGTTTATTTAGTTTGCAAAAATTCAGTGGGATGTACACCATAACATTCACATTTTATGTCTGTTATGTTTCAGTTAAATTTTTCTTAAAAATAAGGTTAATGTCTTGAGATAATGTCCTTCAATTGTGTCAAACTCAAATACCTACAAGGGCTAGTAGTCCAGACATATACTTGGATATGCAGAGTAGGCTGTCCTCCTTTGAATGAATAAATGAATATCCCATCTAAAGGGACATATTATCCAGCTCCATCTTTTGTAGTGGCTGGAACTCAGAGGCCCTGTAGTACCAGATTTTTAAGAAAAAAATACAAATTTAGAGTTTGCATTTGGAAAATCGCTACTTTTAAATGTAAGGAACCAATCAAAATGTTTCAAGCTCCTGAAGCTGTCAGGGTAAGCTAATTACTCTTGAATTCAGTATTTTCAGCACTGAGAATCAGGCCTGGCGTGCAAGCCAACAAGCATGTTGTAGCAAAAATGGGGAGTTGTAAGCAACATCCCTCACTGATCAGTTATGCCACCAGTGAATTTCCTGGAGAATACTGCCCAATCTCTTTGTCAGTGGCTCTGATGATATCATGATAGATGGAAAACCTACACTTATGGGCTACTGCTGGACAAGAAGACATGACAGGTGACACTAGATGGCACTCCAGCCTATCCACAAAGAGTTGTATTTTTAAGCCTTTTTAGAAATTTTGTGTCATTTGGAAATATTTTTCAAAGGGTCATACAAAAGTATGTTGTCAAGGGTCATTATTGTCTCAACAGTGCTTACATTCTAATGGAAAATAAGCTTGACCTTTGAAATGATAAGGATGCAATTTAGAAACTGAAAAAAAAAAAAAAAAAGCTGACTCAATAGTATATCCAGGAGTAGAAGTCTAGGCCCTCATATCGGGAGGCCTCAAGAGCATGTTTGAAGCAACTAGTAGAACAGATCTTTGCCACCTGCAGCAGAGATCAGAAAGAGTTAATTTCTGTGGCTGTGGATGTCAAAGTTCCACCCTTTCCTGCCCTACCCCTCCCAGACTCTCTGGGTGCAATGCTCAAGATGATGGAAATTTCTGCATTCAGTGCCAACTTTGGGTTAGATTCATTTTCCATAAACCACTCTGTACTCGTCAGTAATTTTAGTTTTTATTTGCTTAAGGTATGAGAGTGTGAACTTTCACAACTATTAAAACAATCCTTTGAAGATAAGCCTAATGGGGTGGGGGGGGAGGAGTGCATGTACGGAAAGTGAAATAAATCTACTTTGTTGATCATAATTACTGTAATCTTTGAGAAAATGAAAACATTCCAGGCTCCTTTATCTAGTTATACATTCTCCCCTTCCACTTCCCTCAGTTAAATGGAGAAGGGTTGAAGAAAACTATAGACAAATCATTCACATTACCTTATAGACAGATCATTCATATGACCTTCTTTCCCAACCTGTAAGACCAAAGTGATCTTCAGTGTATATACTTGTGAAATAAACTTTATGGTGAAATAAAAACATACTGCATATTTATGACAATAACAAAGATGTTTCCTTTATGACATAAAATTTCTGAAAGAAATTTATAGTAATTTATATATAGTTTTTAAGATACAGTAATATGTGGCAAAGAGTTAAACATAGAAGAAACTAGAATATTACCACACACTATGAATGTATAGCCATTTTATGTTAACCAGTGTTGTCTGACAAAATTAAGGCAAGGGATGCATCCACCAAGCACAGTTTTGCTGTTTCCTGAAGGCAGCTGACTTTCTGGTGATTCTGCTCAACAATAGTTCTTTCCATTTCAAAGTTGAGAATTTCCAGAGGGAAAGGTGGGTGAGAGTCACTCCCATGCTATAGAATCAGTAAAAGAAGGTTTTGTCAGTCAGTGGAACTTGTGAAAATACCAAGTAGATATTTGGCCAGGAGAGAGTCAAGTAGTTAAGCTTATGAAGGAGAGGTATCTATCCTGAGGTCCTTCCTGTTTAAAGAAAAAAACAAAATTGACATGGAGAAAAAGAAGACCATTAGAAAATGGTGAAATATGAGTGAATGAAAGGCTTTTCCAGTAGAACAGGAAGTCTAGTAATAATAGAATCAACAGACAAACATTGAGTTACTGCTGAAGGAAGTCTGGAAGCCTCTGAAACATGTGAGGCAGCACAGATTGAACTATTCCCCAGAGAAGCAGCTGCTAAGTTAGACCTTCAACATAGCCTGGGGAACTTCAGAAGATGATGAACACAGACACAACGAGGTTAGATGTAGCCAGAGATACACACAACCAAAACTAGTAAAACATTATACACCCTTGGGGAAGAAAATAATGATTTAAAAGTGTCATTTCTTCACTTACTACTATTATTTACAAATTTCCTATTTCTAAAAGGATTTAATGCCCAGTGGGTGTGGTTAGCAAAGCCTTCGCAGAAAAGGCTGCACCTGTGCTGGGCTCTATAAGAGACAAAACTTGCCAGGTGGGGAGAGATGAGAAGTATGGATCAGATGGAGGAAATTGCATGAACCATAGTGCAAAGCATAACGGTAGATGGTGTTTGGGGAAAACAGTAATGATAGGCAAAGATTTTCCACAGGTTTCCCTTTTCTGTATGAGTTGCAAGCTAATAAGATCTAAGAAGTTTTCATAGATGTGGAGGGAAGTATGACATTGTGAGTGGGACCAGTTGGGACAAACTTATATGATATAAGCTTGTGCTTCTCTATCCCAAAGTGCCCATGGGGAATCTTCTGATTAGAGCTGGTATCTGTGGAGCCCCACAACTCGTATGACTTCTTTGAGCGTTAAATCTCTATGGCCAGTAGTTTAGCCAATTAGAACCTCTGGCAAAGCATGGACACCTCCCAGACATAACTAGCCGGTACATCTGGTTGAAAATCAGATATTACTTTTTGCTAGGTTCCTGTTGAAATTGATCACCTGACCTGAGGAGGCATGTAACTCTCGGGTCTAATATTAGCTTTGGGGGATGAGTCAGCTTAGACTGAATGACTAACAAGAAGAACCCAACAGAAATAGAAATGGTATAGCCAAGAAGAGAGCAATCCAGCCACAGCATGTCAGATTCATATGAAATAATGGAAACTCTACCTCCATTTGGGGGACACTTCCACCACTTTGCCACCCGAATCAAAGATGCCGACTCAGTGGGGCTCTCAATTCACAGTTGTTTGTGTCTTCAGCTGGTCAGTCATATCTGACTCTTTGCCACACCATGAACTGTAGCTCACCAGGCTTTTCTGTCTATGGGATTTGCCAGGCAAGAATGCTGGAGTGGATTGCCTTTTTCTTCTCAAGGACATTTCCTTACCCAAGGATTGAACCCATATCTCCTGCATTGAAAGGTGGATTCTTTACCATTGAGTCAACTGGGAAGCCCGAAATTCACAGTTGCTGTTGTTTAGTCACTTAGTCAAGTCCAACTCTTTGCAACCCCATGGACTGTAGCATGCCATGCCAGACTTCCTTGTCCTTCACTATCTCCCAGAGTTTGCTCAAATTCATGTCTGTTGAGTTGAAGATGCCATTGAACCATCTCATCCTCTGTTGTCCCCTTCTCCTCTTGCCCTCAGTCTTTCCCAGCATCAGGGTCTTTTCCATGGAGTCAGCTCTTCACATCAAGTGGCCAAAGTATTGGAGCTTCAGCTTCAGCATGAATTCAGTCCTTCCAATGAATATTCAGGATTGATTTCCTTTAGGATTAACTGGTTTGATTTCCTTTCTGTCCAAGGCATTCTCAAGAATCTTGTCCAGCAGCACACTTCAAAAGCATCAATTCTTCAGCATTCAGCCTTCTTTAGGTCCAACTCTCACAACCATACATGACTACTGGAAAAACCACAGCTTTGACTAGGTGGATCCTTGTCAGCAAAATGATGTCCCTGCTTTTGAATACATTAGTAGGTTTGTCATAGCTTTTCTTCTAAGGAGCAAACTTCTTTTAATTTCATGGCTGCAGTCACCAACCATAGTGATTTTGGAGCCCAAGAAAATAAAGTCTGTCACAGTTTCCATTGTTTCCCTATCTATTTGCCATGAAGTGATAGGACTGGATGCCATGATCTTAGTGTTTTTAAATGCCAGGTTTTAAGGCAGCCCTTTTCACTCTCCTCTTTCAACTTCATCAAGAGGCTCTTTCACTCTTCTTTGCTTTCTGCCATTAGAGTGGTGTCATCAGCATATCTGAAGTTATTGCTGTTTCCTCCAGTAATCTTGATTCCAGCTTGTGATTCATCCAGTCCAGCATTTCACATGATGTACTCTGCATATAGGTTAAATAAGCAAGGTGGCAATATAGCATTGATGTATTATTTTCCCAATTTCAAACCAGTCCATTATTCCATGTCTGGTTCTCACTGTTGCTTCTTGAGCAAGATCACCCAAAATGCCTAAGCCTGCTTCCCTGGTGGTTTGGCTAGCCTGAATCTTGGTTTGTTCACTGAGCTGCTGAATTGTTCAACTCAGTATCCGTGATTACAGAACCAGAGATAAAGTTGTTCTGCTCAGTGGGCACAGCGCAAAGCTGTTTTCATCACTACACCCCTTGATGAATCTGGTTATATTTAACTGATTCTTGGACTGTTGCCAATATTTG
Source organism: Redunca redunca (assembly GCA_006410935.1). Classification (NCBI taxonomy): domain Eukaryota; kingdom Metazoa; phylum Chordata; class Mammalia; order Artiodactyla; family Bovidae; genus Redunca; species Redunca redunca. The sequence continues at coordinate 90,635 of SJYQ01010100.1, read as the reverse complement.
GTCTTGGAAAACACAGAAGCAAATAAAAGATACTCCTCTTTGAGGTTGTAAAACAAATCATGGCTTTTGATCAAACTGTTTTGGTCATTCATAAAGATACCTCCTGGAAGTGCTACTTCTGAGACCCACAGGAATCAAGCTGCTGGTAGAGCCTGAACCACAGAGATTACCATGATTGCAGTGGATCCATCTTAATGGGAATGTAAACATTCATAGTCGTACTAGGCTAAGCACAAAATGAAAGATGCTTTGTTTAGACACATGTGCTCCCACGTATGGAAGGCGGTGGCTCTTGCCCGCCGTTGATCCAACTGTCTCACAGTGAGAGAGGACACATTATAAGGGGAATTGCTCCCTCTCACTCCCAATAGATGAAATCCATCAGAAATTTTATTGCCTTCTTGGGGCTATTGTTGGTACCTCACCAATGTTGACAAATTTTTAGATATGGTGTTGATTTGTTTTTTAGACCATTTGACTCGGCCCCTACCATTATGGTCCTTGAAAACATGTATTATACTGTTGCCTTTTCAAACAAGATAATTCTGGCAATGCTTGACCTTTATTGGAAAAGCTACCCAATTGTTGGCTTGTATTCCAGATATTTAATAGACCTTTCATGCATCCATGGGATCTGATATTACTGAGCATTGAAAAGACTTCCTCAAATGTCAAGTCAAAAGAATTTCTGGCTCTACACCCCTTACCACCACCTCCTTGTCCACAGTGTTATCAAGGCAGTTTGGTCACTGGAGCTAATTGTCTCTAAAAGAGATCTCTTCCTCTCATCTGCTTCATGAGTACTGAGAAGGTTAAAAAAGCTGGGAGTTCATATGGATTTATCTTAAGAAACTATCATTCTGCTGACCATTCCTGGACATGATTCATGTTTATTTCACCTAACAGTAACCCCAAATAGCTGGTTGCTATAACCTCCGAGTGCCAGCCTGTTTAAAAGGGCCTCAAGCTTTATTATGGTTCAGTCTCCTGGATTCTCTTCCTGGGCTTACATGAATCTAGATTATAAGGATGATGAATACTTATTTAAGAACACTGCCTACCAAGTCTTCTACAATGGCCCACCTGGGCCAACGTGGGAGGTGTAACTTTTCTCTCCAAGTTTTATAAAAATGCATCTGTCCTTCTGGCATTTGATATTTCCAGATGAACGATCTGGATGCAAATAGGAGATAATCATTGAAAAAAAATCATGGCATTATAGCTATAGGTATGGGCATGCTGCTATTTGGCAGTGGAAGGAGAGTCGCAACTCTGTTATTTGGTTAGGGATAAGATGAAAATAAATGAGAATCCTAATGGAGAGGCAGGAACATAAAGACCTATGGTTTATCAGCCATCCTAGAGGTTTCCTCATGAACAGAAACACACTGGCACAGATCTTCCAAACTATTGAAAGATTCTTGTATTTAACTGACTGCTGGGTCCCCCATTCCTCACCAGACTGCTACTACCATGATTTGATCACCACTCTCCTTAAATTTACAGGAAAATGAGACAGATATGGTGTCTGTCTCCAGATCCAAGTGCAGGCATACTCATAGCTCAGCAAAACAAAGATGAATTTATTGCTCCAGAGGGGAAAAAAAAACTATCCATTAGAAAACACTAAAAACTCTAAGTTCAGATTTTTTTCTCCTGTACGTTGTCATGGAAAATAATTTTTTTTTCTCCCCTTCTAGGTTCTTGAGACTGGTCTAAGAATTAAATTGACATGAGATAGATGAACAAATAGAAGTGTTTTATATATATATATATATACACACACACATAGAAAAACCCTGGGAAAGTTGAGTAATGCACAAAAATGGCTGAAACCCTCACCTTAAATACTATTTTCAATTAAAAAGAGAATGTTAGAACTTCAAATGTGAGAAAGGAAGTTCACATGGAGATGGAAAGGCAAATGTTCGGTAAACAAAGTTTTACTGGGCTAAGTAGAGACCATTCCACACAGAGTGGTATTTGATCTAGTTAATGCCCCCCACACCCAGCCCATATACATTGTAGATATCTCTGGTAAGCGCTATATTCCTGTAATAGGCCCTCTATTTAAATTCTTCAAGGGGCAAGGGGTGAGGTCAAAGTTTCTTCCTGAGCCTTTCAGGCCTTGATTATTTTTAGCTGAAAATAATGCACATCCCAAAGAGAGATTTTGGAGTGGCAAGTTTCACTCCTCTGTAAATGCAGCCCAGTCATGTGCAGGTGTCACCTGCACTTGTGAGTCACTATATGGTAATTGGGGCTTCAGTAACCAATGCAAGAAACACACAAACAAAACACACTCATATTCTGACTACTGCTCTTGTTGTGAGTAACGAAGTCCTTTGTCTCTGACCTATGACTCTCTTGTCTTTTGACAAAACTCATGAACCTATTACAGGTAAATGTATTGGCTTACAAACAGGGTAAAAATCTCAGAATTTCAAAGCTCATGACAGTACCTAAATCCAAGTGGGCAGAAACATTGCTGTTTATGAACAAAGTAGCGAGGCATAAGGCTGGTAAAATAGAGGGCTGGATTGTGAGAAGCCTTATTTTCCACACTATGGTGTTTAGAATTTTCCTGTAAGAGGGAGTCATGAATAATTATTAATAAGTAGAGTGGCAGGTAGGAGAAGAGATTGGGTAAAGGAAGACTGCTGCTCAGAAACTTGTTAGCAGGCATCTGACAGTCTAGCTAAGAGATGACAATGACATTTCCCAGAATATTAGATATGGGAATGGAAAGCAGCAGAAAAATTCAAGAGCCATTTTAGAAGTAAGCTCATGTAACATGGCTTCCAACTGAACGTGAATAAGAAAATAAAGGATTCTAATATAACTATGAAGTTTTTTAGTTATGGGTCTGTCTAGATGTACAAAGCTGCAGTCCATGGGGTTGCTGAGGGTTGGACATGACTGAGCAACTTCACTTTCACTTTTAACTGTCATGCATTGGAGAAAGAAATGGCAACCCACTCCAGTGTTCTTGCCTGGAGAATCCCAGGGATGGGGGAACCTGGTGGGCTGCCGTCTATGGGGTCGCACAGAGTTGGACATGACTGAAGTGACTTAGCAGC
>SJYQ01010100.1:47973-87046 GCA_006410935.1 Redunca redunca | reverse complement strand
CAAAATGGCTCTCTAGGGAGGCCTTACAAATATCTGTGAGAAGAAGAGAGGCAAAAAGCAAAGGAGAAAAGGAAAGATATAAGCATCTGAATGCAGAGTTCCAAAGAATAGCAAGAAGAGATAAGAAAGCCTTCTTCAGTGATCAATGCAAAGAAATAGAGGAAAACAACAGAATGGGAAAGACTAGAGATCTCTTCAAGAAAAGTAGAGATACCAAGGGAACATTTCATGTAAAGATGGGCTCGATAAAGGACAGAAATGGTATGGACCTAACAGAAGCAGAAGATATTAAGAAGAGGTGGCAAGAATACATAGAAGAACTGGACAAAAAAGATCTTCACGACCAGGGTAATCACAATGGTGTGATCACTCACCTAGAGCCAGACATCCTGGAATGTGAAGTCAAGTGGGCCTTAGAAAGCATCACCATGAACAAAGCTAGTGGAGGTGTTGGAATTCCAGTTGAGCTGTTTCAAATCCTGAAAGATGATGCTGTGAAAGTGCTACACTCAATATGCCAGCAAATTTGGAAAACTTGGCAGTGACCACAGGACTGGAAAAGCTCAGTTTTCATTCCAATTCCAAAGAAAGGCAATGCCAAAAAATGCTCAGACTACCGCACAATTGCATTCATCTCACATGCTAGTAAAGTAATGCTCAAAAGTCTCCAAGCCAGGCTTCGGCAATATGTGAACTGTGAACTCCCTGATGTTCACGCTGGTTTTAGCAAAGTTACCATATGACCTAGCAATTCCATTTTTAGGCATATACCCAAGAGAGTTGAAAACATAGGTTCACACAAAAAATTGTACACAAATATTCATAGCAGCACTACTTTCAATATCCCAAAAGTACAGACAACCCAAATGTGTATCAACTGATGAATGGATAAACAAATTATAATATATTCATACAATGGAATCTTATTTGGCAATATAATCAGTGAAGTACTCATACATGCTGCAATGTGGCTGAACCTTGAAAACATGCTAAGTGAGACAACACAGTCACAAAAGACTATATGTTGTTTAATAACACTTGCAGTCATCCCTCAGTATCCATGGGGTTTGTTTCCACGACTGCCATGTGGATACCAAAATCTGTGGATGCTCAAATCTCTTATGCACAATGATGTAGCCCCCTATGTCCACAGGTTCCATATTTGTAGATATGGAAGGCCAACTGAATATGAAATGTACAGAAGAGATAAACCTACAGAGACAAAAAGTGGATTACTGGTTTCCTAGGACTGGAGGTTAGAAGAAAAGGTGGGGGAGGTCACTGCTGATGGGTGTGGGATTTCTTTTTGAGGCGATGAAAAATGTTCTAAAATTGATTGTGGTATGGTTACACAGCTCTGTGAATATACTTAAAGTCATAGAATTGTACTCTTAAAATAGATGAAAGGTATGTGAATTATATATCAATAAGTGAAAGTGAAAGTGAAGTCGCTCAGTTGTGTCCGACTCTTTGCAACCCCAGGGACTGTAGCCTAACAGGCTCCTCCCTCCATGGGATTCTCCAGGCAAGAGTACTGGAGTGGGCTGCCATTTATATCAATAAGACCGTTACATTTATATGTGTGTCCATTTGTCTGTATGTGCCCTATTGTGTGTGCTGGCTTTAAAGAGGTATGATAGAACCCCTACCCATTCAAAGTTGGTGGATATAAACACTAATGATGCCACCTAGGCCCCTAAAGATATGAAAAAGTTTATTGCTTGCTCATTGAAGCCTTCTGAAAGGGAGGGATGAGTAGGGCAATGGTTCTTTTGTGACTACGGGGGAGTGCAGGGATCTTCATCCAGAGGTTTACATACTTTGAACTTGTTTCAGGATGGGAGCAGGTGGACTTAAAAAAAAATCAGTTTAAATGTGCAGCAAAAGGTGAAAGGGGAGGTGTGGGATCTGAAAGCTATCATTATCCAAATATTAAAAATAGAGTTGATTCTTTAGTGTACACACCGAATTCTTATTAGTATAATTATAAGGTGTTATAGTTTGGTTTAAGATTTGGTTTAAGTTTAGTCATCTCCTTATTATAATATTCTTGCAGAATGTTTTGTTATTCTGAATTATTCATTTTTCTATACATACTTTCACAGAAACCTGTTTAGCTCCATAAAAAATGTTATTTTTGTTGGAACTGGGAATATTTTATAACAGGGTATTCTGATGACTATATTATGCTAAACATTTTTATCCAAGAATGTATTAGGTATTTCAATTTCTTCCAGTCTAAATTTTATGTCCTTCAAGAGTGTTTTAAAGATTTCTTCATATAACTTTAACATATTTCACATTAATTCCAAAGAATTTTATTATTATTTCTTACTCTCAAGTTATATTCATATTCCATTACTGTTATAATTTATAACTGGCCATTCCATTATATTGATATTCTAATGTCTACTAATTTCTGTTGTTAGGAGTGATTTTCATTTTATTGTTTTGTATTTTCACATATCTGATAATATGTGCAAATGAAGAACATTTCAACTATTTCTTTCTAATTATGATCATTTTAATTTACTTTACTTATTTGATTGCATTAGATAACATGTATGGGAAAACCACTAGACCATTCGGGTATAACCTAAATCAAATCCCTTATGATTATACAGTAGAAGTGAGAAATAGATTCAAGGGACTAGATCTGATAGATAGAGTGCCTGATGAACTATGGATGGAGGTTCCTGACATTGTACAGGAGACAGGGATCAAGACCATCCCCATGGAAAAGAAATGCAAAAAAGCAAAATGGCTGTCTGGGGAGGCCTTACAAATAGCTGTGAAAAGAAGAGAAGCAAAAAGCAAAGGAGAAAAGATATAAGCATCTGAATGCAGAGTTCCAAAGAATAGCAAGAAGAGATAAGAAAGCCTTCCTCAGCAATCAATGCAAAGAAATAGAGGAAAACAACAGAATGGGAAAGACTAGAGATCTCTCCAAGAAAATTAGAGATACCAAGGGAACATTTCATGCAAAGATGGGCTCAATAAAGGACAGAAATAGTATGGACCTAACAGAAGCAGAAGATATTAAGAAGAGGTGGCAAGAATATACAGAAGAACTGTACAAAAAAAGAGCTTCACGACCCAGATAATCATGATGGTGTGATCACTCACCTAGAGCCAGACATCCTGGAATGTGAAGTCAAGTGGGCCTTAGAAAGCATCACTATGAACAAAGCTAGTGGAGGTGATGGAATTCCAGTTGAGCTATTTCAAATCCTGAAAGGTGATGCTGTGAAAGTGCTGCACTCAATATGCCAGAAAATTTGGAAAACTCAGCAGTGGCCACAGGACTGGACAAGCTCAGTTTTCATTCCAATCCCAAAGAAAGGCAATGCCAAAGAATGCCCATACTACTGCACAATTGCACTCATCTCACACGCTAGTAATCTAATGGTTAAATTCTCAAAGCCAGGCTTCAACAAAATGTGAACCATGAAGTTCCAGATATTCAAACTGGATTTAGAAAAGACAGAGGAACCAGAGATCAAATTGCCAACATCCGCTGGATCATGGAAAAAAGCAAGAGAGTTCCAGAAAAACATCTATTTCTGCTTTATTGACTATGCCAAGGCCTTTGATTGTATGGATCACAGTAAAATCTGGAAAATGCTTAAAGAGATTAGAATAGCAGACCACCTGACCTACCTGTTGAGAAACCTATATGCAGGTCAGGAAGCAACAGTTAGAACTGGTCATGGAACAACAAACTGGTTCCAAACAGGAAAAGGAGTACGTCAAGGCTGTATATTGTCACCCTGCTTATTTAACTTATATGCAGAGTACATCATGAGAAACGCTGGGCTGGAAGAAGCACAAGCTGGAATCAAGATTGCCAGGAGAAATATCAATAACCTCAGATATGCAGATGACACCACCCTTATGGCAGCAAGTGAAGAGGAGCTAAAAAGCCTCCTGATGAAAGTGAAAGAGGAGAGTGAAAAAGTTGGCTTAAAGCTCGACATTCAGAAAACGAAGATCATGGCATCTGGTCCCATTACTTCATGGGAAATAAATGGGGAAACAGTGGAAACAGTGTCAGACTTTATTTTCTGGGGCTCCAAAATCACTGCAGATGGTGACTGTAGCCATGAAATTAAAAGACACTTAGTCCTTGGAAGAAAAGTTATGACCAACCTAGATAGTATGTTGAAAAGCAGAGACATTACTTTGCCGACTAATGTCCATCTATTCAAGGCTATGGGTTTTCCTGTGGTCATGTATGGATGTGAGAGTTGGACTGTGAAGAAGGCTGAGCACCTAAGAATTGATGCTTTTGAACTGTGGTGTTGGAGAAGACTCTTGAAAGTCCCTTGGACAGCAAACAGATCCAACCTGTCCATTCTAAAGGAGTTCATTCTTGGGTGTTCTTTGGAAGGAATGATGCTAAAGCTGAAACTCCAGTACTTTGGCCACCTCATGCTAAGAGTTGACTCATTGGAAAAGACTGTGATGCTGGTAGGGATTGGGGGCAGGAGGAGAAGGGGACGACCAAGGATGAGATGGCTGGATGGCATCACCGACTCAATGGACCTGAGTTTGAGTGAACTCCGAGAGTTCGTGATGGACAGCGAGGCCTGGCGTGCTGTGGTTCATGGGGTCACAAAGAGTTGGACATGACTGAGCAACTGAACTGAACTGAACTGATGCAAATTAGTCTGTACTGATCTTGAAAATTCCTTGTTTCCATGTTTATTTCCTCCTGTCATTTTTAAATTTGTACAGTAATGTTCCCCCATTTTTGAGTAGCTTAGTGATATATCTATTCTGTCTTTTCAAATGACTAGATTTAAAAACTATCATGAGCAGCCCCATTTGCAGCAGGTACAGCTACACCCAGATTTTATTTTCTAATACCATTTGCATTGTAGAGAACCAGGTCTTCATGGAGAAATTTCTGATTCAAAGAATCAGGGAAGGAAATATATAGGATGAGCCTGGAGCATTCTTTAGTATGAGAAAGTAATGAGATTATCAAAAACAAAACAAACCCGCATAAATTAGTATATTTCAGAGGGACAGAGGAGTTGAAACAGCTCCCAGTGCTTAAAGCCAGAAAAAATTAAGATACAATATAGATAAATTAGTATTGGATTATAGCTCAAAGCTTTCAGTAAATATTAATGAGTCCATCCTTACATAAAGAAGTTCAGTTCCGTTCAGTTCAGTTGTTCAGTCGTGTCCAACTCTTTGTGACCCCATGAACCACAGCATGCCAGGCCTCCCTATCCATTACCAACTGCCAGAGTCTACCCAAACCCATGTCCATTGAGTCAGTGATGCCATCCAACCAATTCATCCTCTGTTGTCCCCTTCTTTTCCTGCCCTCAGTCTTTCCCAGCATCAGGGTCTTTTCCAATGAGTCAGCACTTCACATCAGATGGGCAAATTACTGGAGTTTCAACTTCAGCATCAGTCCTTCCAATGAAAAACCAGGACTGATCTCCTTGAGGATTGACTGGTTGGATCTCCTTGCAGTCCAAGGGACTCTCAAGAGTATTCTCCAACATCACAGTTCAAAAGCATCAATTTTTCTGCACTCAGCTTTCTTTATACTCCAACTCTCACATGCATACATGACCATTGGAAAAATGATAGCCTTGACTAGATGGACCTTTGTTGACAAAGTAATGTCTGTGCTTTTTAATATGCTGTCTAGGTTGTTCATAACTTTTCTTCCAAGGAAGAAGCGTTTTTTAATTTCATGGCTGCAGTCACCATATGCAGTGATTTTGGAGCCAAAAAATAAATAAGGTCTACCACTGTTTCCACTGTTTCCCCATCTAATTTGCCATGAAGTGATGGGATCAGATGCCATAATCTTAGTTTTCTGAATGTTGAGCTTTAAGCCAACTTTTTCACTCTCGTCTTTCACTTTCATCAAGAGGCTCTTTAGTTCTTCAATTTCTGCCATAAGGGTGGTGTCTTCTGCATATCTGAGGTTATTGATATTTTTCCCGGCAATCTTGATTACAGCTTGTGCTTCATCCAGTCCAGCATTTTGTATGATGCACTCTGCATATAAGTTAAATAAGCACGGTGACAATATACAGCCTTGACCTACTCCTTTTCCTATTTGGAACCAGTCTGTTGTTCCATGTCCAGTTGTAACTGTTGCTTCCTGACCTGCATATAGGTTTCCAAAGAGGCAGGTCAGGTGGTCTGGTATTCCCATCTCTTTCAGAATTTCCCACAGTTTATTGAGATCCACACAAAGGCTTTGGCATAGTCAATAAAGCAGAAGTAGGTGTTTTTCTGGAACTCTCTTGCTCTTTCAATGATCCAATAGATGTTGGCAATTTGATCTCTGGTTCCTCTGCCTTTTCTAAAACCAGCTTGAACATGTGGAATTTCATGGTTCATGTATGGCTGAAGTCTGGCTTAGAGAATTTTGAGCATTACTTTCCTAGTGTGTGAGATGAGTGCAATTGTGCAGTAGTTTGAGCATTCTTTGGCATTGCCTTTCTTTGAGATTGGAATGAAAACTGACTTTTTCCAGTCCTGTGGCCACTGCTGAGTTTTCCAGATTTGCTAACATATTGAGTGCAGCACTTTGACAGCATCATCTTTCAAGATTTGAAATAGCTCAACTGAAATTCCATCACCTCCACTAGCTTTGTTCATAGTGATGCTTCCTAAGGCCCACTTGACTTCACATTCCAGGATGTCTGGCTCTAGGTGAGTGATCACACTGTCGTGGTTATCTGAGTCATGAAGGTCTTTTTTGTCCAGTTCTTCTGTGTATTCTTGCCACCTCTTCTTAATATCTTCTGCTTCTTTTAGGTCCCTACCACTTCTGTCCTTTATTGAGCTCATCTTTGCATGAAATGTTCCCTTGGTATCCCTAGTTTTCTTGAAGAGATCTCTAGTTTTTCCCATTATATTGTTTTCCTCTATTTCTTTGCACTAATCGCTGAGGAAGGCTTTCTCATCTCTCCTTTCTCTTTGGAACTCTGCATTCAAATGGATATATTTCCTTTTTTTCTTTGCTTTTTGCTTCTCTTCTTTTCACAGCTATTTGTAAGGCCTCCTCAGACAGCCATTTTGCTTTTTTGCATTTCTTTTTCTTGGGGATTTTTTGAGGGAGGTCACCTTTATTTTCATTACCTCCACCATAGTTTGGCCCAGGTAAAGAGCCCTATATGTAAGGTGAAGTAACACTGCTGTTTTGTAAGTGAAAGTTTGTCTATGATTCTGCTTCTTCTGAGTAAAGGAATGAGTGAAAAGCTATTCATTGAGGATACTTCATAAATCTCTAAACTCTTCCAATTTAGGTTTGGATTCTTCAACCGTATCCATGATAGTACATACTTTTCTCCTAGAATACCACATTACTCATACCCAGGGAATAAACAGTTGATATCTGTATGCGTGATACTCAGGTTGTATTCAGGACCTTCTGAAAATATGAGATGAAAGCCTGATTGCCAGATACTGTCTCTATCTTTGCTGTAGTAAGACTGGCAGCTATTATTCAAAATTGCAATATTAGGTGGCTTGACAAAATAAAAGTTTATTTTTCATGGCAAGTTTGGATGCAGGCAGGATAATAATCCCCCAAATAGTGATTCAGTGATATTACTGGAAAAGAATTGCTCTACAGAAATATTATAATATGCTACTCTTTTTATCCATAAATTTTAACATGTCATGTCTCTATCTAATAGAAGAAATTCAGACCGGGATTAATGTTGGAGCATATAAAAGATCTTTTAATTAATTAGTGGAGAGGTTTGAGGAATATTAAATCTACCCTGTTCCCCTTTCTCTCATCAAGCTAAATATTGACTCTGTGCAACTGAAATTCTCTTCTTTCCTGATTTTTCCTCTAGCTGTTAATACTAACATTGATGTATTTAAAATATTTGAAGATTATGAGAAGGATAAACTGGTAAAGTATGACTTAGTTTTACAACTGAATTTTCAAAGGGCAAAAATCAAATTCTGAACTGAATAAATGAATATTTTTACTTTACAAACCACATACACGTAAGTCTTTTATTTCATTGAATAGCTTGGTATTCAATAGCTTCTGTTACATTAGGCAACTTTCAGTGCCTTTGATGACAAGTTTCTAATCTGCCCTAATCGGTATAGCACTTTGCTTATAATCTGCATTGAACTATATTATATACTTTTTGGGTCTCCTTTGATTAAATATGCATATATAGTCCAAATTGTAGTATTTCAGACTACTTGGTTAATCATATTCATCAAAAACGTTAATTCTAGTGCCAAAACCTCACATACATATTTATTGTGAATTTTCATGCAACTTCATAAATTCAGTCAATCAAATTGACTGAGTTCTTTCTCCACATGAATATTCACTGACCTCTGACTGAAAATGTGTTATTATTTCAATTGGCATAAAGAAGAAGCAGACTTTGTCAAGTGTTTCAAAGATGTGTAAGGTTTGTTTATGTACAGAGAGAAAGAGTGATTTCAGGAGGAAGGTGAAAATGAAAGAATGGTATCTTATCAGGATTTCTTAGGAGACAGGTTAGCAGACAGCAAACATCTCAGAAGATTATGATGGGAGCTGAATGTGGTAAACTAGATTAAGGCCAGAGAAATGGGGGGGGGGGCGGCTTTTGAACTTAAGGTTAAGGATTTTCAGCTATGTTTTGTACGTGTTTCAGGAGGATTATTTTTAAATAAATGTGCAAGATGAAATAGCTGGGAGGAGGCTGGAAGCAGGGAAAACAATTGGGAGATTGTGTTAACTTTGGCTAAAATGTTATGTACCCATATTTGGTTAGAGGCAGAAATTTTCACGTATAAGGGAAGCCGAAAGAAGGCTTGTGAGTTTCAATCCCAAGTAAACATAGTAGTGGTGGAGTTAATAATAGAATCTATATCTATCAATCGATCATTTACTGGAACAAAAGCTTGTTTTTGTTAATGCATAGCTTTTGGATAATGTGAATTTGTGTGATAGTGAGACAATCAAGTTGAGCAATTTTATTCTCTGTTAGAGACATGTAGGACTGCAAGAAAGGGTAGCAGAATTGGAATTATAACTTCCTGAATAACATGTAGTAAGGTGGGAGTTGATTACAGTGATTTCTGCTTCAATCAAATAATATGCAAGTAGTTTTGCTGGATCCTTTGTTTCTATGATTTCCACATTTATATAGCTATCTGTATACTGTAACTCTGTTGATTACTTTCATTTGAGAGAATTTGGATGATAGAAAAATTACCTACTCTGACTGAGACTACATATGTATTTAACTACAAAATACAGATTTCTAAGCTCACAAGATAACCACTATTCATGCCCAAATCTTAAAACTAAAATGAAACATTTATTTAAGGAAGAAGCATTCATTATGGAAACTTTATTATATTTTAAGGTTTACCTTAATTTTATTGAAAGATTATAAAGTTCATCATTGTCTGAGCTACCTTTTAGTTTTTCAGAATATGAATATAAGCTTAAATAATGGACCAGTAAGATTTCTGTCTCTTTTTTGTATTTTGGTTATCTCATGCCCTCCTGTTACTAATTTCTCGGGACTTTTTGTGCAGCAAAAGCATTAGTTTTATGAGAACCCACCAGTTTGCTCTGCCTCTTTCTAGTAGAGTCTAATTTAAATTATAATTGATAATTTAGCATTTACATAATACAGCATGTGTTACAGTCATGTTGATGCAATTATTTCCCTTTATGACATTCATATTATTCCTATTGCCCTATTTAATACAGAGGTTCGAAATATACGTGTGCATATTTATTATGCAAATATGAGACAGTTGAAAAATTGCAACGAAGCTCAAATTCATTTAATTTGAGAACTATGACTGTCTGCAAAATGCTGTCCAGTGTTGATTCTTTGAACGGACTTGTTTATGTTACCTCAAATAATATTAACAAATAATTTCCTTTTTCATGTGCTAAGGCAAAGCAGTGTATAAAGACATGCTACAGTACCCATCTGGAGTCTTTGCTTTTATTTGCTCCAATTTATATCTAATACTTGATGCATCAGTGCTGTCTTTCCCCTTTCAGAAACCTCTTTTATTTCAATCATCATCACAGTGATTCATTATCCTTGTCCTCTTGTCTCTTCTGATCTGGTGTTTTATTGCATATTCCTATAATAGTTTTCTTCAAGCTCCACTTTTAATTTCTGACCATTAATGACTCTATCTCAATTTCACATATCAAAATCTGCCTTTCCTCATCAATTCTGAGTTTCTAGTTACCTTCCATTGCTAATTTAAAGTTGATGAGTTTCTATGTTCCTCTTTATATTTGCCTTCTCACTGTGGATCAACAATTATAAACAATTGCTAGGAAAAACCCACTGAACACTGAGGTAATCATAGTAAGAGAAGTTTAGACTCCAAAGTCAATATATAGCAGGGTTGTTTTGTTTTGTTTTTTTTTAAACCTCAGAACTATTGATATTTTCAACTGGCTAATTTTTTTTGTGGTCTTCCCTGGTGGTTCAGTGGTAAAGAACGTGCCTGCAATGCAGGAGCTACAGGAGACACAGGTTCAGTTACTGGGTTGGGAAGATCCGCTGGAGGAGGGCATGGCAACCCACTCCAGTATTCTTGCCTGAAGAGTCCTATGGACAGAGGAGCCTGGCAGTGTACAGTCCACAGTGTCGCAAAGAGTCAGACATGACTGAAGAGACTTAGTGCACACACATGTCCTATACATTGCAGAATGTTTAGCAGCATCCCTGATCTCTACTACTAAATGCCAGTAGCAGCCATGCCACCTATTCTGAACTGTGACAACCAAAAATGTCTTCAGATAATGCCAGCATACCATGGGAGCCAAAATCACTTGCTGTTGGGAACTATGGATTTATATGACCACTTGAGAGGTCTATTTGCTTTTAATCTGGACCATTTTTTGAACTCACAACTACATTTTTGAGTCTTTAAATATTTAATGCTGGCATTGGCACATTATCCTTCTCCTGAATGTAGCTCATGATTTTTCAATACCCTTTCATCTCTAGTTCTTTAAGTAACTGTTGTCCTATTCAAGCCTTTTGATTGAGATCCAATGCAAAATAAGGTTTAGCCTGTATACAAAGTTTAGGAAACTCTAAGATATCAAGTAAACTTGAAATTCAGCATGATTAGATATCCTGTTGCATTATGGGAGCAATATTAGAAGAGGAATTTGGGATTTGTATAGACCTAGAAAGCCAAGTTATTTTCACAGCTATTTGTAAGGCTTCCCCAGACAGCCATTTTGCTTTTTTGCATTTCTTTTCCATGGGGATGGTCTTGATGCTTGATTCCTGTACAATGTCACGAACCTCATTCCATAGTTCATAAGCCAAGGAGAAAAGGAAAGATATAAGCATCTGAATGCAGAGTTCCAAAGAATAGCAAGAAGAGATAAGAAAGCCTTCCTCAGCAATCAATGCAAAGAAATAGAGGCAAACAACAGAGTGGGAAAGACTAGAGATCTCTTTAGGAAAATTAGAGAGACCAAGGGAACATTTCATGCAAAGATGGGCTCGATAAAGGACAGAAATGGTATGGACCTAACAGAAGCAGAAGATATTAAGAAGAGGTGGCAAGAATACACAGAACTGTACAAAAAAGATCTTCATGTCCCAGATAATCACGATGGTGTGATCACTCATCTAGAGCCAGACATCCTGGAATGTGAAGGCAAGTGGGCCTTTGAAAGCATCACTTTGAACAAAGCTAGTGGAGGTGTTGGAATTCCAGTTGAGCTATTTCAAATCTTGAAAGATGATGCTGTGAAGGTGCTGCACTCATTATGCCAGCAAATCTGGAAAACTCAGCAGTGGCCACAGGACTGGAAAAGGTCAGTTTTTATTCCAATCCCCAAGAAAGGCAATGCCAAAGAATGCTCAAACTACCACACAATTGCACTCATCTCACATGTTAGTAAAGTAATGTTCAAAATTCTCCAAGCCAGGCTTCAGCAATATGTGAACTGTGAACATCCTGATGTTCAAGCTGGTTTTAGAAAAGGCAGAGGAACCAGAGATCAAATTGCCAACACCCGCTGGATCATGGAAAAAGCAAGAGAGCTCCAGAAAAACATCTATTTCTGCTTTATTGACTATGCCAAAGCCTTTGACTGTGTGGATCACAATAAACTGTGGAAAATTCTGAAAGAGATGGGAATACCAGACCACCTAACCTGCCTCTTGAGAAATCTGTATGCAGGTCAGGAAGCAACAGTTAGAAGTGGACATGGAACAACAGACTGGTTCCAAATAGGAAAAGGAGTACGTCAAGGCTGTATATTGTCACCCTGCTTATTTAACTTCTATGCAGAGTACATCATGAGAAACGCTGGGCTGGAAGAAACACAAGCTGGAATCAAGATTGCCGGGAGAAATATCAGATATGCAGATGACACCATCCTTATGGCAGAAAGTGAAGAGAAACTAAAAAGCCACTTGATGAAAGTGAAAGAGGAGAGTAAAAATGTTGGCTTAAAGGTCAACATTCAGAAAGCGAAGATCATGGCATCTGGTCCCATTACTTCAAGGGAAATAGATGGGGAGACAGTGAAAACAGTGGCAGGCTTTATTTTTTTGGGCTCCAAAATCACTGCAGATGGTGACTGCAGCCATGAAACTAAAAGACTCTTACTCCTTGGAAGAAAAGTTATGACCAACCTAGATAGCATATTCAAAAGCAGAAGCATTATTTTGCCGACTAAGGTCCGTCTATTCAAGGCTATGGTTTTTCCAGTAGTCCTGTATGGATGTGAGAGTTGGACGGTGAAGAAGGCTGAGCGCTGAAGAATTGATGCTTTTGAACTGTGGTGTTGGAGAAGACTCTTGAGAGTCCCTTGGACTGCAAGGAGATCCAACCATTCCATTCTGAAGGAGATCAGCCCTGGGATTTCTTTGGAAGAGATGATGGTAAAGCTGAAACTCCAGTACTTTGGCTACCTCATGTGAAGAGTTGACTCATTGGAAAAGACTCTGATGTTGGGAGGGATTGGGGGCAGGAGGAGAAGTGGATGACAGAGGATGAGATGTCTGGATGGCATCACTTACTCGATGGACATGAGTCTGAGTGAAATCCGGGAGTTGGTGATGGACAAGGAGTCCTGGATTCCTGGGATTCATGGGGTCGCAGAGGGTCGGACACGACTGAGCGACTGAACTGAACTGAACTGTAATTTCTTTAATCAATAAGGCAGAGCGAAAATAAAGTTATGTGACCTTTAAGGCTAGAATAGAAAAGGTTATGAAACTTGGAATTATTGTTCACTCTGCAGGCTTTCTCAGGACTTATGGTCTCAGAAGTCATTTACCATGCCTGTTTACACAACTCAAGCCACATGGAGAGACCACATGTTGATGTTTTGGTTGAGACTTTGAGCTGAGCACAGCCTTCTGATTATTCATTCCAGTCATCAGATGAGTAAGTAAAGAAGGCTACAGATATTTCTAGCTCCCAGTCTAAGCACATTTGCTTCTTCCCAGCAAAGGCCCACATAAATCATCTCTGCTAAACTCATTCTGAATCCCTTACCCATAGAATTCCTGAGAATAAGAATACACTAAATTTTGCCTGGTTTGTTATAAATTGATAGTAGCTACAACATATGCTAGCATCATTTTGGTTCCTGAAGGGCCCTAAACTTTCTCTTACCTTAGAGCCTATAGTATATGTGGCTGTCTGGCATCCATTCCTCAGCTGCTCACAGCCACCTCCAGTTTTTGGAAAATCAACCTTGGCTGACAAAAGCTATCTTACCTGGGATATTACATTTCTCCCACCCCTGCAATGCAGCCACCAGCCAGACACTTCTGTTACATAGAAACAAATGGTCAGCATGTTACCTTGTAGAGTGGAGAGTTCTTCAGTGTAGTTTATTCCAGAGCCCTTCCACTATGTATCAGGCCAATGCTAGACTTTACCTGAGAACACATCCTCACTCAGCTTTTGGCCATTCTCTGTTCTGCTTCCCTCCCTCTCTTAGAGGTTTTCCTAAAGAGACAATCCCATGTTAAGGTCTGTTTCTCAGGAACCTGACCTAAGATGGATCCTCTCTGCCTGTGAGCTCTATCAGTTAGAATGTCCTATCCCAGAATCAAAATGAGCTGCCTCTTTTCCATGCTTGCATCTTAGTGTAAGTGCCATGTCCTACAACAGGGAGAATTTCCTATCCTGGTGGTGGTGGTTTAGTCACTAATCGTGTCCAACTCTTGTGACCCCATGGACTGTAGCTTGCCTGGCTCCTCCATCCGTGGGATTCTCCAGGCAAGAATACTGTAGTAGGTTGCCATTTCCTTTTCCAGGGGATCTTCCTGACCCAGGAATTGAACCTGGGTCTCCTGCACTGCAGGCAGATTCTTTACCAACTGAGATACAAAGAAGCCCTATCCTGGACGGTTTACCAATTCCCCACTCATGTAATTTTCTGTCATAGCACTCTGTTGATATCTTCATAGAATTTTTCTCAACCTGAAAGCCTATATTCGCAATGCCAACTCACTGTTTATACCACTTCCACTGAGTATGAGGATCATGGCTTTTTTTCATTCATTGTTGCGTTCCTAGTACCTATACCACAATGCCTGATATATAGAAGACTCTCAATAAAAATATCTTGAAACTTAAATGATTAGAAAGATAAATTCCCTAAGGAAATAATCAAAGCTGCCTCTGTGTGTGTGCTCAGTTTTGTCCAACTCTTTGCAATTCTATGGACTATAGCCTACCAGGCTCTTCTGTCCCTGGGATTCTCTAGTCAAGAATTCTGGAATGGGTTGTTATTTTCATCTCCAGAGGATCTTCCTGACCCAGGGATTGAATCCATGTCTCCTGAATTGCAAGAACATTCATTATCACTGAGCCACGGAAGAAGCCCTACTCAATGTTGCATATCAAGATAAATTTTAAGTAATATATAAATACAACTTATATGGTAAAAGTTGCAGTCCTCATACAGTAGTATGTTATTGAAAAAACTATATTAATCAACCATTAAAAATAATACTGGATAATACATATAAGACATATATGTGTATTATATATATTATTTTTCACTGAAAATGCCATTAGACATAGCCAATTAAGTATTAGGTTAAGAGAGGATATTAGTTCTCAGCATCCTCTGGCCTTGGCCATCACTTAGTCATTCATGGGATCATGAAAACAGGGTTTAATACCAATTTTATTATTATTCTGCAATTTAATTTCATAGGGTTTCAGACAATGGAATTTTAGGAACAAAGAGCTAATAATTTATCCAGCTATGGTGACATTCCTTGGTAACATAACCCACAATTTTCAAAGACTGCAACTTTGAAAAAGTTTTGTCATTTTTGTGTGTTTGCACTGCATGCATACTCTGTTGCTTGTCTAGGCTGCATACATGTATTTCCAAAGACTGTTGTAACTTCTTCAAATTCAAAAATTGAAATTATGCCCAAACAACAATCTCCATTTGGGGACCAACACATCTATCACAGTCAGTGACAGTGTCTTATTGATTTTTTATGTATGCAAAACCAGTGAACTTTTCATGCATGCATATTATAAACATATGACACATTTTCATTTTTCTGGTCAAGTGTTTGTTCTCCTAAAACCTGTTTTTAGATTAAAGTTATAGTTTATTTTAAACGTATCTTTCAACTTTCAGTGTTATGCCACCTTACCTTTCCTTTTTATGCCTATTTCCATGCTTGGAGAGTTTATTATTTTTATAGGAATTCTTTTCCCTGTTGATTTTTACGAACATGCCTTGTTTGTGTGAAGATGATTAAACATGTAGTTAGCACTGCCTGATGTTTAGGTTCTATGAAAGCCTTTCCCCTTGTCTCTGACAGCTATTTACATGATTCTCTTACTAACTTAATCTGTACCCCACACTGATTATTTTGGTTTTCTGACCTCCTATGCTTCCATAACTTCCATTTATTCCTTAAGGATACCCAGAGACCCACTGCATTTAAGCCCTTCAAAATTTTTTGTTTTGCCTTTTTAAGATGTCTTGGCTTGTTCACAGATACACATTAGAAAAAAGCTGACATTCAGAATTAGGACTTAAGGAGTGTGATGACAGTCTTGCTACTTGATTTATCCCTGGTTCTGGCAGAGGTCTGTTTAATATTTCCCTGGAAGACAAAAAGATTATCTATCTGATTTGTACATTTTTAAAGCAGTTAAACTTTTAATCATCTATGTTTACTTAAGTTTTAACGGTAGTTAGCAAGTAAACATGTTGTATTGTTTTATAAATAATATATATTCATGTGACTATTAAGAAAATTCATATAAATAACATATAGAACACAGTCTGCATATCAACTTCATATCTGTAAACAATCACAGATAATATTAGACCTATAATACTGATAATTTAGCCTTTTGGTAGTAAGTCATATACATTTCTGGATCTTTGTGTTTTCCAAAGGAGATTTTCAGTGTCACACTGATACCTGTTCTACTCCTTTCAATAATTAAAAAAAAATAAAGACAGACAGATGGCTAAAGAACACATGAAAAGATGCTCAACATCACTCCTTATCAGAGAAATGCCAGTCAAAACCACAATGAAGTACCATCTCACACCAGTCAGAATGGCTGCTGTCAAAAAGTCTACAAACAATAAATGCTGGAGAGGGTGTGGAGAAAAGGGAACCCTCTTACACTGTTGGTGGGAATGCAGACTAGTACAGCCACTATGGAGAACAGAGTGGAGATTCCTTAAAAAACTGGAAATAGAACTGCCACACAACCCAGCAATCCTACTGTTGGGCATACACACCGAGGAAACCAGAATTGAAAGAGACACATATACCCCAAAGTTCATCGCAGCACTGTTTATAATAGCCAGGACATGGAAGCAACCTAGATGTCCATTGGCAGATGAATGGATAAGAAAGCTGTGGTACATATACACAATAGAATATTACTCAGCTCTTAAAAAGAATGCATTTGAATCAGTTCTAATGAGGTGGGTGAAACTGGAGCCGATTATACAGAGTGAAGTAAGTCAGAAAGAAAAACACCAATACACTATATTAACACATATATATGGAATTTAGAAAGATGGTAATGATGATCCTATGTGCAAGACAGCAAAAGAGACACAGATGTAAAGAACAGACTTTTGGACTTTGTGGGAGAAGGTGAGGGTAAGATGATTTGAGAGAATAGCATTGAAACATGTATATTATCTATGTGAAATAGATCGCCAGTCCAGGTTCAATGCGTGAGATAGGGTTCTCAGGGCTGGTGCACTGGGATGATCCTGAGGGATGGGATGGGGAGGGCGGTGGGAAGGGGTTCAGAATGGGAAACACATGTACACCCATTGCTGATTCATGTAAATGTTTACAAAAACAACTATAATAATGTAATTGTAAAGTAATTAGCCTCCAATTAAAATAAATAATTTTTTAAAATATGTGTAATTTAGTTTGTTAGTATTCATTGCTTTGTAATCTTTTGCTCAGATCATGTTTTTACTAAAGTATCATTATTTTGCATACAGTTTTGTACTTGACATGTAGTTGAATGGGACTAAATGGTAGGACACAACTTACTCAACATAAATTCATTATTCTGGGACAACATCTTGCTCTGCACTGTCACATACCATAAAAATCATTTTTCCCCCCAAAGAACTGAGAGTGGAAACTCTGTTTTGATACATTTATTGAACTTCCAGCTAAACAAAGCTAGGCAGTGTTGGGAATATAGGGATAAGTAGGACTCAGTTTTTGCTCTCAAGGATTTTTGGGGAAAGATCCTTGTAAGCAAGGTTATTTTTGTCCAAACCAAGGAATATGGCCTTTATTCTGTAGTTTTCAGGGAGCCATTATTTGTTTGTGAGAAGGGAATTAGCCATAGAATCTAAATCTGTCAGCAGTATGTAGGATACACTAGAATTCAGAAAGACTTAAAGAACAAAGCCATATCAGGAGACTTATCAACCTCAGAAGAGGAGATCAGATATAAGACTTTGACAATAGGAATGCAGAGAAGGGAATGGATTAAAGGGATTTTGTGAAGACAGAATTAACAGGAATCAGGAATTATTTAAATGAAGGGATGTTGTCAATTTCCCCAGAAGCAGGACCTTTTAAAAATGGTACCAGATTTAAATCTGTAAAAATGTACCAGGAGCACTACTGGACCCTGATATTTATGTATATTCTTTTTCTCCCTTGTTGTCTGAATAATTGTTTGGCTTTATTCCTGGGTTTATCATCCCTGATAGTCTTATCCCCAATTTTCCATAGCCATGTTGAGTACTCCATTTTAATTACCTATCAGACCTAATTCACTGGCTTATGGACATTAACCTTCACCTAGTTTCTCTATGACACTACTTCACATCTCAGTTCTACCAGGCATATAGTAATAGTATAGATGAATAGTTTTAAAACATGGGTGGAGGAACACATGTTGGAGTATAAATAATGAGCTTATTGTTTAGAAATTTTGAGACATAACATGACAAGCATATGGTAGAAAATATTTATGGGATTGGCAATAGGAGTTACCCAATCCAGTGCTCGCTTCGGCAGCACATATACTAAAATTGGAACGATACAGAGAAGATTAGCATGGCCCCTGCGCAAGGATGACACGCAAACTCGTGAAGCGTTCCATATTTTTAGAAAACTATAAAACAGNGATGAGATGGGAGAATGGCATTGCAACATGTATACT
Organism: Redunca redunca; assembly: GCA_006410935.1. Taxonomy (NCBI): domain Eukaryota; kingdom Metazoa; phylum Chordata; class Mammalia; order Artiodactyla; family Bovidae; genus Redunca; species Redunca redunca. The sequence continues at coordinate 68,371 of SJYQ01010100.1, read as the reverse complement.
ATCAAGTAAGAAACGAATCGCCAGTTGATGTCAGATGCAGAATGCAGGATGCTTGGGACTGGTGCAAGGAGAGGACCCAGAGGGATGGCATGGGGTGGGAGGTGGGAGGGGATTCATGTTTGGGAACGCTTGTACACTCGTGGTGAATTCATGTCAATGTTTGGCAAAACCAATACAGTAATGTAAAGTAAACTAAAGTTAAAATAAAAATTTTAAAAGCAAAAAAAAAAAAAGAAAAAAGGAGTTACCCAATCCAAAGAAAGATCTTATCTTTTGATTTGTAGCTTACATTTATATTTTCATAAACTGTATATTATTATTGATGCAAATATAAATAATCTGCAAAAATGAGGACAAGAAGCAAGCTCTAATGTGTTCTGTTGTGATTGTTTTGTGCAAATATATTTGATTAGTATAATTTTTCTTTGCTGTACAGAAATCTCTCATATACTTAAGTATTGTAATCGTGTGTATTCATTCATGCTTAATCAGTGATCTGTTTTCATTTTAAGCACACTCAGTGGTAGAATTTCCCCATTATAATTTTTATATACACATTTACTTAATTATAGTTTATATTTCACATGGCTATCTTTAATACTGAAAGCAGACATTTCAGTATAGTTAAAAGGGATTTTAACTATAATTTTCAGAGAAAATTAAGATAAAGAATTCATGTTTTACTGCTTAACATGTGAATATATATATATTTTTTACTGCTTCACAATTTCCCCATTATTTGGCTCGATGACTGAACTATTATTAATTGACTTGTGGCATGTATTTATATAGAGAAAAGTAGTGACAATGAATATGCAAGTGAGGAGGCTGTTGCCTTCTCAACTCGAATTCCTTGAGTATTGCTGAAAGTGAAGTCTAGCAGGCAATAGCAATCTTTATGTTGGAAACTCTGATCTATGATTTAATAAGGGTACATTTAGCTATGTAATTTTCTTTGCATCTTGACAAGGTTCCTAATGCTGATGTCTCCCCTCAAAATTGCATAATTCTTTTAAATTTCAAAAAATCCCACAAAAATATTTACCTCATTTGTAATTTTGAAAATTCAAGTTACCAGGCTTAAGAATTTAACCCCAAGAGGCTTGAATTGTGAGTGTGTACTATTAAAGTACTACTATCTTCAGCACTATTGATTTTGTATGTGACCTCTTTACCTATATAAATCTATTGTGCATATGCAAAGGCAAAATAATAAGTATATATGTAATTCAGTATTTATATCAGGCCACAGATCAAGAATCACAGGATATGCTATTATTCATATTTTAGCAAAAGTTCTTAAACTTGAAAACATATCACAAAAGGATAATAAATGAATTTTGGAGGGCATTTTTTCCATTTACCAGTGAAACATACTCCTAATTAGGATGTTAGGAAGATTGACAGGAATGGTTTCAAAGAGAAATCACACAGTTCACTTAATATCAGATAATAATATCAAAAATTATTGAAACATTATAAATAAACTCACTCTATAATATCTAGTTTGCCATACGCTTATGTGGGTAGAGTAAACCATGTCTCACCATGTTTCTTCCAAGCTAGTGAAGGAAAATAACAGGGGCGACCCATGAGCATCACTGTAGAAATACATTTTTCTAAGGGACTGAAGCAGAAAGTTGCTTTCTAAACTACTCAAACTTCCTTTTATTTTCTTAAGCTACCAGGATCACTTTATTACATCAACTGGCATTAACCACACTGACACATATGTATAACTCTGTGTGCTCCAAAGAAATATAAGCATTATTTGGTGGTGGAAAGAAGAGAAAAAAATATACTTAAGAGGAAAGTATTCTGACTCTGTGTTCAATTTTAAAGCACAGTATAATTAGTAATATGGTATGTTTGTTGCAGGTTTTTGGAAGAATGTTGAAATCTCTGGCAACTGAAATACATTAATTTTCAATTCTGTGTATTTTTTTTAATCTGCAAGGTTTGGTAACACTGATATATACCAGTTTATTTGTTTCTTTTAATTCTCAAATTTAAATGTGCAAGTTTGCCTTCCAGGCAGAAATTAAGAACCATTGTGGAATGAGATTAGATCAAAACTTCACAAAGATCATTTCAGTTCTTTGTAACCTTAAATGAAGTAAGCCATTAAAGCATTAAATTAACATGTTGTAAAACTTCCTGAAGTTTTAATATGCTTTTAAGGGGCAACTCTGATCTTATTACCTCTAAAGCTAAAGTCAAAATTGGTGTCTTTCAGTTGATAAAATGGAGATAAAACATCATTTTACCCAATTTAACAAAATATTCTGTTTCTGAATTATAAAATACATTGTCTAACAATTCCCAAATAAATGTGCTTACCCAGAAATGATTTTTTTTTTTTTCCTAATCAGTAGCCCTGGAGTCTTTGGACCATAAATATGTTTTTCTCTCAAATGCTTTAACCATGACATTTTCCTTCAGACTAGCTCAACTATTTCTACAGAAATTATACACTTCATTTGCATTCAGCCAAGTGAAAATGTAGAAATGATTATAATGATAACTAGTAATTGTTTTGGGCTTCAGAGTTTACAAAGGACTTTTGTATTGTCTTTCTCACTTGTTCAGCAAGTAAACTGGTTAGGTAGACAACTGTCATTACCCCCATGTTTTCTGGAAGCGCTGGGGCATAGGGAGACTGCCTGACCTCCTCAAGGTCATACAGGTGCTAACTCTGACAACAGTTTTTCCTACTCTGCTATGGATCTCATGTAAATATCATATTGTGGACAATTTCAGAAAAAGCCTGACAAAATAAACTCTGCAGAAGTAAATTTAAACTGTTTCTCTGACTACACTGCATTGATGAAAGTAAAAGTGTTTCCCAACCTGTAAAGTATTTTATTACTGCTTATAGTCATGTTCTTACATACTCAGTATTGAGAGTGTAATTTTCCCCATAGTGAAATGTTCTAAATGATTGCTATCCTATAGAACTTTCTGTGATATTAGACATGTTCTAGCTCTGCTATCCAAGATAGTAGCTACTGGTCATAAATGGCTATTGAGCAATGGTATTTTGGTCAGGGAGACTAAGGAATTCTATTTTTATTTTAATTAATAGTAACTAAGACATTTAAATTTCAAGATCTACCTTGTTGGACAGTGTAGCTATAGAAAATTGACATTTATCTATTAAATGTCATTGTTGTTTTAAATGTTAGAATTTTTCATTAAACAATATTTTGGAAGTGCTTTTGTTTTATATTATTCAAGTCAAATGCAATATGGTTTCATAAGAGTCAACCCAGAGATATTCAAGTTTTCTTATACATGTTATTTGTTGCCTTAACATAGTTTTTTAACCACTTTAAGTGCCTATATACTACTTGTTTTTCACTTATTCAAAGACCACTGCATATGATGAAGATAAATGCACAGGTGGGGATTTAAGGCTCCCAACCTGGTTCAGTCAATCCAATTCTGACTCAATTTCAGTATCAGGGTCCTCTAGTACATTTATTAGAGGAAAAAAGGAATTTTGCAACCAAAAAGTGATTGAAAGCAACTGTATTTGTTGGCCATATGATTACTAAATAAATGGGGACTTGCTGCATTTCAGAGACCTAATTTCTTTCTTCTTCGTTTTTTTTTGTTTTTTTTTTTTGTTTTTTTTGGTTTTTTTTTGGCTATACTGGGCTGCAAGCAGGACCATAGTTCCTTGATTAGGGTTCAAACCTGTGCCCCCTGAAGTGGGAGAAGAGTCTTAATTGCTGGGCAACCAGGGAAGTCCCCAGAGACCTAACGTTTGTTTATATGCTCTTTAGGAATACAAATGATAATGATTATGGCAGTGGTGATAATGATAACATTGATAGTAAGACTTGTGGTAATGACTCTTTTGTGTCAGAAAGTAGTCTAAATAATTTCTGTACCTTCAGCGATCATACTCTCCTATAAGGTAGATTCTCCTAATATACTTATTTAGCAAATGAGGCACCTAAGTTAAGTTATTTGCCCAAGGTTATACAGCCCAAACAGGGGTTCCAGTTTCTGTGCTTTAACCATAAACTATACTGTCTATACTAGAACCTAACCTAGCATTTAAATGCCTTTCCTTTTCTAAAATAGTAAAACTATATATTCTTTTTGGTACATTCGACAAAGAATACTATTTCCCCCTTGCCATTTTTGACATATTTATGTCAGGTTTACTAGAATTTAGCTTCCTTTTCTTTTTAGGTGGACTAATTTCTTCCTTTAACATTTGTTGTTATTGTTGCCATTGTTTGTTTCTCTGTTTTAATCGGTGTAGTTGTTTAACTGAGAGGGATATGTGCATGTCAATACTACTACTGGAGGAAAGTCTTCTATTAATCTGAGGTCTCACTCAAATGTAGATTATCCAACACTGTTAGTGAGGAGGGTAAAACAGAAAATCAAATGTTGGCTTCCTTCTTATGGCTTTCTTCAGTGATGGGCAAAAATGCCAGTACCTCCCAAGTCTTGGGCACATGCTTGATTTCACGTTGCTGGAAATTTTTCACAGTAGTAAGTTTCTTCCTATTTAATAGTTGAGAAAATTGAGAATCCTAATTTAGGAATTTCCTCAAAGTTTCTAAGAAAGTAAATGAAGGGATGCAAATCAAATTCTCTTTGGCTCCAAGCCCAATTCCTCTTTGTTGTTTTTTTTTTTTTTTTTCCCAGTGTATCATATTGTTTCCTGGTTTGTATCTCATATTCTGTGTTTTCCCTATTCTGAAGACTGATCAAAATTCCTCGTCAGATTCTGAACTTCTTTTCCACTGAATCTCTGTAATTTACAAATAGAGAGGAGTTTTGTGTGTGTGTGTGTATGTGTGTGTGCGTGTGCACATGCATGCATGTTCATGTTTCTTTCATAGTGTCAATCAATTGAAATGCATTTTGAATTCAGTGTACTAATAATCTTTAAATTCTCCTTTCCTCTTAAATGTTTTATATGGCTGGTACATGATGCTGAGCTTCTAGCAGAATTTAGAAAACAGAAAGACTATTAGATATTCACACTTCATTTATTCAGATGAAGTATTTGTATTAAGTACTAAATTAGATAATCTTTCTGCTTTGCAAATTATATGGTCAGATCAAGTTCCGCAGAGGAGAGATAATTCTCAATATTGGCATTCTGTAGTTTCCCAAAAAATTGCATTAGCCTAGAACAAAATCTTTAAATTTTATAGTTGCTACATTCAATTTTTTTACACTCATCCATGTAGTCTGAATTAGGATTTATTGATTTTTTTGTTCCTTTTCCAGTAACTGCTTGATAATTCAGTATATCAGCTAGTTACACAGTATATCAGTAAATTTCACACAAATTTTCTTTTGTGAAAATCCGAGCTCTTTTCCTGGATTTTTAAAGCAAATGACCAAAAAGTATGTGTGTATATTCAATTTAATCACATGCCACTGTTTTTGGATATATCAGTTAATGTATAGCTACCCCATCCAAAGAAAGACTTAGAAGATGTCCATATTGAATATGTTACATTAAACTAGTTTATATTATGTTTGAAAAGTAAAACTGCTTCTCCTTGTTTCTTTAATAGTGAAAATCTGGCTTTTATTATATAATTTATATATATACAATTTAAATGTTTACTATAAAATATATGATATATATATGTATATATAAAGAATGGAAATGTGTAAGTAGGGTTNGTTTACTATAAAATATATGATGTATATATGTATATATAAAGAATGGAAATGTGTAAGTAGGGTTTAAAGCATTGTTTAACAGAAACATAACATGATCATAGATGTAATTTTACATATTCTCTTAGCTGCATTAGAAAAAGTGAAAAGAAGCAGAGAAATTAATTTAATAATAGATATATATTTTGCCTGGAGAATCCCATAGACGGAGGAGCCTGGTGGGCTACAGTCCACAGGGTCGCAAAGAGTCAGACACAACTGAGTGACTTCACTCACTCACATATTATATTTAACCAAATATACTCAAATATGATCATTTAAACATGTAATCAATATGAAAAAGTGTGACATATATTTAACTTTTTTCTGAACAAAGTAACTGAAATCCAATGTGTATTTTACACCTACAGCACGTTTCATTTTATAGTAGTCACATTTCAAGTGCCCAATAGCCACAGTCAATCAGTGGCTTCCATGTTGGACTGTGCAGTTTTAAAAAAATAACATAAACATCTGTGGAACAGGAACAACCTGCTTTAAAAAAATATGAACACCATCAGTTTCTTGGAAGCCTTTCATTTTCCCCCTCTTTTCCCTCCTCAGCCAAAAGTACCCACTATCTCAAATTTCAGTTAAGTTATTCTCATGTTTGTTTGTTTATATTTTTATGCCATGTGTTTATATCTTTAAACAATAGATTGTTTTCTTGTGTCTGGATTTGAACTTCATATTAATGGAACCACTCTGTAGGCTTCTCTGTGACTTTTTTCTCTAATGTTATTCTTTATATTTATTAATATATTTATATTGATCACTATGTATCCCATTGTATGAATATATATTTCATATGTTTATAGACATTTGGGTTGGACTTATTTTCAGAAATTTTCAAATCATAAGCCATACTCCATGTGTATTCTGGTACATGTTTTCTGGTGCATGTAGGAATTTCTCAAGTGTATATATTTGCTAGTAGAAATCCCAGGTCACAGGGTATGCACACAGAAGTGGAAATGATTGGTTTACTGTAATTCATAGTACACACAGATTTGCTATTTAAGTAAGCTACATTTAAGATTTTGAATTAAAATTCTTTACTGGAGCCAATTAAATTGAGCTGAGGGTTTGTATTTTTTAAATACATGATAAACAAGATTCCCTTGTGGCTCAGCTGGTTAAGAATCTGCTTGCAATGCAGGAGACCTGGATTCGATCCCTGGGTTGGGAAGATCCCCTGGAGAAGGGAAAGGCTACCTAATCTAGTGTTCTGGCCTAGAGAATTCCATGGACTGTATAGTCCATGGGGTCGCAGAGTCAGACATGGCTGAGAGACTTTCACTTTCACTTATAAACAAGAATACTCTTTATGCTTACTGGATCAGTTCAGTTGGTTAACTTTAGAGCATGCTCTTGTTCATTTGCTCAGTAGTGTCCGACTCTTAGGGTTATAAAAAATATATATCTATAGCTAGTTATTATAGCTAAATATATACAGCTATAATTAGGTTAGTTTAATCTATATATAGAAAATTCAATATATCTTTTGTTTAAACAAGACAGAAGTTTGTAATACTTGAGTAAAAGAGGTCAGAGTTGGACAGCCAAAGGAGTGGGGTTATTTTTCTTTCTATTGCACCATTTTAGCCCAGAGCTTCCCTCCTGAAGTTTATTCTGTGTTCCAAAATATTTGCAACAGTTTCAGTAATCAGGTCTATATTGCACTGCAAACTAAAAAATGTACAAGGGAAGCCAAAGGGCATGTATACTAACTGAATCAAAGAGTAGTTCTGCATGTTATTGTTGTTCAGTCGCTAAGTTGTGTCTAACTCTCTGTGACCCCATGGACTGCAGCACACCAGGCTTCCCTGTCCCATCACCAGCTCCTGGAGCTTGCTCAAACTCATGCCATGAATTGGTGATGCCATCCAACCATCTCATCCTCTGTCAACCCCTTCTCCTCCTACCTTCATCTTTCCCAGCATCAGGGTCTTTTACATGAGTCGACTGTTGGTATCAGGTGGCCAAAGTATTGGAGCTTCAGCTTCAGCATCAGTCCTTCCAATGAACTTTCAGGATGGATTGATTTCCTTTAGGATTGACTGGTTTAATCTCCTTGCCATCCAAGGGACTCTCAAGAGTCTTCCATCACCACAGTTCTGCATGTACTTTCAAGTAAAAGCTCTGCACATGTTACAGAACACTCCTACTTACATCTTATTAGCCTTAACTTGTGATGTTAATCATCATTTAGTATAGTTTTTTGAAACTTACTGTTGAATTCATGAGTACTTTGGTGCTATATCATGCCTATATCTAGTTGCAGAAGAGGCAAGAAAAGAAGAAATTGAGTTGTTTCTTGAGTGGTTGGTTATTTATAAGATAGAGGTGAAGGAAAGCAAGTGTTAATATTCATAACATTGATTTTGATTTCTTAACTCGATCATGGCAAAACGAAATGCTATTAATCATTTGGGAGAATTAAATCAATTTTAACTTGATAGATTCTGGCATGAGCACTTTCTAAGTTAAATAATATTTCCTCCAACCTTCTCATTATTCCAATACCCCACCCCTAATTTTGGATTCAGTTTGTAAAGACTAGAGAAAGTGAAAGATTCAAACCAAATGACATATTTTGGAATTAACTTTATATACTTTTAAAGCTTTGTTGAGATATATTTCACATGCCATACAATTCACTCATTTAAAGTTTACAACTCAGTCATTTTAAATATATTCAGAGTTGTGCAACCATCACTGACTATCAATTTTAGAATATTTTCATCTCCCCCCCAAAAAACTCTATACCCATGAACGGTTACTCCTAATTTACCCCACGTCCCTTTCCTCCCAATATCTTTAGACAAACATGTATTTGCTTTCTGTCTCTATATGTTTGCCTATCTGGATGTTTCATATAAATGGAATCATTCAAAATTGGGGCTTTTGTGATTGACTTCTTACCTTTAGCATAAGGATTTTAAGTTTATCCATGTTGTACCATATAACAATACTTCATTCCTTTTTATGTCCAAATAATATTCCATTTTGTAGACATGCCACATTTTATCAGCTTTGTCATCATTAATGGACATTTGGGCAGTTTTCACTTTTAAGCTGTTGTGTACAATGCTGCATGAAATTGCTGTACAAACTTTTGTAATATATCAAAACAAAAGCTTGTACATATTTACTAAGGATAGAATGGGCTTCCCTAGTGGTGCAGATGGTGCAGAATCCACCTGCAATGTGGGAGACTTGGGTTTGATCCCTGGGTTGGGAAGATCCCTTGGAGGAGGGCATGGTAACCCACTCCAGTATCCTTGTCTGGAGAATCCCCAAGGACAGAGGAGCCAGGCTACAGTCTATGGGGTTGCAAAGAGACAGACGCAACTGAGTAACTAAGCACACACACACACACACACACACACACACACACACACACACACAGAGGAATAGAATGGCTGTCTCACATGGTAACACTGTATTTAACTTTCTGAGGAGCTACCTACGAAACTGTTTTCAAGACAGTGTACCATTTTCCATTCTCACCAGAAGTGATTGAGAATTCCAATTTCCCTATATTCTATTCAACACTGATTATTTTATGTCTTTTAAAAAAATTACTATGTCATCCTAGTGCGTGTAAAGTGGTACATCATTGTAATTTTAATATTCACTTCCCTGATGATTGATGATGTTGAGCATTTTGTCATATTCTCATTGGCTCTTTATTCATCTTCTCTGGAGAAAGGTCTGTTCAAATCCTTTGCCCATTTTTAATGGGTTATATGTTTTTATTATTGAGCTATAAGCAGTTTTTGTATATTCTGGATACAAGTCCCTTATCAGGTATATGATTTGCATGTTTTCCCCTATTCTGTGGGTTGTCCTTTCATTTTCCTGTTGGAATCTATTGAAACATCAAGTTTTTAGCTTTTGAGGAAGGTTAATTTCTCTATGTGTTCCTTTTTCTTTTGTGCTTTGGGTGTCTTCTCTAAGAAGGCTTAACCTGACCCAAGTTTATAAAGATTTACTCCTATGTTTTCTTTTAATAGAGTTATTATTTTAGTTCTTAAATTTAGTTCTGCTGTGTATTTTAAGTTAATTTTGTGTATAGTATGAAGAATGGGCCCTCATTCTGTTAGATGTGAATATCCAGTTGCCCCAGTACCATTTGTTGAAAAGATTATTCTTTCCCCATTGAATTGTCTTGGAACTCTTGTGAAAAATCAATTGATCATTTATTTTATTTAATTTCTCTCTAGGCTGTGAATTCTATTCAACTGACCTCTATCCTTATAACAGTACTTCATATACATTTTTTTTACAGTCTATGCATCCATACAGTACAACAATACATAGACAATATCTAGATGTATGTATTACACACACACATGCTTTCTATAAGCAGTGGTGAAGAGCTTGGTTTTGATTACTGGAGCTAGTCTGGATCATTTGAAGTCACAGCTATATCAAATACCAGCTGTGTCACTTTGAGCAAGTTCCTTTAACTACTGGAAGGCTAAGTCACCTCACTTGTGAAGTGGGATATGAATTGTGCCAACTTGGTAAGGTTGTTGTGAGAATTCAATTAGACAATTCATTTGAAAACTTCAAGTCCAGTGCCTGATTCTATGGTTGATTACTCAATATTAGCTGCTATTATTATTGAGTCAGTATTGTTATTATAAAATATAGTTCCTATAAAGTAAAAACTGTTTCTTAATGATTATACATTTTGCTCAGCAAGTCATGTTTCTCCTGAGAGGCAATTAGGCAAGTTATCATGTAGGGGCTGTGAAATAAAGGGAAGAGAAATAGAGTAGTGAAGTTGATTATATGTTCTGGAACTTCTAGGATAATGCCAAAATGTTCTGTTCCACTATTTATTCATGCATCAGGTCACATATGCCAAATCCTGGCTTGGAAAAAGAGGCAAGCTTAGGAGTAGCCTCTGAAATATCATTAGATAATGAGATAAGCATGTAGCTCTGTATCTTTTCCAACCTGTTTCAAAAGAAGCTCTTATTTACTTGTTGAAATCTATCAATGTGCACCCCTTCAAAGACATGGTCCCCTTTGAAGAACTTACTCCTTTTGTAACCCCATCTTTTATGTAGGTTTTAATTATATTTTCTTTACTCTTAATATTGGGTTGGCCAAAAGTTTTGTTCAGGATTTTCTATCACCTGAATGGCCCTTTTGGCAAACCCAATATTTGTCTCTTTTGCTTATACATTTGTTTGGAAGGTTCATCACCCTAATTCCATTGTAAATTTCCTTAACACAGAAGAGAGTGTCTCTCTTACTCTGGGGTTGCCCTACCAAAATAACACAGACCGGTGACTTAACAGAAATTTATTTCACACTGTTTTGGTGAATGGGAGTCCAAAAGCAAGGTGTTGAGAGACTTGGTTTGTCCTGAAGCCCCTCTCCTGGATTTGCAGATGACCGTCTCCATGCTTTGTCCTCACGTGACCTTTTTTCTATGTGCATACATTGCCGGTATCTCTTCCTCTTCTTATGATGACACTCATCATATTGGGTTAGGGTCCTACACTTGTGACCTCATTTAAATGTAATTATCTCTTTAAAGACAGTCTCCAAGTACAGTCATATTGGGGGGTAAGGCTTCAACATATGAATTTGGGAAAGGTGACAAAATTCAGTTCATTACAGCGTCTGTATCCTGAAGATAGTCTNTGACTTCATTTTCACTTTCATATATATAATGGAATATTACTCAGCCATAAAAAGAATAAAATAATGACATTTATACAGAACCTAGAGATTGTTATACTGACTGAAGTTAGTCAGACAGAAAAAGACAAATATTATATGGTACGATTTATCTGGAATCTAAAAAGAATGGTACAAATCAACTTATTTATAGATAAGTAGAGCTTTATAGAAATGATTTACCTGAAATATTGAACACTTTCTCCTGTTCAAATGAAAAGATATACGTGATCTCAGTATTCAAAGCGTATTTTCTGGATGTCACTTTTGGGTTACAGTCCCTAATCTCATTCCTTCATCCCCCCTCACCCTTTACTTCCTGTCCTCCTACCCTGTATTACTTTCATCTCTGCATTTATCTAACTAACACTTATGTTCTGTTGTATTTTTTACTGTGAATGTAATAGGTCAGGGGTGAGGACTCACGCACTGCTATATTCCCAGCCCCAAAACACTTCTAGGAACTCAGTAAATATTTGCTAAATGAGTGAATGCAAAGTAAAATACTCTTGTATCTGCCATTGCATCAATAGTTTTGTTACTTCTTTTGGTGTCTTACCACACTGAAAATCTGAAATGGAAATTGAAATATGAATAACAATAACAATAGCAACAACAATGACAGTAGTAGATTTTTTGATGGTTTCTTGCTTCTCAGGCACTGGTCCAAATGCTCTCCATAGAGACATCTGTCCCCTCATGTAATCTTTGTGTTAGTTGCTCAGTTGTATCTGACTCTTTGCGGCCCCATGGACTCTAGCCCGGCAGGTTCCTCTGTCCATGGGATTCTCCAGGCAAGAATACTGGAATGAGTCACTCTCCCCTTCTCCAGGGGATCTTCCCAACTCATGGATCTAACCCAGGTCTCCTACATTGCAGGCAGATTCTTTACCATCTGAGCCATCAGGGAAGCCCCATGTAATCCTTACACCAACCATAAAAGATAGTTACTATCATTATTTCCTTGCTACAGGTTAGGATCCTGAGGAACAGAAAGATGAACTGCCTCTGTCCTCGGTGGCATTTGGGGAGGAGAACAGGATGTTATCCAGTTCTCACACAGTGTAATAAAGACATAAATAGAATATACACCAAGAACTAGGCAGCACAGGGCAGGCACTGTTACTGGAGGCAGGACGTTTGGAAAGACTTCTCTCAGGTGTTCCTGTCTTATGCTCGGCCTTAAACTAGATGAGTAATGGGACCCAGAAGCAGGAGAGAAACAAGAGGCTTTTAGAACTAGTACAAGGACTTTAAGATGAGACAATATAGTTGAAGCCCCAGATCCTTGAGTTACTTCTACCCATTAGGCTAAAACAAAGGTGTTGTCCTTTTCTAAAATTTCATTGCTACAGATTGCTTAGCAGAAGGCCATTTAATGGATCTCTAAACTTAAGGCATTTGTGAATTAATTCACAAAATATCTGCAAAAAGCCAACAGAACCACTGCCTCCTTATGCCAGCATCACTAACAGCACCAGTACCTGCTGCTCATGCCAACTGGAGGGTTGGGTGTTGCTGTCCAGGTAATACTCACCAACTGATGTCCTGCCACAGGTGGTTTTTCCACATTCCACAAATAAAATCTTCGTGTTCCATTCAGCATCTAATGAGAATTACAGTCATTAGTTAAATAAAAGACCATTAGGTAAGGAGCAGAATGGACAACACAGAATCCATCAATTTGGTGAATGTTGTCAGATGGTGTCTGGGTGCAGGACAGTTGTGTATCAAAGTAGACAGTGAGAATATTTATGTCCTGTGCGTTGTGTACTGGTTTTTGTAATCTAAGGATGTTCTAGCAAGCTGCTATTAAAAAAAAAAAAAAAGTGCTTTGGCATGAACGTGTTTGGAAATCTGTTGGGCTGCACCCTGTGGGCCTATAAAGCCTGTGTTTTCCCAGCTTCAAGGCCAGAGAAAGAGCCGAGTCAGCAACAGAGACATCAATGGTCTAATGGAGGTTGCATTATTGAAGCAAGGTCCTGGAGTGACACCGCACCATGTGAGGCAGGCAGCAGGCAGTCTTTGCTCCCAAGGGAAAGGGGAGATGGCCAGTTATAAGGGAATTGACCTCAGGTGGGCTCATTAGTTACCAGGGAAACCAGTAGAAGCCACGCCCCCTCACCGCCCCTTTGATGAGAACAATCACCAGCTAGGCCTGGGGCAAGTATGTAAGAAGGTCAGTCCTGTGCCTAAGATACCCGTGAAGCAGGCACTGGTCAGTCCGGGTGGACAGAAAGGAAGAGAACAGGCATGTTGAGTGGCCTGGCCATGCAAGATTTAATAGTGAATTAAAAGGGAGTATTTTAAAATCTAAATAAAGTGATTACTTTTTGTCTAGAATGGTGGTTTTCAAAGTAAAGTCTCCGAACCCTTACCACTAGCATCATCTGAGAACCTGATAGACCTGCATGGGGCCTTTTGCATATCTACTTAATTGGAAACTCTAGGGCTGAGGCTCAGCAGTTAAGTTTGAGGATCTCCGAACCAGAGCACTGCTACTCAAGGGCCAACGTGGTCAGCATCAAGTGAGAGCTTTGTTAAAAGTGCCAATTCTTGGACCCCCACCCCGCCCAAGCCTACTAAATTGTTTTCTTTGGGAATGAGGCCAAGGATCTCGCCTTAACAAGATCTCCAAGTGATTCTTTTTATTTTACTTTTTAAACGTATGGATGTGCTAGGTCGGCATTGCTGTGTGGGCTTTTCCCTAGTTGCAGCAAAGCATGGGCTGTTCTTTGTTGCAGTGCACTGGTTCACATTGCAGCGGCTTCTCTTGTTGAGGAGCATGGGCTCCAGTAGTTGTGGCTGCTAGAGTCGAGCTCACAGGCTCAGTAGTTGTGCTGCATGGGCTTGGTTGCTCCATGACACATGGGATCTTTCTAGATCTAGGATCAAACCCAAGTCTCCTGCATTGGCCGGCAGATTTTTTACCCATGAGCTACCAGAGAAGCCCCTCCAAGAGATTCTTATTCATGTCAAAATGGGAGGTGCTGACCCAGCTGTTGGTTCTCAGCCTTAATTGCATATTTGAGTCACATGTGCTCTACTTAGTTGCTCTGCTGCTGCTGCTGCTGCTGCTAAGTCCCTTCAGTCGTGTCCGACTCTGTGTGACCCCATAGATGGCAGCCCACCAGGCTCTGCTGTCCCTGGGATTCTCCAGGCAAGAACACTGGAGTGGGGTGCCATTTCCTTCTCCAGTGCATGAAAGTGAAAAGTGAAAGGGAGGTCGCTCAGTCGTGTCCGACTCTTCATGACCCCATGGACTGCAGCCCACCAGGCTCCTCTGTCCATGGGATTTTCCAGGCAAGAGTGCTGGAGTGGGGTGCCATCGCCTTCTCCGAGTTGCTCAGTCCTGTCCAACTCTTTGTGACTTCATGGACTGTGGCCCACCGGGCTCCTCTGTCCATGGGGATTCTCCAGGCAAGAATACCCATGGGGAGAGCTTTTTTCCACACCCAGGTCAGACACCAGACCACTTAAATCAGAATATTTGTAGGTGTAGCCTAGGCGTTGGGTGTTTTCAAAAGTAGCTAAGGTTGAGACACACTTCTTTAGAAGTAAAGGGGTAAAGGGGATCTTTTAAGGGGATCCCCTGGAGGGGATCTTCCTAACCCAAGGACTGAACCCGAGTCTCATGTCTCCTGCATTGGCAGATGGGTTCTTTACCACTAGTGCCACATGAGAAGCCCTGTATTACAATAGTAACTACCCTATAGAATACTTACTCTGTATCATATTCTGACAGGCTTTTAATAATCACGTAAGTCCTGGGAGGTACCAGGTAAAGCTCTTCATTGTGTAGCAGATGAGAAAGTCATGCTGTACAGAGGCAAAGCGACTGATCTGTGGTCATGGTACATGGTACCTAAAGGGCTCATAGTTCTGCAATTAAAATGAATCTATTGTAATTTACTGAAAGGTCCATATTTGCCTTGTATACCTAATTTGAAGGATGCTCTTTGGGTCAGTTTCCAGTCCTTGGATTCCTAGATAGGTAGAGTTATTTTGAAAATACTAAACAATGTATTATGTATCCTATACTTAAATTATTAGTTAAATTAATCTGTATTTTTAAGGGAGAAGAGTCCTGTGTGGAGTCTAATTAAAAATAAAATGACACTTTAGGTTAAGTAACATAGCATCCAGTGACCAGTGTGGAAGAGTGATGTAAAGCTTCTCAAATAACACAAATCAAAATTTGCTATTTCACTGCTTTTTTAAAATAGCAATTAAAATGTTGTCTAAAATATCAGAACTTTGCATTAAGAAGCACTTTGAAAATAGAAAGACTGATATGCACTGTGATTTCCATATAGATTAAATTGAACTTGCAAATGATTTTATAAAATATAGAAACCAAGAGAAATTCAAATTAGATATTTGTCAGAATAAATTGTGTATGTCCAAACAAATACCTATTGAGAAGTAAATGCGTTCTTTTTCTTTCAGTTGTCTGTGATTTCTTATCTTTCTCTTCGGAGACAAAATGTCCTCATTGTGATTTGTTTCCAGTTAAACATTCTTAAGACCATGTAAATATGGTAACTTCCAGTTCTCTTATTTCTATTGATCTCACTACTGTTCTAACCTAGACATAATCAATCTCTTATCTTTTCTGCATTTCATAGGCATCAGTATCCAGAATAATTTGGTGAGCTTGAGACAATAGCACAAGTGATGTTTTCAGAACTCAGCAGTCATTCATTTAATGAATATTCATTGGCCACCAACTAGGAGCAAAATACTAGCTAGGCCATGTGCGGTACACAAAAATGTGTTAATACGGCTCATGCTTCCTAAGTCACACCTATTAGATAAGGCATAGTCATAAATAATTATAGGACAAAAGCAAAGGCACTAGAATGTACAGATTAAGTACAATTTAAGCCTATAAAAAGAGATTCATTTTCTGTCAGATAAATCAAGGAAGGCTTCATGGAGAAACAAACATTTGAGCATACAAATACAGTAGCAACAGGCTCAGGTCAACGTGGGAGAGGAACGAATGCTATTCCACATTGAAAAAGAGATACTCTGAGTAAACATGAAGAGCTGTAGAAAAGCCAGTGGAAGTAGACCCAATTTATAATGCCTGCCTGCTTGCCTATGAAGAAGAAAGGGGAAAGTGTTAGTCCCTCTGTCGTAAATATGGACTCTTTGCGACCCCATGGACTGTAGTCAACTGGGCTCCTTTGTCCGTGGAATTCTTCAGGCAAGAATACTGGAGCCAATACTGGAGAATAGTGGGTAGCCTTTCCCTTGTCTAGGGGACTTTCCTGACCCAGGGATCGAACCTGGGTCTCCGGCATTGCCAGCAGATTCTTTACCATCTGAGCCACCAGAGAAGCCCCTGCTCACCTGTAGTGTCTTCCAAATATGGTTACTCACATTTTGGAGTTTCCTCAGAACAATATCAGTTTATGCTTGTTTCCCTTGTGTAATTATAACGCCCTCTTTGACTCCCCAAAGTGCCCAGGTTTGGATGATAAATTTAATTATCATTCTGTTTCTAAGAAAACTGCCCAGTCCTTGTAAAAGCATGGGTTCGGTTCAGGTCCCACCTAACTCTGCCCACCCCTTAATTTATGAAAGCCAGAACTTGGCATCAAAAAATAAGTTACCCAAGCAGATTTCAATATTTTTGGAGATGTGGGAAACTCAAGAATCTTAAAACAGTTACAGAAGCTGTATAGCCTCTATTACATGGCAGGTTGGAGCCATGAAAGCTATATACATAAGTCGTAATTAAGAGGGAGTAGACACTGAGGTGCAGCAGCCAGATAGTTGCAGAACGAAATGAAAGACAGACACCTAGGGAAACCTGAGGCATGATAATGGGAGAAAGCTGCAGTGAAACTGCCTGAGCTTCTGGTAGTAAGATTCCTACTGATACCTTAAATCTAGGACCACCTCCATCTCCATTCTTTGTGATGCCCAGCCTCATGGCAGTTGCTGTTATTAAAATCTCTGGAGAATCCACATATTGTTTCACCTAACATCTTATAATAATCCCTCCCATCTTTCTATCCGTCCAAACTAGCTCAGATAAACTGTGGGGTCCATGCTCCTGGGGAAAGTAAGGGGTAAGAGGTAAATGCAGAGGGTTTGGGGCAGCAGGATGTCACAGCATTTCAAGAAAGACAGCATGGTATTTCAGACTGGTATCTGAGGAATGGGAATGGAAAGGAGAAAAGCTAATAGCAGTGGAATGTATGAGGCTTGGCAACTGGTTAGATCTGAGGCATAAAATGAAATAGGAAACCAAAGGTGATTCAGAATATTTTGAGTCTGATTTTTATCAGCTAAGAAGACAGTAGTGCCATGAATAATAAATGGTTCCAAACATAACTATCATCACCATCGTCATCATCATTATCATCATCGTCCCCATTATCATTAAGGAAACTGCTCTAAATAGTTACAAGAAGGGTGTTTAATAGAGGCCGTTAACTACCTGGGTGATGGAAGACCTGAAAAGCCAAAAAGAAATGGTAAAAGCAACATAGGGATTAGCAATAACAGGAAGCTTCTCCCGTTTCCATGGCTGAGGGTTTAAGCACCAGGTGATGTTACTAGATTTCACAAGTCAAGGTCATCTGGTGGGCGTTGGAATCAGATGGCGACTGGCAGGAGCTGCAGAAACAGAAGGAGGGTGTATCCAGCAAGATGTTAGGATGCTGGAACACCAGAGGAGATTCAGTCACTGCCAGAAAATAACCTCAGAGCAGGCAGAGGGAGAAGCATACTGAATTCTCCCCTTTTCCTCCACTAGTCCCTCACACTTATCAAATCCACCCAGAAGTTAATTGGCAAATGAGTCTAGGAAATGTGATTTATAGAGGACATGAAATGGATCTTAAGGGACAAAGGTAATAGCTGGTATAACATCTGAGCTTTGTGAGGCAAGAGTGAAAAGCAGGAATAATACAGTGTTTATCTGGAATGTCTCATGCACACAGATGCAGGAGAAAAAAAAGGAGAAACGTGCGTGCTCAATGAGCCATTCTGACTAGCCCTGTAGGTGGCTGTCCTATGAATAAGATTTTTAGACTAAACAGAGATAGCTACAAATGGCACTGCCGTGTAGTCACAACAGAAATACCAGACAGGAATTAATATTGACTTGCTTTGTCACAGTCATCAGCTATTTGTTTTAAACCAATGATCTTCCATCTAAATGTCTGCAAAGAGTATAACTTTTGTGTACCGCCAACATGGGCAAAACCAATTTGGGTTTATTGAGTTGTTCATAGAACTATCCTTCATTGAGTACCTCTTGTAGGAGCAAGATACAGAGATTGTAACTATGAAGAAGACAGCCCTTGTACTCCAAAGAGCATTTAGGAGAGGTATACTAATAAGCAAGTCATGATTATAATACATTGAGATAGATAATATTATCATGATAATAGGCACTGAGTGATAGCTAAGCACATGGAAGAGGCACCCTAGTCTAATTTGTGGCAATTGGAGGCTATTTTCAAGGATATACCATCTGAGTTGGAGTTAAGTCCAGCATGATGTATATTTCTGGGAGCATTTCAAGCCAAGATGGTGTTTATGCAGAGTCCCAGAAAGTCTGAATTGTTTGGATAACTGTATTTCAGGTGTAGAGACAGACAAGACCAAACTAAGCATAGGCCAGATAACAAGAATCTGAACCAATGGCATGTTGGTAAATGTTGAACAACTGGCTCTTAGGGGAGAGTCTGCTTTGTAGTATTTGCCAGATTCTGAGGCTTAACTATGCCAGCATGGCAAATATTAAGCTACCATTGTGATGTCATTGAGTCTAGAGCTGGGTAGTAGCACAGCAGTACATAGTTATTGCCATCATAGATACAATAGGTGTAATATTCAAATATGCATGCTTCATTTTACCAAATACTTCTATTATTCATTCGTTTGTTGATTCATTCATTTTAAAACATTTTTGAACCTCTACTCTGGTTCAGGCATGGTTCTAATTGCTGGAAGGACAGCATAGGAAAAGAAATTAGAAAAACATTTGTCCTCAATGAGCTAAAGCAAGTATTATTATTGTGCCCATTTTACAGCTGAGAAATTGAGGCATGTGAAGATTAATTAACATCGCACCATTAGTATGTGGAAGACCCAAAGGAAGAAATCAGCCCCCTATTTCTGAATCGAATAGACCATTTACACTATATTACAATAGCAATAGTTGAGCTAGATTTTATTGGAGCTTCTCTATTTTTATTGCCATGTGGTTGGATTAGTTAGTTCAGTCGCTCAGTCGTATCCGACTCTTTGTGACCCCATGAATTGCAGCACGCCAGGCCTCCCTGTCCATCACCATCTCCCGGAGTTCACTCAGACTCACGTCCATCGAGTCCGTGATGCCATCCAGCCATCTCATCCTGGGTTGTCCCCTTCTCCTTCTGCCCCCAATCTCTCCCAGCATCAGAGTCTTTTCCAATGAGTCAACTCTTCGCATCAGGTGGCCAAAGTACTGGAGCTTCAGCTTTAACATCATTCCTTCCAAAGAAATCCCAGGGCTGATCTCCAGAATGGACTGGTTGGATCTCCTTGCAGTCCAAGGGACCCTCAAGAATCTTCTCTAACACCACAGTTCAAACGCATCAATTCTTTGGCGCTCAGCCTTCTTCACAGTCCAACTCTCACATCCATACATGACCACAGGAAAAATCATAGCCTTGACTAGACGGAAATAAGTAAAATAAATTTCTCTGACCTTTCAAATAAATTTGGGTCATTTTTCTTGGAAGCTTATCAGATGTGAACTTTAAAATACTGCAATTAATAATGATTATAATACCCTGAAACTCTGCAGCAAGCTTGTTTGAAGAACTCCTAGGAGCCTCCATATGTAGAAAACTAAGTCCATCAAGTGAATGAGTTATTATCTGAGAGTAAGAAAGATAGACTTCAAAAAGTGCATGAATTACAATAAACTTTTAAAAATACAAGAAAAAGGAACTATTTAAAAATTGCATTAATTTTACTAAGCCTT
>SJYQ01010100.1:29165-41189 GCA_006410935.1 Redunca redunca | reverse complement strand
TAGCAGCTATTTATCATTCACTTATTATAAGAAAAGCACTGGGATAAGTCTTGAGAAGACAGTGCTTTAAAAGCTGTCTGAAATAGGCAAAGTGAAGTTTTGCTTTGAAGAGCCCTTATTTTTTAGCACTGTTCATTACAACATTAAGATAGTTTGGTGAAATCCTTACCCAGTGGGTGTACCTGCCTGGAGTTCTAAAATTCTTTAAAAACTTTATGGTTCAACAATTTTTACTTAGTCATACAGCAAACTAAGCTACTTAGTCATATAGTAGCTTTAGAGATGGCAGAGACACTAGGTGTCCTGTAGTTCAACCACTTTACTAATAGACAAAGATATTGAGCTCCATTTCTGAAATTCAGTTATCTGGTTGAAGATACATAATAGCAGAGCTAAATCAGGAACCTCTTGGGGTTAGAGTTTTTGTTTATGCACGGCTTTGCTTGGGAATTGAAACCAGTGCCTGTTTGCTGAGTTAAGTTGAAAATTTTCTTTGCTCCCGGTGAAAAAATCAACCACAAAAATAGACTTAACATCCAAATTATGGGTCACAACAAACTAAAGAAATAATTTCTGTAAATATAAAGTCTATGGGGGAGAATGGATACATGTATATGTATGGCTGAGTCCCTTTCATGTCCACCTAAAACTATCACAACATTGTTAATTGGCTATGTTCCAATATAAAACAGAAAGTTTTTCTTAAAAAAAAAAAGTCTAAAGCTTTCTGAAGAGCCAATAAGGCTTCATGAAAAGGAGGATTAAAAATGTCATAAGGACTTTCCATATATGTGGAGAAAGCTAAATGAATAAACTAGCTATAAGAGCAAATTTTAATATAATAAAAACATTATTACTAATAATAGTAAACTTGTCACTTGTTGTTGTTTAGTCACTAAGTTGTGTCTGACTTTTTGTGACCCCCATGGACTATAGCCCGCCAGGCTCCTCTGTTCATGGGATTTCTCAGGCAAGATTTCCCACTCCAATATTGGAGTGGATTGCCATTTCCTTCTCCAAAAGTTCTTACTTATTAAGTCCTTATTATGGACATATGAACTATGAGGTTTCTCTTCCCACCCTCCCTCACCTTAAATTACAAATAGAGCAGATTACCTCTCCAATGAAAGGTCAATGAATGAAAGGCAAATGAATTAGCAAACTCAGTTTAAGTGTATTATGGACTGTTGCTGTCTACAGGACTACAGCTCAGTCCTTCAGGAACACGGATTAAACTATCATCCATATTCTAAAAAAACTAAGGTCCAGAGTATACCTGTGCTGCTTATAGACTAGAATGTGAGAAAAATGATGTAATTTTTATCATGGATTTAACAAACTAAAACATTTTTTTAAAGTTTTGAGATTGAAAAGTTTAATTAACTCTAGAATTTTCACAGTTAGGTATAAAGATGATTTGTTATCTCCCATAACCTTGGTGAAGGAAAATTATTGTTTCTTCCAGCCCTAGAAATTAGATGACCATGAAGGGCTCTGTTCTTTTGGGAAGACATTCTAGCCCCTCATTGCCTTTTAATAGTTTATTACTTTATATTCACCAAGAAAAGTAGATGAGATTATTTTTGTAGACCCTTCCAAGGATAATTCATTCTGATTGGCAGAGACATAACTTTCAGTAGGCTTCCCTGGTAGGTCAGATGGTAAAGTATCTGCCTGCCATGCAGGACACCTGGGTTTGATCCCTGGGCTGGGGAGATCCCCAGAGAAGGGAATGGCTACACACTCCAATATTCTTGCCTGGAGAATCCTATGGACAGAGGAGCCTGGTGGGCTCCAGTGCATGGGATCCCAAAGAGTCAGGCATGACTAAGAGACTAACACTGTCACTTCCACTTACCTTTTAGTGCATAAATAGTTCCCTTCATGCCCTTTGTGACAAACACAAGCATAGAGAAGAAACACAAAGTCATGCCATAGAATTAAAAGACATCAGAGAGGCAACAGTGACTGTAATTTATTAAAATAAAAGGACAGTGTGAACAGATGTGACTTGTATTCAGCTGTGAAAATTAATGGGCAGGATCAGGCTTCCATCATCATGGTGGAAATCCCAGCCAAGGTTCTGCAGTACCCAGAAAAGAACAGCTTGCAAAAATCTTGTCATTCCTTGTACATGCCAAACTGCTGACCATATTCTATCATGAGGGTTCATTTCCAGGGAATGAGATCAAGAAATCATGATCTGAATTCCTAATTAACCCTTAGGATTTCTCAGAATGTTAGATGCATAACAGTCTTCACTTCTGTGGAGTGGGGCCATTAGTAAATGACCATACATATTTTTAAGCCACTGTTTTAGATTAGTATAATATCAGTCAAACCTGGCTAAACTAGTTTTACTGTGTGTGTGTATGTCACAAATAACTACTCAATAAATAGAGGATTAAATCATCAACATTGATTTTTTTCCCTCTGATTTCAAGACTGTCATCTAAGATGAGCTTATTGAAGTTGTCACTGTTCTTTCTGAACCTTTGTTATGCCAGGAGGAACAGATGGCAAAATCAAAAATGATTAGAGAAATCAGTGGGGTGCAGGTGAAAAGCAGGGTGGGGAGGGGTGCCTGCCCAGGGAGACCTGCTAGCATCTTCCCTGAGCAATATGTTAACCCATGAGACTTTTAGAAATCTGTACCTCTAAGTCGCTTGACATCCTGACACACACCTGATGCTTCCTTCTCTGACTGTCAACAGCATTCTCTGGTCAGCTCACTCTAAATCTCAAGGATCGCATTTTAAAATGCAAATTAATGCATCCTTTTTCCTCCCTTTCCAATTCCTTTTGGTTTTATGAAGGTGTAATTTACATGTGATAAAATTCAACCTTTTCATACACAGGTTGATGAGTTTTGACAAACATAGGTGGTTGTGTAACCAGGACCACAATGAAGATAGACAGTATTTTATCTCCTCAATGTTTCTTCATACCTTTCTTGCAGTCCCCACCCTACTCAGCCCCTGGCAAACATTGATAAGGAGAAGCACTTTTAATCTGAAAAGCATTGTATGTATATGGGGAGATCAGTGGTAATAATAGGATATGCTCAGTGATTTCTACTTTTTTGAGCATCTATATGTGCCAGTCTGTATGTAATGTGTTACACTGCAGCCTCTCCCTTCAAGGAGTAAGCTAATGGAAAAGACAAACAGGCAGTGTAATAACACTAATAGAAGATTCTGCACCGCTAGAAATGCTCTATAATGTGACTGTTGCACACTTCAAGTATGCCTAATGGAAATGAACTGAGTTTTAAACTTTATTTAATTTTAGTTAAATTTATATAGCCACATGTGGCTAGAGGCTAATCTATTGAAAAGCACAGCTTCTATACAGTGTGATAATTTGATGTTATAAAGCAGAATTTAACCCAGAGCTAAAACTTGAACATCANGTAAATTGTCAGGAAACAGTGTGTCTTTATGGTAATAGAAGGCATTTATAATGCTTTAAATATTCACTTTATGAAAGGTCCAGAGTATTATGCAACTGTGGTTGTCATAGTCTATCAATCATGTATCCAAAAGCCATTTTTATATGTGTTTCTAATTGTGTATGGATACTTCAAGATCCACAAGTGGACATTACATTCAGGTTATTTGTTTGAAGAGGTTTTATCCATCTGGTCATTATGCAGTCATTTAATGTGAGGAAGTCTCTCCAGACATAAAGTGTTTATTCAAAATTGTAACCATCTTCTAAAAAAAAAAAAAAAAAAAGACTTGAATTCTGGATTTTGAATGCCCATTATACATATGTCCGACTCTTTGCAATGCTATGTATTGTAGCCCACCAGGATCCTCTGTCCATGGGATTCTCCAGACAAGAATCCTGGAGCGGGTTGCCATGCCCTCCTCCGGGGATCATCGCAACCCAAGGATCAAATCCAAGTCTCTTATGTCTCCTGCATTGGCAGGCGGGTTCTTAACCACTAAGACCACCTGGAAATTTGCAACTGATAGCAACACATTCTAGGGAGGAACCAATGGAAAAGTACCCTGGTTGCCAGTGAAATTCTACTTCTAGCAGCATTGCTATTGAAACTATCACTTAATTTTAGCCCATATGTTTCCTTAACTGTTTCAGAGCCACTTTTTACCCGTTAGAAACTTGCTTCATCCACTGGCCAATTCACTTGATCACAATATAATATGGCGCTCTGGGACCCTCTCTGTAGTTCAGGAAGTAACTTCTTAACTGGTTGGCTATAGAGCTTTACTTTTGCAAATTTGTTCTTTTCTTGGACAGAGAAAAACGGATTGTTTCCAAATTGTTCAGTGAGTCCCGAGACTTACTCTAGAAAAGTAGAGCTAACAGTAAGGAAATAGTTCCTATATGTTTGAAATAATCAGTTGTGTGTGCGTGTGCACTAAGTTGCTTTATTAGTGTCCGACTCTTTGCAACCCTATGGACTGTAGCCCACCAGGCTCCTCTGTTCATGGGGTTCTTTAAGGAAGAATACTGGAGTGGGTTGCCCTGCCTTCCTACAGGGGATCTTCCTGATGTAGGGATCGAACCCACATCTCTTTTGTCTCCTGCATTGGCGGGCGGGTTCTTTACCACTAGTACCAAGTGGGAAGCCCAATCAATCATTTACATGAAAATAATTTGGAAACTTTCCTGCTAATATTTGTTTTCCTGTTTTGAAGCTAATGGCCATTTAATTATTAAATTAATTATTAAAATTAGCCATACTCAAAGGGCAAATTCACACTCAAATGGTATTATTTTGTTTTATTTGTATGCACTTTAAAAAAAATCACATAAAAACATTAGATGGCATCACTATTACTTTTATTCAGCATAAATTTCTCATGAAAGTCTAATTTTCATCTGTATGTTGGCTATAGGTGAAGAAATACATTTAAGAGGCTGTCTGTTTATTTGATGACATAATAAATTCCAAGAAATTCAATGCTAGAATTCATGAATAACTGTTTTAAAAGAGAAAGTGTGGAGTCAGCAATTAGTGGTGGGAACTAACTAAAAACTAAACATTACATAATTTTACCAGTGGTTTGTGGATGCCTTTGCTTGCACTTCTATGAACAGACTTGATATTTTTTTTAATTTATGTTGATAATTATCAGAATCAACTCTCTGCTTTCAGGCAGAATATATTTACTAGTAATTCTCCCATGAGCAAAGCGAGGCGATAAATTGAACATGTCTCAAATGTACACATAATGTCGAACTGTACAAAAAATGTCTTTGAGGGAGAAGCATTGTCCTTATACTCATCTTCTATCAATCTGGTATGACTATGTGGAAAGACAAATAATGCTATTTACTAAATACTTTGTTTTTAAAACAAAAGCAGATTTCAGAGTTTATAGATTGTAGAATTTCTAAGTATTCTTTTGTGTCTTTGAGTTGGCCAGTGAAATTTTTATGAAAGCAGAACTTTTGATCTATTTTAATGAAATTGTAAGCCTTCTGTGAATTCTGTTATTAATTTTATTCTGGAGGAAATCTGACCAGGTTAAGGAAATGAGGTCAGGTTAAGATGTAATCCCAGTGGGAAAGCTCAACTACTGTGATTTAAAATAGGAAAAAAAGATGCTGAGGTTTTTTTTCGTTTTGTTTTTTTTAATCAACGTTTCTGTTTTTAACTATTACATAATACCGTCTTTCTATCTCCTCCATTCCATTAAAATGCATCCATAGGTAAGCATTAATTAACGCTTTTCTTGTGATCATATTAAAATCAACTTCATCTGTCAGGCTGTCTGGGCTAAAAGTACACAGTCATATTTTTGGTAACAGTTAAGTCTATGTAAATATACCCACACATATTGACAATGCTTACCATTTATTGTGTGAATGAAGAGTGATGTAAATATTGTTTGTTCTGCTAAGGAAGCCCTACATTTTAATCAGATTCTGTCTGTGTTTATGTAATGCTAGAGCATCTGGAATTTTTAAAGTAACAGATTTTTGTGTTTTTCATTGTTTGAGTACTTAAAAGCAGGAGGAAAAAATAGCTCAACTAATTTAGCAAATTTCTTCCTCTTCATTTTGATGTATTGAAATGTAATTTTGGATACAGACTAATGAACAGTGATGGACTATAAACCCTGTATGCGTGCATTGTGGTGTTCAGCTTTCCCCGTCCTCTCACTGAATGGAATAGGAGTTCACTTCAGAGTTGTCCATTCTTCCCTGTCCAACGCCTTCTCATGCATAGAGTGTGAACATTAATTAGATGAATTCCATAAAGTGCTTTAAGCTCTTTGGAGAAAGATACTCTCTGAATAATTATTCTTAACTCCCATATGCTCTTACGATATAAACTATTCTGCCAGGAAATCCTTTTTAGGGATTATAGCTTAAAATGAAATTTTCTTTATTAAAGGCAGGAAGAATATACATACACTGACAGACTAAAACATGCTGTAGGCAACTGCTGTTAAATGTGCAGAAATCTTGAACTATGGAGCCATCCATGCCCCCAAATACTAAGCAATACTGAAAATGGGTGACAAATTTGGAATATTAATCATTGCATTTGGCTTTGATTTAAGAAAAAGAAAGCCCATGTACCCTTTAAAAATAGATGTACATATCTTTATTCTAGAGATATATTATTTTAGGCATAAAAAGAGTACAAAGAGAATTATGTTATGGTTCTGAAATTAAAGTATGCTTAATTCACTCAATTGACAACAGTGAGTTTTTAAAGAGGTACTTCTCAATTTTAGCTACATGTTGGGAATCTCCCAAGAAGCTTTAAAAAAAAAAAAAATAGGTATGCCTGGGACTCCCTTGCAGATACTGATGTGATTTGTCACTTGAGGCCAGGGAATGGGAATTTGTAAAGCCTCCTGCAGTGAGCCTAGTGTGCAACCTAGGGAGACCTCAGTTCAACCTAAGAGCGTGAGGGAACTCTCATTTGATCCAATACCTGGATGTTACAGAAGAAGATCCAAGAAGGCAACCGACTGGTCCAAGACTGAATGCACAGATGATAAAAGATCCAGCATAAAGGGTGGCTTGGTGATTCCACCCAATACAGACAAAAGAATTATCTTTAGAGTTCACCCAATTCAAGTACTTCTTGGCAGCAGTGTTTGATGGAGATTCTTCTAATTGGATCATTTTTAGGGCAGAAAAATAAAAAGATTAATTGAGAACAACTGAACCCACATTGTAGCATGGAAGATAAAGAGCTTACAAGTTAAAAATGATGAATCCATGGAAGTGCAAAATCCCTTCTTTTTCCTGGTATAGATGATATCATTGTATTGATGTAGTTAGGAGGGTCCCTTGTTTCTTGGTGTTAATGTTGGTTGTGAGATAATATATCATTTATTAAGCTCATTGTCTACTGTGTTCATTCGTTTACTCACTAATTCATTCATCTTGGTTTTACTGTTTTGGGTCTGCTACATTCTGGACCTCTGACGCTAAGGATACTGTAGTGAACAAAAAGCGGTAGTTCTGAAGTTTAAGGAATCAAGCCTTCCAATTATTATTTTTTTTAAAATCAGAGCTCATATAAAATTAAAGGCCCACTTATTGTCCTTGTTAGGAATTGCTTAAAGTTAAGTGCTTAAAATATGAATCTTGATTCAACTAGAGAAAGTTCTACAACTGTATTTCTATTCACCTTGCTATTTTGGTTCATAATTCACAGTATACAAATCTACACAGTTTAAGGCTTAGAAAGGCTGCAATATTCCCTATACCTGGCTTTTTGAATTAGTTTGACAGTAGTATTACTGTCCTTGGAATTTGGAATGATAACTGAATAAACTATGTTTGAAGAGTAAGCTGTTTCTAGAAGGTTTTCCCAAATCTTCCACAGTTCTTATCCCTATGGATGTCTCCTGATACTGATGTTAATTATCCTAAGTAGAGAGATGTTGATGAGCCTCCCTTCACCTCCCCCAAAGCATTGGTATTTCGAAGATTTAAACTTACTGTAGTTTGATTACACTAGTGCTAGCACTCTCAGCAAAATTCTAATTCACACTCTTTTCCCTTTTTTCCAATTATTTTTATGCCAATGTTGTGTTCTTTGGCAGTCATCAAACCATAGCCAATCACTTTTGTTAAGGAGCTCAGCAGTAATGTTTGTAAATTTTTGAATGTGACTTGAAGTTCCCTTTTGTCTTTTATACATTTTTTTTTCTGTTTCTGAGCAAGGAACATTCAGACAGAAGAAGAAATGGTCATCAAATACCGTGTGTACTACTGTGGGTGTCATTAGTGGTATAGGGAAAAAGAGAAAATAGTGTCAAAGATGCATTTAACAAGTAAATGAGGTCTTTAAAGTCACCGCTAATGCCATCCCTTCTATGAAAGATAGTTAACATGTGTTAAAAAGTCACAGCATATCAGTTAGGCTATAAAGTTTAGCTCATGTGAAAATATGGAAGTGTCATGGAGTGCACAAAAAAGAAAACCCATTCTTAATTATCATCAATTAACATTTACTGAGTGACTACTCATGAGAGAAACTTAATTTGCTCCTGAACAGACTAGTTATTTACACTGTTATTCCTCCTTTGCACCTCCTTCTCTTCCTCTCTTCCTGCTTTTGGTCAACAAAGGAAAGTAGATACAGTGGTTTCCAGTTAACCAGAGCTGGACTCTGGGGTAAAATCTTCAGATATGTTAGAATATATCCACCAAATGTGTAACTTTTCCATTTCTGTGTGCATTTCATTTTTTCTTAATAGAAAATTAGATTTCTCTCATTGGAGAATTTGAAAAAAAAAAGGGGGGGGGCACACCAAAGACAAAGCAGCTGTAATGCTACAAACTTAGTGACACTTTGATATATTTTTTTCTTGTTTCTGATGACTTTAAGGTGTCTTCTCTACTGTTAGAGTATTCACTGGTGATTTTCAAATGTTCCTCCTTAGTTTTCACCCTGTGGACTTACTTTGCTATCTCTTGCCCCTCTGTAATAAAGGAGTAAATCAGTATTTCAAGTAAATAAATACAAATATAATACCCTGCACATCCACACATGCAACTTAGAACTTCAGGGATGCCATCCTATCCCCAGAGTCACACATGAGCTGAGAAGCTCTGTAACAAAGGAGACCAGTGATACTGGATACTACCCATGCTGTTGACTATTCCTTGTCATTCCCAAAGAACTCTTGCGTTAGCTGAAAAAGTTTCTTCATGGCTTTCTGTAACACCTCAGGGAAAAACCCAAAGAACTTTCTTGGCCAACCCAGTACTTGGAGCTTTGAAGAAATGTCTCTGATCCTTTTGACTTCTTTAACTTCTCTTGAGTTCACTTTGAGAAACAGGTCCAAGTCAATTTCTGACTTGACCTGTTTGAAACCTATTAGAGCAATTCCATTGAAGTTGTGTGGGCACAAGACTGCAGTCAAGAGAGCAACAGGGAGAAAATCTTTCCCCTGTCCATATGTGGTTAATCCAGAGTGGTGAGCAACAGCCTGCTCCTATGGCTCTGGAGATAAACAATTTCTGAGGGCTAATGACATTCCAGCGTTGTTGTGCAAATGGCTGATGTACAGCGTCAGGTCAGTTCTTCTTGACTTAGGCTGTGTCTGTGTGAATCCCAGCTCTTGGGGAACAACCCTGGGCCATGGCAGGTGCTGAGCCCACAGAAAGTTAGTGAAAAAAGAAGTCCTCTTTGCCAGACCATTCTCCAGATGATACCTGGTGTTATTAGTTTGGACTCCTTAGGATTTCTCTCACCTGTCCTACAAACTTAAGTGTGTTTTAT
This sequence comes from Redunca redunca, assembly GCA_006410935.1. Taxonomy (NCBI): domain Eukaryota; kingdom Metazoa; phylum Chordata; class Mammalia; order Artiodactyla; family Bovidae; genus Redunca; species Redunca redunca. The sequence continues at coordinate 31,459 of SJYQ01010100.1, read as the reverse complement.
CAGTGTCAGCTTTTAGTGGAGAAGTGAAATATGTCACAGGAAAGGAACAGTCATAGGAATGGTACCTAACTTTTGTACCTTTAGCTCATGCGTAGTCATTTTCTAATATTCTCAGATTGCCAACTGAATTTTGCTTGCGAACAATAAGCACAGATCTCTCCTATTTTTAGCACAGTTGGACAAAAACTGAGATGCTTTCATTGTCTTCCTTGTCCAGTTTAAGTGCTGCAAAAACCTCCCANCTTAGGAATAAAATCCAAGATTTAAAGGTACCAGGTTTCCCACGCTTCTCACAGTTGTCACTTTGGGTGTATAAAATTCCTCAGCTTTCTTCTGTAGTTTATGGAGTCTCATGGTGGGAATAGCAGGTTTTTAGCTAAAATTATTGTGCTGTCGAGTTGGGTCTCTAGTGCATCACGAGGAGCTCACATTATTTACAGAGGCTCGGCTATCATTTTTAATCGTGTTGCTTCCATGCCCGTTATCATTCCTGACAAACTCTTCTTGCCTGTGGTCTGTTTTCCTCTGTTTGCTTCCATTTATTTTCCGGAACAACCAGCTGAGCAAAGATTTACATAGCTTTTGTTTAAACAAACCCTGTACAGTTTGCTCTTCAGCCAGCATCACAAACGCTTTCAAGAGTTACATTTTCCTGTTTTAGTCCCAGGTTCTGTTTATTTACCAACATTTATTCTATGCCCACATTCCCCATCTTGTCTGTAAGTCTCTTACAGCTGCACATGAAAAGCCAGAAACCATGGCTACTCAAAAGTCATTAATAATGAGATTTTTAGCCACTGTTTCTGCTTGTAAATTCTTCATTTCACATAATATAGTCTCAGAAGACCACAGAGAATTCAGCCTCGCTTATCTCTGGGCTACACATGATGGTTTCTAGCCTTGCCCAATCCCAGTGCAGCTTGTTTGCCATCCAAGAGTTGATTTTGTTTCCATCTGACATGAACGAATTAAAAAGATTGAAGACTGACAAGCAACAATGTTCTTATTAGAAAAGTAATCAAGGTTTAGAGCCTGTCTGTTATGAAACTCCTGGCATCTGAAGACACCAAAGGCTTGGCTACCAGTGACCTAAGCACCTATTTAAGAGTTTCTCCCATGATAAGGGAACTAAAGTGATTAACATACTGATAAGATTTTCCTAAAATAATCTATTTATTTCAGAATTATTCTTTCAACTCCTAATGACAATCTTTTAATTCTCCCAGGGTCTTTTTTTCTACCTCTGCAACACATTTAATTACCTATATTCCCCAACCTCTACCATATTAAATTTTTTATGAAACTTTTATTGGGCAATTTATTGGAAGGATGGCCTTGAGTGTCATTATATTCAATGAATGCCCTATTTTGACAAAGGGATTGCTGAATTATATTGAAATCTTTTTAATCCTCTGTGCTTCTCCTTAGATATAAATGCAAATATGGTCTTCACATTTGTGATTGGACTGAACTTGAGGAGTACTTCCATATTGATTCCTTCTACAAATAAAATATAATTGGATTTCCCCCAAACTGTCTGCATTCTCCCAAGAGATTGGCTGGTTTTTGTACTGTAGGCTTTCAGTGAACATGAAGGACAATGCCCTATCATAAAGGCCAGTAAGATTTCTTTTTACAGTGGGAAAGAATTTTAATTTATTTCTAGTATCATTTACATTCACACCCATCTCCTCTCACCCTCTGTCTAACAAAACATTTAAGATCTTAGAAAAAGATGGGGAAAAGCATAAAATCTTTCTAATAATATATATTTTACTGTTATAAATTTATTATATAGCTATATAACCAGGGCTTCCCTCGTGACTCAGTTGGTATGAGTATTGCAGGTATCCCACCTGCAATGTGGGAGACCTGAGTTCAATCCCTGGGTTGGGAAGATTCCTTGGAGAAGGGCATGGCAACCCACTCCAGTGTTCTTGCCTGGAGAATCCCCATGGACAGAGGAGCTAGGTGAGCTGCAGTCCATGGGGTCACAAAGAGTCAGTCACGACTGAGGGGCTAAGCATACATATAACTAAGGCTAAGGACCTGAATATGAATCTTTTTGAAGCTCTCTTATTAGATTACTTCTCAGTTACAAATATCTGATTAAAAACTAACAGAAACTTAAATATGCAAGAAATTTTAAAGAAGCCTATAATACATAAAAGACAGATTCCCTAAAGGCAGATACATTTTTTGTCTTTATTTCCTAAAAAATTATCTAAAGTAGTATTTTCAAGTATTATTATAGGCATCAAGAAGTCAATTGGTATCTTTTTTTAATATAAATT
>SJYQ01010098.1:85899-114440 GCA_006410935.1 Redunca redunca | reverse complement strand
GGTTCCACCTGCTGTGGGATTAATCCTGTTGCCCTAGGGAAGTTGGGGGAGGGGGGAAGGGACGCTCCCTTCAGAGGCCTTTGTTTGTTCTACCTCCAGTCAGAGGAAGTGGCCCAGCTCCGGCTTAGTCATACACCCCGAGGCAGAGCACAGAACTCACTCATTACCCACCCCCCACCCTGTGCCCACAGGGCAGGGATGCCCACTCAGCCTCTGGCTTTGGTTTCTATTCAGTGAGAACAGCGGGCACCTCAAAGGCCTGCCCTCAAAACCAGCCTCCACACTCCCTGCCCCTCCTCATAGCCTCCTTTCTGGTTCCTGCTCTGGCCAGAAACCCCCATCCCCACCCCCACCCCAGCCTCTGCAACCTCTCCCATCGCTCACAGTGATCATCCTCCCTGCTTCTTTCCTCAAGTTGGCTCCATGTATGTCTCCTCTTGGGAGTCGGGGGCCCCAAAGCAAGACCCAGCATTCCCAATGATCTACTCTGCAATCTCAATCAAGTCTCTGCAACTTGCTGGACTCTAATCCTCACAGGAACAAAATGGAGTTGTTCTAGAATAATCTGAGGGTCATACAAGTTCTGACGCACATCTGTCATAGGATGCTTCTTGCCCCGCTGTCTCCTGGGCCCTGGTCAGGCTCCCAAAGGGAACAGTGTGGATCAGGAAAGGGTTGAGAGAGTTCTTTGGGAATAAGTCGGGAGAAAGGACCAGAATGACTTGGAAACAGCCCCCAGAGACAAAGAGAAGAAAGAGGAGGAGAGGCAGGGAACCTGTGAATCAAGACCTTCCTTCCCTTGAGGGAGTTATTGTACCAAGCAGCAGCACCCCCTGACCTCTGACCCCAGAAGGATTATGAGGGGGTGAGCTGAGAGAGGCACATTAGCCCAGGGCACGAATCCCCACAGGTTGCACTGGGGAACCATACTTATTCTTGAAGTCTTCCACAACATCCTGCATGTTCCGAAGCTCCACCTCCAGACGACCCCCATCCAGCTGCAGGGCCTCTAGCTGCTTCCGCAGGCCAGCAATCTGGGCCTCAAAGATGCCCGGGAGGCGGTTGCTCTTGGCAGACTTCTGCTCCTGCAGCAGCGTCCACTTGGTCTCCAGCAGCTTGTTCTGCTGCTCCAGAAACCGCACCTAGAAGGAGCAGGGGGAGGGATCTCATGGAGGGCAGACTGTGCCACTCAGCGCAGTTGGGAGGGTCTCCCAATGCGCACCTGGCAGAAGCCGCATTCCCACTGGCTCTTCCCCCAAGCTGGGCCCCTAGCCCTTGGCCCTCTTCTCCAGGAAGCCCACCCTGAACAAGCCTCTCCTCCAGGACTCTGTCTCCAGTGTGTCCAGGGCTCAGATCACTGACATGTCCCAGTGCTTACGCTTTAGGGTCTCCTCCTTCCTCTGCTCCCCATCACACCACAGGTGATGGTCTCCCCCGCCTTCTCAGAAGGGCTGCCTCCCTCCTATCTTCATCCTGAGCCTGACTGGGGCCCCCTCCCTTCAGGCTGGGACCTTATCTCTTCCTCTCTCAATATCTTCCCTTCCCCTCTTCCCTCTTTGTCCAACAAGGCCTCAGGACAGGATGCTAGAATCAAGCCAGTGTAAAAGGAGCCCTAAGAAGCACCAGTATGACTGGTGGTGGGAAGCCAGCCTCCTCAAGACCAGCCACTCAGGAGCAGGACCCGGGGGCTGCAGCTAAGTAGCAGGGGGAGGAAGCCTGGGCCTGGGGCTTCCTGTGGAGGCTGCCCCAGAACCTGAAGGATGTGTATGGTCTGAAGGGTGAATGAGAGGAGGAGATGGGGGAACAGAGAAGCAGAGAGTTACACAAGGCAGGAGAGGAAAAGCCTGCTCCATGCCCAGGGGGGAGGCCCTGGTCCTGCTCCAGGGAGCTAGCCCCTAGTTCCTGGGTCCAGCCCCACAAGTCTGCACCCCCGGCTCCATCCCTCACTCTTTTGGGACCTGAACAACCGAGAAAAACACCTCCTAAATGGCCCTTCCCAGGGGGCACTCAGTGCCCCCAATGGGCTCTCTCCAAGGGCAGGAAGAGCCTCCCTTCCCACCACCAAACAGAGGGTTGGAAGACCAGGTAGATGGGGCAGCCAGGGCTGGGAGCCTCCCTCCCTCCAGCCCTTTATTTCCAGCAACTGCTGGAGAGAACAGGTGGAAGGGTTCTCAACCTACCCCATCTCCGACTCCACACAGCCCCCTCTCGGAGAAAAGGGCCCAGGGAAAGAAGTCCTGGCCCCCAGAGTTTGGAGCTCGAAAACTGGCCGTTAAAAGCGGCCCAAGAACTCCAGCTCACAGGACAGCCCCCGGCACACATTCTGGGAGGAAAAAGCAGGTTGATTTGGGTAGCTTGCCGGAAGAGAGAGGCTGAGGTTGGCAAAACAGCCACAGGATTCATGGGGAGGGTTCAGTCCCCGATATCGGAGGAAAGAGAGCCGGTACCAGCCCTGCCAGCGCCCGGCTCACGTGTGGCACGGCGGGGCGGCTGCTGGGGCCTGGGGCCTGGCTCCTGGCAGTGAGGGAGCTCACCTTGTCGATGAAGGAGGCAAACTTGTTGTTGAGGGTCTTGATCTGCTCGCGCTCCTCCTGGCGCACCTGCTGGATGGAGGGGTCGATGTCCACCTGCAGCGGGGTCAGTAGGCTCTGATTGATGGTGACCGCGCGGATGCCGGGGCCCACGGGGGCCCCGTAGGATGAGCGCGCAGCCACTCGAGGTCGAGAGGCGCCCAAGCCATAGAGACTGCTGCTGCCGAAGCCGCCGCGGCGCACCGAGTTCGGGCGCACCGGAGTGCCACGGCCCGGGAAGGCGGCGGAGCGCGAGCTGAAGACCTGGGAGCCGAAGTGGAGAGACATGCTGAGCTGGGTCTGGATAGAACGAGCGGCTGGAGACGGGGCTGAACTCGCTGACCTCCGGCCAACAGGGCCGCTTTTATCCGCTACGCGCGAGCGGATCGGCTTACACAGGTAGGGGCGGGGCTGGCCGCGCGCCACCTTTCTCTGCCCGCTGGCCCCTCCCGGGACCGCGCTTCCCCTCCGCGCGGTCCACCTGGCCGAGGCTTTCGGTCCCAGCCAGGGCCAGTCCAGACAGGGGAGGAGGGCTGTAGACCCCCAGACCCCTTGATGCAGGCGAATGCAAAAAGCTGTGGAAGACAGCGGGCCCAATCCATCTGAGAGTCAGGGGAGGCTTCCTGGAGGAGGCATAGGGAAGAGGTGAAGAATATCCAGATTTCTGACAGCAGAAAGATCAAACGATAAAAGATTGAGCTAAGAGGTGAACAAAATGTTCTAGTGCAGGAATCAGCCTCCCCACCCCGGTCCCTTCCCCAGGCTACTGAAAGCCAGAAAATCATTCCCACCCAAGTTCATCTCCAACTTGAGAGATCAAGCAGCTCAGTTCTTGAGTCAGCTACCCCCAAGGTGGGCCCACCAGAACTGGTTTCCCTGGCCACAGGCCCCCACACCTCATTTCTATACAGAGACCAGGCCAAGTGGAGCAGGACCCCAGTTCTTGCCCCTCTCCTCCCCACCCAGGAGACATCTGAAGCCCAGAGGCCCCTGAAAATAGTTACCCTGGGCCTGCCCTTCCCCCAACTCCCAAATCACATTCCTGTCCCCTTACTTCATTTGTCTCAGGAGAAGAAGGGGACACCTGTGTGTTTGAGACACTTGGTGCTAGTGTTTTGTGTGTTTTGTGTGTACCTGCCTGCAGGTTCCTGGGGTGGCTGTATACACATTCTAGGCATTTGTGTTTACATATGTGTTTGCGTGATTGGGAATGAACTTATACAAATGGGAGTCTATTTTGGGGGAGCAGGTGGATAGGTGTGTGTGTGGATACACACTTGCACACTTTTGTAAGCACATCTGTGCAATATGCTTATATTTGCACTCAGACACTCCTGCCTATTCCCCACCCCTGCCACTTTCCTGTTTAAATGTCCCCAGCTCTCATCATCTCCCACAGCTGAAGCCACTACCAAACAATCCCCAGCAGTTTCAAACCCAGGATGAAGATGGGGATAAATGTGCTGGAACAAGGAACGCTGGACCAAGGAGCTAAGCACTGGCCTCACTTCCTAGTCTCCACGTGCCGCACCCTCTGCATGGCTCTGCTGGAGAGGCAGCCAGAGAAGCTTTTCGAAAAGACAACTGACAGGGCTGTTGTCATCTTGAGGCCACTTCTAGCCCCACAGGCCAAGTTGTCACTTCAGACCAAGCCCTTGGGGGCATCCTGGGTGGAGGAGGGTGGGCATGGAATGCCCTTCCTGGTTTTCATTTCTATTAGACAATGAGGACTAATCAGCAGCAACCCTTTCTCAGTGATCTCAGTGGAGACCCGGGCCCCTTCCCCTCCCTCTCCTCTATAGTGGTGTCAGGACAGCTCAGGCCAAGGGATTCCCAAGGAGACCTTCAGTGTGTCTGCTGCAGGGTGTGTGTGTGTGTGAGAGAGAGACACACACACTCACACACATACACACTCACATACATATATGCATATATACATACACACATACACATTCATACAAACCTTCACCTCCATGCACACCATGTCACAGACACACATACACACACATATCATGTCACTCACATGAGCACATGCACATCACACACTCACACACACTCACTGTAAAGTCCTTATCCCTCAGTGTTCATCCTCAACTCTTTTTCCCACTACCTCCCACCCCAGCCCCCTGCCCTCCACTTCCTAAACCCGCCCAAGCTCCACAGCTGGCCCCTCCTCCCCACCAGATGCAGCTCCCCCCTCCCGGGATCTGCCCTGCGGAGTCTACGCCCCACCCATGCCAGGAATTCCTCCCCTATACCCCACACCCCCACTTCTTTCCTGGCCTGGGAAATCCCTGGCTGGGCAATGCTGGTGACCCTGAACAAGTCACTGCCCCGCCCTGGGCCACAGCACCTTCACCAGAGGTGAAACCTGCAGGTTAATGGGGAGAAGGAGCTGGGAGGACCCAACAAAGGAGAAAAGGCCTGTGGGCTTTTCAGGCCCAGGACGCAGCCTGGCTTCTGGCCACATTTCCCCATTCCAGACCTGCCCTGGACCCGCCCCTCAGCTCCCCGTCTCCTCCCTCACATGTTCTGGCTGCTCCAGCCCTCCCCAGCCTCCTCCTGTCCCTCCATTCCCAGGCCAGCACCATGAGCCCACTGGGTGCCTGGCTGCCCACACAGTCACCTTCTGGAGGGCTTCACACAGAGCTATCGACACTGAGAGGCCAAGGGTCAAATTCCTGCCCTGCAAGAGTGCCCCATCCAGGGGTTCCCACCAGCCGATCCGTTCTCCCATCTGCCGATGCCTCTGCTGGCCTCACAGAGACCCCCTTGGGATATTATGGGTAGAATCTTGAGCTGAATTAATTTCCAAAACCTTTACCAGTTGTTCCTCCCCACCCCAGAGGCTCGCTTCACCTCTGTAGTGTTCTGTCACACACACACACACGGGCACACACCATGCACATCACTTGTCCTCCCGCTGCCCACCTGACCTCCCCTGCACTTCTGGACCCAGCTGTGAACAAGCAAACTGCCCCAGGTCCACAGTCCTGCTTGGCTTCACCAAACCTGCCCAGAAACCGCAGTCCCACAGCCCTCAAAGCTGGAACAGACTGGATCTCTGTGAGAAGTGGAGTAGACATTCTTTCTGGCTCCATTACTCATTGTCCATCCCCTCCAAATACCTCCTTAGATTCCTAAAGAAAACAAACGTTTAAGGCATAATTTGTTTTCATTATCTTGGAATTCCAATTATTGCAATCATAACAAAAGCCATTTAACATTTCCACATGCAATGTAATACTTTAAAAATAAAGCCAAAACAATTTTTTAAAATAAAGTCAATTGACAAAACACATATATGGCAGCCAACTTTCCAAAAGAGACAAATCCATAAGGAAAAGTGGGCAACGAACACGTATCATATCAGCCAGTGCTTACCTTGTACTTACTTTATCTGCACCCAACTCTGTTCTAAGCACTTTGCATAGTGTATGTTATTATCTCATTTTAAGAGAGGTAAAGCGAATGAATTTGAGTAAATGGCCCATGGTCACACAGCTAGTATGCAGAAAAGCCAGGATTTGAACCTCGGCAGTTTGAACTGCTGGATTACTTCTAAAAAAAGAAGAGAAAGAAACAAAATCAAATACTAAATATGAAAAATAAATGTTCAACTTCACTCAAATTAAAGAAACACAACTAGAATAGCAATAAAAAGCCATTTGTACCTGTTGGGTTATCAAAGGACTAAATCACTTGCTAACAGTGTTAGGGAGTGTGTGGGTAACAAAGTTTTGTCCTTTATTGGAACATCCTCTTTAGGTGTCATCTATTGGGGCATCCTCTTTAGAGGGTAAGTTGGTGACAGCTATCAAAATTAAAGGCATTTCCTTTACCTCCATAACCAAAACTAATGAAATGAATATGCTTGTCCTTGGCCAAGCACATTCACTGCCAGGAACTTATCCTACAGATGTTCTCACCAAAAGCGCATACACACACACACACACACACACACACACACACACACGATCTCTGTTTCCATTATTTTATATCATCGAGACACAGGGAACAATATAAATGCCCATCAGCTGGATCTGATTCAATGCATTGAGCTGCACACATTCAGAGAAACGCTATCTACTAAAAAGAATAAAAGCCTTTGTACACTGATTAAAATTTTACCTTTATATATTGATCCTACAAATCACCGTGATTGTTTTTAAAGACTCTCAGGAGGCGCTTACCATCAGCTGCACCACATCTACCCTCTACCCTGTGGCTGGCCCCAGCGGCCCGCAGTCATCTCCCAATCCCCTGGCCACTCCCCCACATGCACCAGCGACTCTGGATCCTGGTTCTGGGTGCTCCTCTCCCCTCCCCCCACAAACCTCATCTCCAGGCATATGACCCACTCAGCGTCTTAGCCTGATCCAGGCTCCCCAGTTCCAGTGCCTTCTGTGTCCATCCTTTTTCTCTTGTCTCTGCCTGTGTCCGCTCTCAAGACCCCAGACTGCCCCGTCTCTGAAACCTCACACTCTGACCTCACACTACAGGGCCATTCAGAACTCTACCACTGTCAACAGGCGGGCTCTTCAGCCGCAGCAGCATTTCCAGTCCTGAATCCAATTATTCCATTTTCTACCCCGTAACCTCCTTCAGTGGACAAGGCAGTGGCACCCCACTCCAGTACTCTTGCCTGGAGAATCCCATGGATGGAGGAGCCTGGTAGGCTGCAGTCCATGGGATCGCTAAGAGTCGGACACGACTGAGCGACTTCACTTTCACTTTCCACTTTCACGCATTGGAAAGGGAAATGGCAACCCACTCCAGTGTTCTTGCTTGGAGAATCCCAGGGATGGGGGAGCCTGGTGGGCTGCCATCTATGGGGTTGCACAGAGTTGGACACGACTGAAGCAACTTAGCAGCAGCAGCAGCAGTGTCCTATAAGGGGCTTCCCTGGTGGCTCAGATGGTACCGAATCTGCCTGCAATGTGGAAGACCCAGGTTTGGTCCCTGGGTCAGAAAGATCCCCTGGAGAAAGGGAATGGCTACCCACTCCAGTATTCTTGCCTGGAGAATTCCATGGACAGAGGAGCCTGGCGGGCTACAGTCCATGGGGTTGCAAAGAGTCGGACACGACTTAGCCACTAACACTGTCACTTTCTCCATCTCTGGGTCAGTCTGTACCTTGGATGTGTGCCCACCTCTCCCTGGCTGGAAGCTCTTCTTTGCCAAGCTTTCCCCAGTTCTCAAATGGGACTGCAAGTGTTGAGAGCCAAGACAAGACGGAGCAAACTAATAAAGCAGAATCATCTTGATAGGTAACGCTTGTCAAACCACCGGTGACCAATTCCAAGGTGACTGTCTGAGCTGACTGTACTGTTTCTGCATGTAACCCCCTCACTCTGTCAATAAAAGCTCTTGCCCCATAACTGTGGGAGAGCGAGGAGGAAGTCAGCCTTTAGACAGGCGTCTGCCCTCCCCACCCCCAGGTTGCGGGCATCCAAAATAAAGCAAACTTTTGTTTCCACCCACCTGACTTCTTTATTGGCTTTTGAGTGGCGAGAAGCTGGACCCCCACTTTCAGTAACAGGAGAGATCATCTTCACTGTGTGCGCGGCCTGTAGAGCATGGGACTGCACAGACTCCTATGGGCTTTAGGCACGGCTCCCATGGGCCTTGGGCAAGTCACTTCTCTCATTCCTTTATTTGCTGATATAGACATTTAGAGAATGTTGACTCTGTGTAGCAATGTAGTATTTACAGGGTGAGAAATGAGTCTCAGAGAGGGTAAAGTGACTCACACAAAGATAGATGGCTCACCAAAATGGCAGAGATGCAACAAAAATCCAGGCACCCTGACTTCTAGGTTAAGAAGATCTGGGCTAGAGATCTCCCTAGCAAGCCACCCGTCTAGTAGCTTCCAACCTGGGGTCACCTAAGTCTCATCAGCGTCCGATTTTCTAACCTTGAGAACACTGACTCCCCCAGAGGGCTACCAGGTCATCTCCTTCTGCAACAAGCGAGAACATGTAAGTACACAGGTAGCCACCTACATATATAGCATATAGTCTCCACTTTTCACCCTGGGGCCTCAAGAGTTATCTACATACCATTCCCTAGCCCTTTCCTTGAGCAAAATTCCTTAGTCATTTGTAGAAAATGAAGTTATGCTGAGAAAGGAAAGGCGAATCAAGGGGATTTCCTTGGTGGTCCAGTGGCTGAGATTCTGAGCTCCTAGTTCAGGGGCCTGCATGCCATGATGAAGACTGGACCAAAGATCCTCTGTGCCGCAACTAAGACCTGGCACAGCCTAATTAATTAATTACTAATAAATAAAAATAAGTATTAAAAAAGGGTGAGTCAGGACAGGACAGTTTTCTCCAAAAACATTGCAGCTGGTATCTCCTTGCACCTTTGATCACTGTTAACTTTTCAGTTTCTTACTTCATTGTCTTTAATTATAAAGGCTGTCAATCAATACATCCTCCTTGTTAAAAACAACTCAAAAACTCAAGAAGCACATAGAGAGAAAGATGAATGTCTTCTCTTCACGTCCCTAAATCTCACTCCCTGACCTGTCCGTGTAGGTCACTACAGTAGGGGTTGTCCTTCCAGTTTTTTTCGTTTTTAAATTCATTTTTCTCCTCCCTGGTGTTTGGAAATTTTTCCTATGTATCTCAAGTTTATTAGTCATTCGATTTCAATTTATATTTTAATATCTCTTTATTTTTAAATTAATTAATTGACTATATTTATTTTTGGCTGCACTGAGTCTTCGTTGCTGCATGCAGGCTTTCTTTAGGTGCAGTCTGCAGGCTTCTGATTGAGGTGGCTTCTCTCGTTGCGGAGCACAGACTCCAGGGCACACAGGCTTCAGTATTTGTGGCTCATGGTCTCTAGAGCACAGGCTCAGTAGTTGGGGCATATGGGCTTAGATGCCCCAGGGCATGTGGAATCATCCTGGACCAGGGACCCAACCCACGTCCCCCACACTGGCAGGCGGACCGCCAACCATTGGACCACCAGGGAAGTCCAAGGTTTCAATTTATATTTGAACCCATGCTTCCCTATCAACATACTGAAATTATATCGTTATACGATACCCTCCGCTCAGTGCAGACTGTTGTGCTTTCTATCTCCTCATCTTCATCCCCTCTTTCCTCTCAACTCCATCAGTCTCTCCATCCCATATCCTGGGCTTGGGTAAAAATAATCTGACATTTTAATTTCAACCTACTAGTAAGGATTTTCCCTCCATCTTCTATTTCAAAGATCCTTTCTGGTTTATAACATAGTTAAAAGTCAGTTTATCATCATCCATTTATTTGCTATAGATTTTACTAGATTCATTACTCTCCACTGCTTGACATGCTCTTTGTCTTCTCTTGAGATGTCTCTGTTTTCATTCAAATTTAACTTTCATATGTCTTAACTACCTTCTTGATTAGGTTCCTGAGAAATGGATCATGGATCTTGCAGATCTGAAAATATCTGCTTTCTGTTCTCACACTTTAACACCGTTTTGGCTAAGATTCCTTTCCCCTGGAAGCCGGGAGTCTTTTCCAAGGCCCTGGGGCTTGCCAAGTTGCAGGTGATAACTTCAGTGCCAGTACAATTCTCTTTGCTTTGCAGATTACCTGTTTTTGTTGTGAATTGTTGGATTGTTTTTATGTCTGGAGATTTTCAGGATTTTAATTCTTTTTTTTAAGTTCTGAAATTTCACTAGGGTCTAGGGTTCTAACAACTCAGAGAATTCAAATCTTCTGACGTATCTCCTCTGGGATCCAACAAGAAACCAAACTTCCCCCAACCACTCTCGTTAGGTGGTCCACTTTTTATCCTCTTGGTTGAGTCTCCCAGAAGGACAATGGGAAAAAGAAAATCACCCTTCTCCAGCCACTGTTTTCCCAGTATGCCCCAGGTATAGATAAACTGAAGAATGAATGGATCTCTTATTTTCTTGCTTGCACTTGAATCCCTGTTTCCTGCATTCTGTCTCTGCCTCTTAAGTTTACCTCTTTATTCCTTTTTAAAATATTTATTTATTATTTATGTAGTTGGCTGTGCCAATTCTTAGCTTCGCCACGTGGGATCTTTGATCTTTGTGGCAGTGTGCGGGATCTTTAGTCGTGGCATGCGAATTCTTAGTTGCAGCATATGGGATCTAGCTCCGTGACCGGGGATGGAATCTGGGCCCCCTGCATTGGGAGCAGGGACTCCTCTTAGTCACTGGACCACCAGGGAAGTCCCCTGCCCCTTAGTTTTCTCTCTTTTTTCCTTTTTTTAAAAAAAAATGTATTCGAATATAGTTGATTTACAGTGCTGTGTTAATTTCTGCTGTACAGCAAAATGACTCAGTTACACATATATATGTTTTCTTTTTCATATTCTTTTCCATTTTGGTCTGTCACAGGATATTGAATGTAGCTTCCAGAGCTATACAGTCCTACCCCTTAGTTTTCATAGAGCATATCCTCCAGTAGCTTTCTGAGAAAGGTGAGGTAAATGTGTTGATAGGAATGCACATCTGAATATCCCCTGTGCTCAAGAGTAACTCATGGTTTGTAAAGCTATAGAATTCTGAGTTGGAAAATGTTTTCCCTCAAAATTTTGAAGGTTTTAATTGTCTTCTAGCTTCTAATAGTACTGCTGACAAGTTTGAAGTCATTCTGATTCTAGATTCTTTATACGAAAGTTTTTTTCTCCACTCTATAAGTTTGTAGAGCTCATTATTTTAATTAAACTCTGGGATCTGTTTTACTAGCCTGACATCTTGCTTAGGGAAACCAAAAAAGTCAGACATGACCGAGCGACTGAACTGAATTGAGGTTTCTCTTGGCCTGCAGGACCCAGTTCTCAGGGGGAGACCAGGGAAGCTTAGAGAAGAGGAACAGTAAGCCCATGATTCACATTTAGCACTCCCAGGGGACAGAGACAAATTCACCAGGATGCAGAGGCGGGGCCTGGCTCCCCTCTGGGAACCTTGGATGAGAGGGGGCAGGAGGGAATACCAGGCTGGAAGGCTGGTCTGCCTGTGAACTGCGGGGATCGGCGGGGTTTTTTTAGCTGACTTTCCGGAAACTGAGCTAGAAACTCCACCCAGTTCTGTCTGACCCCACATGCAGCCCAGGCTGTTTAGCCACAACATCGAAGTAAAAGATGTATGTTTTCACTTATAAATCTAAGAAAATGAAATAAATGAATCGATATAATAAAATAGAAACAGACTGACAGATACAGAGAATGGACTAGCGGCTAGCCAGTGGGGAGAGGCAAGACAGAGTAGCAGATTAAGAGGGATAAATTACTAGGTATAAAGTAAGTAAGACACAAAGATTTAAAGATCTCAGACGGTAAAGAATCTGCCTGCAATGCAGGAGACCTTGGTTCGATCCCTGGGTCAGGAAGATCCTCTGGAGAAGGGAATGGCAATCCACTCCAGTATTCTTGCCTGGAGAATCACATGGATAGAGGAGCCTGACGGGCTACGGTTCATGGGATCGAAAAGTCCGACACGACTGAGCGACTAACCCACGACTAACCCATAAGTTTGCAGAGTCTGTTCTCTCCCCTCCTTCATATCTGTTGGAGATTTCGTGGTCCATTTCAGTCTGCAAACTAATATCTTTCAGTTCTAGAAGTTTTTCTGGGAATATTTCTTCTTTTGTTTCCCCTTACATTTTCCCTGTTCTCTCTTTCTGGGACTCTTCTTATTTAAACACTGGACCTCTTGAATTGGTCCTCTAATTTTCTTATCTTTGATCTCCTATTTCTCATATTTTTCTCCTTTTTCTCTACTTTCTATATTTCCTTCATATTCTGTTCAAAATTATTTACTCAAGTTTTCATTTCTGTTATCATAGTTTTTATTTCCAAGAGCTGGCTTCTTTTCTGAATATGCATTTTTTATTGTATCCTGTTCTTGTTTTAGAAATAAAGTATCTTCTCTTTCTTTTTGAAAATACTAATAAAATCAATGTTAATATTTTCATCTCCCTAGTCTCTGCTTCCTCCACATTTTTTTTTTTCCTGTTTGCTATCTGAGCTTCAGTTTTTATGTGGAGGCTCTTCTCAAATGACTGACTGCTCCATGGCTGACAACTCACATTTCCAGAGGCAGCACCAACAACTCCACAAGTGTGGATGAAGCACGTCAATGGTAGGCTCTCTGTACAGTGCTGGCTAAGCTATTCACATGGAGAGATTCTAATAGCAGTGTTTTGGGTCTTTCCTTTGCAGTTAATTAGAACAATCTTCCAAATTCCCTCTTAAGAGTCCACAAGCCTGACTTCTAGCATTCTGGAAACCAAATGAGAAAAGAGGGCTGGGGATCTTAGCCCTTGGTTGTAAACTTCCCTTCATTCACCATTTTTTCAGTAAGGTGTCTGTACCCTACTGTGCCTTGTTACAAAGACCCTCTGTTTAACCCTCCAGAGAATAAACCTGAAGTCCTCCGTGGAGCTGGGGAGGAACAGTGTCTGGCCATTCTGAGCAGAAGAGGGGATTCCAAAGTCCAATGGCTCATGGAATAGATTTCGACCAATCTTTCAGATTTTTCAAATCAATTTTATTGAAGTAAAATAAAATGCATCCACTTTAAGTGTAAGTTGGATCTGTTTTGATAAAAGTTACTTGTGTAACCACCACCAAAATAAAGAACATACCCATGACCCCCAAAGAATTTCCTTATATCTCTTTATAATCAACCCCCACAACCCTAGGCCCTGAGCAAACACTTCTCTTTTTCCTGTCACTATAGAATAGATGTGTCTCTTCTAGGATTTCATATAAATGGAATCCTACAGTGGGTACTTTTTAGTATCTAGCCCCTTTGCTCAACATAAATTTTTTGAGATTCATCCAAGCTGTTGCATGGATAAATCTTCATTTCTTTTTATTGCTGAGTGGCATTACATCATGGCACAGTGGCGAGGAATCCACCTGCCTGTGCAGGAGATGCAGGAGACACAGGTCCGATCCCTGGGTCGGGAAGATCCCCTGGTGGAAGAAACGGTAACCCACTCCAGTATTCTTGCCTGGAAAATCCCATGGACAGAGGAGCCCGATGGGCTACAGTCCACGGGGTCGCAGAGTCTGACACGACTAAGCATGCGCACACACAGCATTATACCATATGAATATAGCACAGCCCATAATTTTTATGGACATATGAGTTCTTCCCAATTTGGGGGCTATTTTGAATACCTGATATGAACACTTGTATATACATTTTTATGGACATACATTTTCATTTCTGTTGGGTGAATAAACACCTGCTGCTGCTGCTGCTAAGTTGCTTCAGTCGTGTCCGACCCTGTGCGACCCCATAGACAGCAGCCCACCAGGCTCCCCCGTGCCTGGGATCCTCCAGGCAAGAACACTGGAGTGGGTTGCCATTTCCTTCTCCAATGNCCATTTCCTTCTCCAATGCGTGAAAGTGAAGTCGCTCAGTCGTGTCCGACTCTTAGCAACCCCATGGACTGCAGCCTACCAGGCTCCTCCAACCATGGGTTTTCCAGGCAAGGGTACTGGAGTGGGGTGCCATTGCCTTCTCCAGAATAAATACCTAGAAGTCAAATTACTGGATCATAAGTAAATTGATGTTTAACTTTATAAGAAACTGCAATGTGGTTTTCCAAAGTGGTTATGCAATTTTACTTTTCTACCAGCAACACATGAACATTCTAGTCGCTCCACATATTCACTAATACTTGATAGTATCACTAATTCTAGTGATACTGGGGTTTGGTGGGTCTAATGGTGGTTTTAATTTGATTTCCCTAATAATTGATAACACAAAACATATTTCCATGTGCTTATTGGCCATTCATGCAGCTTATTCTGTGATGTGTATGATCAAATATTTTACCCATTCTTAAACTGAGCTACTTGTTTTCAGCAGGTAAAGAATCTGCTTGCAATGCAGGAAACACAGGAGACACGGTTTCAATCACTGGGTTGGGAGGACTCCCTGGAGAAGGAAATGGCAACCCACTCCAGTATTCTTCCCTGGGAAATCCCATGGACAGAGGCGCCTGGAGGGTTACAGTCCATGGGGTCACAAAGAGTAGGGCACGACTGAGCGACTAAGCACACACACACGTTTGTCTTCTTATTGAATTGTATTAATAACTGTTCTTTCTGTATTTTACATTCAAGCCCACTGTCAAATATGTGGATTATGAATAGTTTATATTTGCAAGGATGGCCTGACTTTTAATTTTCTTAATGCATCTTTTGAAAAACAGAAAGTTTTATTTTTAGGAAGTCTAATTTATCAAATGTTTTCCTTTACGATTCATGCTTCTTGTGTCTTATCAAAGAATTCTCTTTCTCTACTCCAAGACTGTAAAGATTTTCTCTTATGTTTTCTTTAGAAGTTACATAGTTTTAGCTTTTATGATAATGTTTATGATCCATTTATACTTCATCCTGGTATAATGCATTGAGCTCCTTTTTCTCTAACAGATACCCAGTTCTTTTAGGACCATTTGTTGAAAAGACTATTCTTTCTCCAATGAATTGCCTTTTTGTCTTTGTCAAATATCAATTGACCATACACGTATGGGCCTCTTTTTAGATTCTGTTCCATTCCATTGGTCTGTGTGTCTATCCTTTTGCCAATATCATACTGTCTTAATTACTGTGGCTTTATATTAAGTCTTGGAATTTGGTAGCATAAGTCCCCCAGTATTAAGCTCAGTATGAAGGGTAAGTTTAGGGTAGTCTTTACTATAGACTGACTAGTTTAGGCTTTCCACTAGTGTGTGATGCTCCTGGGGTCTCCACTGAGTGCCCAGGGTGCTTATTAAGGATTCTCCTCTCTGACTGGTTCTAACTTGAATGAGTTCTGAAAATTGTTCAGCTTACAACTCCCCAGTCATTCTTTGTCTAATCTCATGGATCATCATTCTACACATACAAGACTGGTTACTCAACCATGTACTCAAGGAGAATTCCTGCAGATTTCTGAGGCTCTCTCTCTGTAGATCCCTTCTGCTTTCTCCCAGCTGCCTTAACAGTCAACTTTCTTGGGTCTAAGATAGTGTATTTAAAAAACCTATAGTTCCCGTGCTGTGTGTCTCTTTTACTACTCACACAGACACTTCATTATTGATCATCCTGGTGGCCAAATGTGTGGGAAGTTTTCCCCGCACCAAGCAATTCTGCCACACCATCCGGGTCCTACAGTCTAACTCAGTTCTGACACTTAATCTCCCTAGAGACAGGATCAGGTCCTATAGATCAAGGCCTCAGTCCCACAAAACTGCCCCCTCCTTTCAGTCCAGGTTGTCAGGGATGCTTCTGATTGATTGGCTATAAATCTGAGGTTCCCACAACTCCATCCTCAGGTTCCATCAATTTACTAGAGTGACACACAGAACCCAGGGAAACACTTATTTATACTAACCTGTTTATTAAAGGATGTGATTTTAAAAAAAAAAAGTACAGTAGACAGCCAGATGAAGAAACACATGGGGTAAGGTGTGGGTACGTCCCAAGAGCAGAAACTTCTGTCCCCATGAAGTTAGATTGCATCACCTTCCCCAGCCCCATCCGTGAATATTTTCTGCAGTTTGGAAGCTTCCAAAACACCTTTCTCTTGGGATCTTATGCAGACTTCACATCAATTCAGTTCAGTTCAGTCGCTCAGGCATGTCCAACTCTTTGTGACCCTATGAACCGCAGCATGCCAAGCCTCCCTTGCCCATCACCAACTCCCGGAGCTTGCTCAAACTCATGTCCATCAAGTTGGTGATGCCATCCAACCATCTCATCTTCTGTTGTCCCCTTCTCCTCCTGCCTCAGTCTTTCCCAGCATCATGGTCTTTTCCGATGAGTCATTTCTTCTCATCAGGTGGCCAAAGTATTGGACTTCACACAGGCATGATCAATTATTAATTCCATTTCCAGCCCTTCTTCCCTTTCTGGAAAATGAGGGGTGGAAACAAAAGTTTCAAGCTTCTAATCATGGCTTGACATCCAGGAGCTCACCCAGAGTCTCCTCAAAAGAACAAAAGATGCTTCTACTGCGCTTATCACTTGGGAATTTACAAGGGATTACAAGGCTTTAGGAGCCCTGTGTCAGAGACAGAGCCGAAGACCAGACTTTACAACAAAAGATGCTCCCTAGGCTCCTATCACTTAGGGAATTACAAGGGTTTTAGGAGCTCTGTGCCGGGAATGGGCAGTTAAGGGCAGAGACCTATATATATATACATACATTTTCAAAACAACCAACTGTGTTTGTATTCCAAGAAACAAACTTCACTGCAGTTTTCGTGAGTTTCAGAGGGAAACAGAGGTAAAGACATGTGTTCAATCTGCCATATTTATTTCTTTACATGATGACTTCCCAAGTGGACAGTGAGACCTGCCAGGGTAAGGACTAGTAACTCTATATCCATTTTCCCAGTCTCTAGCCCAGGATCTGACTCTCACTGTTGTGGTTGAGTTGCTCAGTTTTTTGCAACCCCATGGACTGTAGCCAGCCATACTCCTCTCTCCATGGGACTTCCCAGGCAAAAGTACTGGAGTGGGTTGCCACTTCCTTCTCCAAGGGATCTTCCAAACCCAGGGATCGAGCCTGTGTCTCTTGTACCTCCTCCACAGGCAGGTGGATTCTTTACCACTGAGCCGCCCAGGAAGCCCCCCAAACCTCATTAGGTGCTCACTAATGTTAGCTGAATAGAGTTCAAATGAAAGTTGTTCTTTGGCCATTTAATACATCAAACAGATGAAATATTTGTGTGAATTTATGAAGACAGTTTAAAATAGATTCTCATCTCCAGGAAATGCCTTAACTCCATGGAACATACAGCAGCCAAACATTCTAACTGGAGTTTCTCCAGCCAGCAATTCCTCAATGCAGCTAGACACTTCTTATTTGAAACTTGTCAAGAGAGAGCAAGAATGTTCCGGAAGGGGCCACTTTCTTTCAGCCAACACTATAGCTCCCACAGTCCCACTGGCCAGAGAACCCTCTCTTCCTCATACCTCTGTGTACACAGACTTTAAAAGAAATCACGTAGGCACAGCAAGGGCCTCTGAACTTCAGGAGCTCAGTTCCTGCCGTTTGTCAGTCAGGTTCCAATAGAGAGAAAAGGGTCACACTAGTTTTTTGAATCGAAAGAATTCTGAAAGAAATCTGAAAACCTATACAGAAAGAATTTAATGTAAAGAACTGTTAACTAAATGTAGAGTTGCTAACTGGGAGATTGAAAGAGTGCCCTAAGATATCACGGAACTGGCACTGACAGACGTAGAAGGTGTAACTAGGGTTGAAGGAACAAAGGAATGAGGTTAGAGGTGTTGAAACTCAGAACCTTAGAAGAGGGGCCCCTGGAACAAAGAACTCTGGGGAGGAGGCGCTGCTTGACTGGCACTGGTGCCTCTAGTAGGAGGCACAATGAAGCTTATTGATTCTTCAAGTGTTGGGAAAACTGCCACCTAGATTCAGCTACAACTACAGGACGACGGAGCTGCTGTCAGCGTGAAGGCACATTACTGCGGCATTGCGTGCGGACCGGAAACCCACAGAATGCACCGTGCAGTCTCCCTCTGGCGCCCCCTACTGGCAGATCCTAACAGAGCGAGCTTGAAAAACCAGGTCTTGACTGCACATTGGAGCTAAGGCACAAATAGATGAGAAAAGAGAAGCCAAAGGCAAAGGAGAAAAGGAAAGATATACCCATTTGAATGCAGAGTTCCAAAGAACAGTAAGGAGAGATAAGAAAGGCTTCCTCAGCGATCGATGCAAAGAAATAGAGGAAAACAATAGAATGGGAAAGACTAGAGATCTCTTCAAGAAAATTAGAGATAGGCTCAATAAAGGACAGAAATGGTATGGACCTAACAGAAGCAGAAGATGTTAAGAAGAGGTGGCAAGAATACACAGAAGAACTGTACAAAAAAGATCTTCACGACCCAGATAACCACAATGGTGTGATCACTCACCCAGACATCCTGGAATGTGAAGTCAAGTGGGCCTTAGAAAGCATCACTACGAACAAAGCTAGTGGCAGTGATGGAATTCCAGTTGAGCTATTTCAAATCCTAAAAGATGATGCTGTGAAAGTGCTGCACTCACTATGCCAGCAAATCAGTGACCACGGGACTGAAAAAGGTCAGTTTTCATCCCAATCCCAAAGAAAGGCAATGCCAAAGAATGCTCAAACTACCACACAACTGCATTCATCTCACACACTAGTAAAGTAATGTCCAAAATTCTCTAAGCCAGGCTTCAACAGTACATGAACCGTGAACTTCCAGATGTTCAAGCTGGATTTAGAAAAGGCAGAGGAACCAGAGATCAAATTGCCAACATCCGCTGGATCATCAAAAAAGCAAGAGTTCCAGAAAAACATCTACTTTTGCTTTGTTGACTATGGCAAAGCCTTTGACTGTGTGAATCACAATAAACTGTGGAAAATTCTGAAAAAGATGGGAATACCAGACCACCTCACCTGCCTCTTGAAAAATCTGTATGTAGGTCAGGAAGCAACAATTATGATTGGACACGGAACAACAGACTGGTTCCAAATAGGAAATGGAGTATGTCAAGGCTGTGTATTGTCACCCTGCTTATTTAACTTATATGCAGAGTACATCATGAGAAACACTGGGCTGGAAGAAGCACAGGCTGGAATCAAGATTGCCGGGGAAATATCAACAACCTCAGATATGCAGATGACACCACCCTTATGGCAGAAAGTGAAGAGGAACTAAAGAGCCTCTTGATGAAAGTAAAAAAGAGAGTGAAAAAGTTGGCTTAAAACTCAACATTCAGAAAACTAAGATCATGGCATCCGATCCCATCACTTCATGGCAAATAAATGGGGAAACAATGGAAACAGTGACAGACTTTATTTTCTTGGGCTCCAAAATCACTGCAGATGGTGACTGCAGCTATGAAATTAAAAGATGGCTACTCCTTGGAAGAAAAGCTATGACCAACCTAGACAGCATATTAAAAACAGAGACATTACTTTGCCAACAAAAATCCATCTAGTCAAAGCTATGGTTTTTCCAGTATTCATGTATGGATGTGAGAGTTGGACCACAAAGAAAGCTGAGTACCAAAGAATTGATGCTTTTGATCTGTGGTATTGGAGAAGACTCTTGAGAGTCCCCTGAACTGAAAGGAGTTCCAACCAGTCAATCTTAAAGGAAATCAGTCCTGATATTTATTGGAAGAACTGATGTTGAAGCTGAAACTCCAATACTTTGGCCACCTGATGCAAAGAACCAACTCATTGGAAAAGATCCTGATGCTGGGAAAGATTGAAGGCAGGAGGAGAAGGGGACAACAGAGGATGAGATGGTTGGATGGCATCAATGATGCAATCGACATGAGTTTGAGTAGGCTCCGGGAGTTGGTGATGGACAGGAAAGCTTGGCATGCTGCAGTCCATAGGGTCACAAAGAGTCAGACACAACTGAACAACTGAACTGAACTGATTATACCCATCAATTGGGAATACCATTTATCCCACACTACATTTTTCTGAGCTGACTAAACCAACTCATTGTTTTGGCATTTGCCCACATATCACCCCCTCGGTCTTAGGCGCAATGACCAAATCCCTAAAACAATCAACTTAGCCATGGGTTGAATGAATTGAGGCGCCTTGCTGTTGGCTTTTCACTGAGTTGTGCAATAAAAATATCTTTGTTGTTTCCATTCCTGCCATCAGTCCTGGTAAACAGCAGATACACCTTAAATGCTCCTTGAATAAAAACAAACTTGTATTCAAATATACACTAATTAAATCAAGTAAGGTATTTTTTTTGCCTATTAAATTAGAGGCTCTCTTTTTAAAATGATAATATGCCAGTGTCATTTCAGTGTGGCATTCAAATTAGGTCAAACCTTTAGAAAATAATTAGTGAAAAAAAATATCCATGAAGATGTTCATTAAGGCAGTGTGTGTGGGGAAGGGGAAGGGAGAGAGAAGATGAGGAAAGAGGAAGATGGAGGAGAAGGAAGGAGAGGGGGAGAGCCAGCCAGCAGCTCACATATCCTACAAGACAGGAGCAGTTGTGTAAGTTATGAAAGAATTTCTCATTAGTACATGCCTGCATTTAACATCAGAGTTATGGAACTAGTGTTCTACTATGTAAAAAAAAAAAAAAAAATATATATATATATATATTATCTTCAGGGAGGTTGGTAGCAAACAAGACTGAAGTCAGAGCTATCTGGTTTCCAGTCCTAGCTCAATCACTTACTAGAAGTGTAAATTTAACAGTCTCCCTGAGCCTCAGTTTATCTCTAACATCAGGAAAACATCTACTTTGCAGATACAGTAAGGATTAAAGAGGAAACAACATATACAGAGCCTGGCACACACTACACATTTCATAAATAGTAAGTGTTTTTATTATTGCCTTAGGTAAACATGCAGGCTGAAAGGTGTAGCAACATTAAAGCTGTAATTATATTTAAGGGAAAACAGGTGCATGTAGGGGAGAAACTGAAAGGAGATGCACAAACATACTACACAATGGCTGTATTTGAGTGGTAAAATTATGGATTACTTTTTTTCTGTCTTCCAAATATTAACCATGCAGTCTGGGACATTTACAATGGCAAAACAAGAATCATTTTGAAGGGCAAGTTTTGAGAAAAATCTCCCAGAGATCGGAAAATGTAATGATTCATTGGTCAGTGAAAAGTCCAAAATGTTGCTTACTTGCCTGTATAATTCAATCCCAGTGCTGTAAGATGGGTCCAAAGGAAGCAGGCATACATGCCAGAGAGCAGTAGGGATGGGCAGGGGACGGGGGGTGGGGGGGTGCTTGTATCTACACAGAAGAGAGCATCCTTGCTGGGGGCAGTGGCTATAAGAGATGATGGAAGTGTGAAACCTAAAATGACCCGTGTGGTGTGTTGGGATTGATATTCAAGGTATAAATATGGACTCATGGCCTTCAAATTAGTCAGATAAATTAAAAAACATAGATTTAAGTTGTGTTCAAATGAATGTTGCTGTTGCTCATTCGCCAAGTTGAGTCCAACTCTTTGCGACCCCATGGACTGCAGCTCCCTGTCCCTCACTGTCTCCCAGAGTTTGCCCAAGTTCATGTCCATTGAATTGGTGATGCCATCCAACCATCTCATCCTCTATCGTCCTCTTCTCTTTCTGCCTTCAATCTTTCCCAGCATCAGGATCTTTTCCAATGAGTCAGCTTTTCGCATCAGATGGCCAATGGCCAAAGTACTGAAGCACGCACACACGTGCACACACACACACATACATATACATTCCTTACCTCTGTTCACTGACGTCTTAGATTCAATAAAGTGTTGTCTATTCAATAAATATATGTTTATTTTTTTATTTTAATTGTGTCTAGTGGGAGTCTTTATTGAATCAGTTGCAATATTGCTTCTGTTTTATGCTTTGGTTTTTTGACCATGAGGCTTATGTGATCTTAGCTCCCTGACCAGGGATTGAATCCCTGCCACATGCATTGGAAGGCAAAGTCTTAACCCCTCGACCACCAGGGAAATCCCATATATTTCCATTAAAAGTTTCATTATGTCCCTGCTGTTCACCACCTGAACAGGTTTCGTAGTCACCCAGTCCAGAAGATTAAAGTTTGAAGGTAACATTCTGTTCCTGGCTAAAGAGTTGGAAAATCACTGGCAACATTTCAAAAGCTATGAGCATACCCAGTGCCAAGATCTTCGTTTCTACACCATTCTCCACCAAAGGAAGCTAAGTTGCCTTGGAGAAATGACAAGTTCCAGGGCTGAGACAGATAAATCACAAGATGAGTCAGGACTACCTTGTTCCAGAAATTTGGGAAGTGCTTAAAGAACAGAGAGACTATATCAAAAGGACACAGAAGCCACCTTGAAGGGGTTCCCATCGGCCAAAGCTGAGATAATCTGAGCCTCAAAATAAAGAATAAATAAAATAGGAATCGCTGAGTCTACTCTAACATAAATAAATGAATGGATGGATGAATAAATATGAAGAAGAGAAGGTTTATTTCCCATACAGATGATGCCAACTAATAAATGTAGAAGTAATCCTGAACTTGGCAATCAGTATAGTAAGAGGGCAAGAAACAGCAACGGTCCTAGTGGGAGGAAATTTGGTAAGGATCAGGACACTTAAATCGTCCCAAAGTATCTCTCCACAAGGTACATTTTATTTACAAAGAGAAAAAAAGGTACTTTAGGGTGGAGAAACCTGGCCAACTATTATCAAAGTTAGCATCATCAATAATGGGACAAGTTGAAATCATACACTGCCTTACAGGATACACACAACATCCCTTCTGTGGTACTCCTGCCCATAACGCATACTTACAAGGAGACACCAGACAAAGCCAACTCATGGGTCATTCTACAAGATAACTGTCTTATTACAATCCTCAAAAATGTCAAGGTCATGAAAATCAAGACTGAGAAACTGTTCCAGATTAAAAGGGATTAAGAAGGTGTGATGACCAAATGCAGTTAACACTGGATGCTTTCCCTACAGAAGATATTATTGAGACAACTGGTAAAGTCTGAGACCCCCTCAGATTGGGGTCTGATGATTAGGTGGCAGGAATGTGTCAATACTAATCTCCTGGTTGTGATGGCTCTAATGTGGTTGAGTGAGAGAGAATGTCTTTGTAAGAAATACACATTAAATATTTGAGTGGTAAAGGAGCATCAGGTCAGCAACTCACTCTCAAATGGTTCAGAAAAAAAAGTTCTTTGTACTATCCTTGCCACTTTTCCCTAAGTTGGAGATGATTCAGAGGAAAATTAAGTTCAAAAAGTTTATTTCAGCTGTGGCCAAAAGCTCTGCCCCTTTATCTTACTAAAAGCAAAGGCTGCAGCCAGTTCGGTCAGCCAAACCTGTTTGTCTTGATGGTTGGGGACAGACTGCCAAGCGTGGGTTGGGCAAACAGCTCAAGGGATCAGACCAGAGGCTGGGAGGGCTGGGGCGGCAGCTTCAGCCGTGCCTTATGTGAGGATCCTCAGCGTGGGACACTTAGGAAGAGCTTAGAAGCTTATGATCTCTGGGATTCAGGGTAAGAGGAGGAGCAAAGCAGGATACTTTCCACACCTAGCTGGCACCAAGCCCCCTCCCATCAGACCCTAAAGGAAGAGAGAAGGCAGGGCTTGGAGAAAAGAAGAGGAGAGGGAGAAGGAGAGAGAAGAGAGAATGACCTTGAATTTCTGGTACTATCACATTGTTGATACAACAAATATGTATTTAGTCCATAAAGTCACCAAACTCTGTTGTCCTTGGACCTCTGTGCCTTTTCCCCAGCATTGTGTCCCCAGCAGCCGTAGGCAGTACCCTGTTGACACAGTAGCCTGGGGACCCAGGAGAGGGCTGTTTTGGGAGCAGGTGACCCAGTAGTCAGTCACTGAGGGATTGCAAGGTTTGGGGGTTTTCGACTGCTCAGCAAAGTTGCTGCTCCATTTTTTGCATGTTTTAGTAGGTTTAATGTTTTCCCTGAGCTAATTCTGCAAATTTCAAGAATGGAAAAGAAATACACATTTGTCAATACATATTTGTCTCAGCAGTGGCCACAGGACTGGAAAAGGTCAGTTTTCTTTCCAATCCCAAAGAAGGGCAATACCAAAGAATATTCAAACTACCATACAATTACACTCATTTCACATGCTAGCAAGGAAGGTTATGCTCAAAATCCTTCAAGTTAGGCTTCAGCAGTACATGAACTGAGAGCTTCCAGATATACGAAAGGCAGAGGTTTAGAAAAAGGAAGAGGAATCAGAGATCAGGTTACTAACATTCACTGGATCATAAAGAAAGGGAATTTCAGAAAAAACATCTACTTCTGCTTCATTGACTACACTAAATCCTTTGACTGTGTGGATCAAAACAAACTGTGGAAAATTCTTAAAGAAATGGGAGTACTAGACCATTTTACCTATCTCCTGAGAAACTTGTATGTGAATCAAGAAGCAACAATTAGAACTAGACATGGAACAATGGATTGGTTCAAAATTGGGAAAAAGAGTTCATCAAGGCTATATCTTGTCAACTTGCTTATTAAACTTCTATGCAGAGTACATCAAGCGAAATGCCAGACTGGATGAATCACAAGCTGGAATCAAGATTGCCGGGAGAAATATCAACAACCTCAGATATGCAGATGATATCATTCTAATGGCAGAAAGTGAAGAGGAACCAAAAGAGTTTCTTAATGAGGATGAAAGAGAAGAGGGAAAAGATGGCTTAAAACTCAACATTCGAAAAACAAATTGCATCTTGTCCCATCACTTCATGGCAAATAGAAGGGGGAAAAGTGGAATCAGTGACAGGTTTTATTTTCTTGGGCTCCAAAATCACTGAGGACAGGGACTGCACCCATGAAATTAAAAGATGCTCGCTTCTTGGAAGAAAAGCTATGACAAACCTAGACAGCGTATGAAAAAGCAGAGACAACACTTTGCTGACAAACGTCCATATAATCAAAGTTATGGTTTTTCCAATAGTTATGTACAGATGTGAGCTGGACCATAAAGAAGGCTGAACACCAAAGAATTGATGCTTTCAAATTGTGGTGCTGGAGAAGGCTCTCGAGAGTCCCTTGGACTACAAAGAGATCAAACCAGTCAATCCTAAAGGAAACCAACCCTGAATATTCATTGGAAGGACTGAAGCTGAAGCTCCAATTCTTTGGCCAACTGATGCAAAGAACTAACTCATTGGTAAAGCCCCTGATGCTGGGAAAGATTTAAGGTAAAAGTGGGCGGCAGATGATGAGATGGTTAGATAGTATCACCGACTCAATGGACATGAATTTGAGCAAACTCTGAGAGATAGTGGAAGACAGAGGATTCTGGCATGTGACAGTCCATGGAGTCACAAAGAGTCAGACCAGACACGACTTAGAGATTGAACAACATCTCCTCCAAGTGACTATGAGCTGCTGTAGGTGAAAGCTGTGCAAAGTCAGCCTCAAGTGGCATTGCTTTATCCGCTCTTTCCCAGTCTCTAATAAGGGCTGGGCCACAGCCAGTGCTCAGTGGATGCTCTGTTTCTCTCTGTCTGTCTGTCTGTCTGTCTCTCTCTCTCTCTCTCTCTCTCTGTGTATGTGTGTGTGCATGTATGTGATTCAATGGACCTTTTTCTTCATGTCTGAGTGGCAGAGATAAGTCCCATCACAACTTCCCCCTATTTTTCCACGTGCAAAGGCTCTCTGAGCCATCTCAATGCAAATCACATGTTGTATGTGGATGTCTGGAGTGGTGTGTTTAGCTACTGAGAATAGGTAAGCCATAGTTTGCTGTCCTTGAAAGAAAGTGAAAGTGAAGTCGCTCAGTCATGTCCAACTCTTTGCGACCCCATGGACTGTAGCCCACCAGGCTCCTCTGTCCATGGGATTCTCCAGGCAAGAATACTGGAGTGGGTTGCTATTTTCTGCTCCAGGGGATCTTCTTGTCCCAGGGATCGAATCTGGGTCTCTTAGATCTCCTGCACTAGTCGGTGGATTCTTTACCACTAGCGCCACCTGGGAAGCCCAGGGGATCTACATGGTGTAGTGAAAATACCAAATGTTGCAAGAGACACTCATCCCCACCTAAGCCCACCCAGTACATGGGCGCCGTACATTGTGCTGGATGGTCACAGTCTGCAGAGACAGGAAAAGACAGAACCTCCTGCCCAGGCA
Organism: Redunca redunca; assembly: GCA_006410935.1. Taxonomy (NCBI): domain Eukaryota; kingdom Metazoa; phylum Chordata; class Mammalia; order Artiodactyla; family Bovidae; genus Redunca; species Redunca redunca. Next base: position 88,263 of record SJYQ01010098.1, on the reverse strand, counting down.
CAGGTGTAGGAGAGAGAGTTCAAAGTAGGCATTTCCACATCTCCAATGTTCACCAAAGCCTAGAGAAAGTTCATCTGGGTCTTCATTGGAGACTGCTAAAATCTAGATGAAGAAGAGATGTTCTCGAGGAATCAAGATAGGTCTCTGGGTGTTGCAAGCTGGATTCAGGAGCTCTGATAGAAATGAGGCAGTCCCCAGCCACAGGGCCAGAGGCCCCACCCCCAGCAGCAGTAACAGCTATGAAAGCAAAGCCTTCCAGGGCTTGGCTGGGTCCTTTTCAGGATATTTTATCTGAAAAGCATCTACATATCACAAAGCCCATGTCAACAACATCTTCAGCCCACAGACCTGGGGGTACTCAGTTCAGCCCTAGGGCCCTGGCTTCTCAGCTCCATCGCTGGCAGTGGGCATCGCATCATGATAAGGTAGCAACCAGGCACATGCCTGCTCCTGCCTGGGTCCAGCATCTGACCCCAGTGTGACCTCCCTCCTCCTGGACTTGGGCTTGACTCATGCTTCCAGAATGGGAACCTGGGGATTCCTGCTGCCCCATGATAGCTGACTCATAGCTGGCCCAGGGATAACTCTGGAAGGGGCTCGGGGCAGCTGTCAGCTCTCAAGGAAGAGACACCTATGGTTCCCTAAGTACCTACCATGGGCCAAGCACCAGGCACACTGCCATGTTTCATTGGTATAATGACACTGTTGGCTAATTCCTAGAGGGGAAGAAAGTGAAGTTCAGAAAAGATCATGCACAGAGCCAGCCTCCCACTTACCCTTGAGAGACTCCCTGGGGCCAGCCAGCACCCTGGGAACCACCATTTGTTTGTTCATTCCCCCAGCCAGTATTTATTGAGGGCTTCCTGCCCTCTGCTTCAAGGCCTCTCAGTCCCTGAGGGCAGCCTGCAGGAGGCCCACCCCGCTCTCCTGGAAGAGCTAGGCTTGACTGGGAAAGGGGGGTTCCTGGCCCCCAGGTCCACCAAGGCATCCCCCAGGTGTCCCACTCCCTGCCAGGGTACTGCTTTGGCAGCAGAGAAGGGTTCTCTGGCTGGGACTGGGGCATCAGCTGGGCTGTGGGCTCCTGCACCCAGGAGGTGCTTCAGTGCGGGAAATGTGCTTGTTCTCCCAGCCTTAGCCTGCGGCAGGTGGGCAGGTAAGGGAAGCAGTCTCTTCTCATTCCTGTGGTTTCAGGTGCCTGGATGATGTCAGGCCTGAGTGATGCGTGGGACTCACTGTGTCTGGGGCCTGACTGGGGGTGGAGTCATTTCTTTGGAAGCTTATAAATCACTAACGACTTCCCCTTTCAGCCCAGCCCCACCCCTGGCCTAAGAGGAGTTGCTCCGCATGTACACAAAGACAGCTTGCCCCTTCCTCCACCCTCCATGTCGTGCACCGCAGATCCAGTCCCCCTCCCGTGGGGCTCCTCTCCCCCACTCTGCAGTGGTAACATATATACATACATACACGCCAACCTACCTCGCGGGCAGCCAGCCTGTCTTGGACACACAGGTGCATGCTGTAAGCGGTCCCATGCGCATGCTCACAGCCCCTCACTCACACTCACTCTCTGTCTTCATGCTACTCCCATGCTCAGTGGTGTCCCCAAGCACGGATGAACTCTTACCTGCCAGAGCCCTCAAGCTCTCCTCCAGGAACCCACAAAGCCATGTGTCTTTCCACTGTTCCATGTGCTCTGAAGTGTGCACGTGCACAAGCCCCAGTATCCTCGGGGCTTACATACAAGCAACAGCCTGCAGGGGCCTGCATTCCATTCACACACACACACACGCACACACGCACACGCACTGCTGCATGCACTCAACATGACCACAGACACACTCCAACTACACACCCACACCAGGCACACACACCCAAATCTACACACACCTTCACACACTCAGGCACAGCCCCACACAAACAAGTGTGACTGTCACGATGTCTGGGGTGACAGCGTGAGCCAGCAGGGAGCTGAAGCCTACACAAAGCCGCAATCCCCAGCCTCACCTCCAGGGGCCGCTGCCCAGCCCGAAGCCCTGGCTCAGCGGTGGGGACAGAAGTGGCCTTAGGCACGGTCCTCCCGTCGTCAGGAGGAGAGGGACTTTCTGGAGACAAGACTGCCCCGAACTTCTGAACTTCCCGCAGTGTGTGGAGTGACCTCCCACCCAGGTGGGCAAGGACTCCAAGAGGGGAGTCTGAATGGGGACAAGTGAGTGGAAGAGAAAGACAGGGAACAAGGGGCAGAGGCAAGAATGAAGACGTGGGGGTTCTGGGGGAAACCAGGAGACAGGGAAGGACTGGGGGAAGAAGAAGAGAGAAAGGGAGGGAGATGGAAGGATGTGCCAGAGATGGGAGGGACACTAGAGG
>SJYQ01010098.1:0-85864 GCA_006410935.1 Redunca redunca | reverse complement strand
GCCCCTCCCAAAGCACTCCAAGAGCTTCCTGTCATGCCCAGAGCCCACCTAAGCTTCAGTCAGATTCTTTGTCTTTTTTATTTATATGGATCTTTTCTTAAAGTCTTTATTGAATTTGTTGCAATATTGCTTCTATTTTTTTATGTTTGAGTTTTTTGGCTCTAGGTATGTGGAGGAATCTTAGCTCCCTGACCAGGACTCAAACCCACATCCCCTGCATTGGAAGGTGAAGTCTTAACCACCGGACCTTCAGGGAAGTTCCTTTGCCACAGATTCTGCCTCTCTGAACTTCCATGCCCAAGGATTCGGGACCAGACAGAGGAGCAGCGACTTATTTATTAGTTAGATGCTCCACATGACAAAGAGAAAGGTGTGGTGCTCTCCATTTCTCAGGTGAGAATACTGAGGCTCATAGAAGCGGCCTGTCTTGTCTGAGGGCCTGTGAAGCCAACCAGCGTTTGAGGCCTGAAGGGAGGAGGAGGCTGAGCCAAGTCCACGGTCAGGCCCCTGGCTTGCTTTCGCTCCAGCTTCAGCCCTATGCTCTGCCTTCCCCCTCCAGCAGAGCACTGCCTCAACCCCTGCCCATTTCCCACCCTTCCCACATGTGCAGGTGCCCCTCAACACCCTGCTCCAGACCCCCTGCACCCCACAACCCACTCCACAACCCACCCACCCTATGCCCCCTCCCCGGGAGCACACCATCCCCGTCACTCCCTCCTCCGTGAAACCTGAAGTCAGGCTCCCCCGTTTCCCTGTTCCTGGGGCACTGCAGCCCCTGCATCTGACTGTGTCTCTCCCCTGCTTAAAAACCCTTTCACGGCTGGCCCTCCCCTTGGGAGAGTGTTCACTCCTCAGCATGGCATTCAAGACCCCTGCAGACTTTTCTGGCCTCATCTCTATCCATCCCCACAACACCCCGCGCCACAAGCAGCAGTAGACCCATTGCAGTGTCTGGGGCTCCGAGGACCATCTCTGGGAGAGCTGGCTCGACGTGTCAGCGAGGAGGGTGCGTGTATGTCTTGTTGACATGCAGCTCCCTGCTCACCTGAATCCCCTCAGACTCTACAAGGGCAATGGGTGGCCGGGAGGGTCCGAGACACCAGCACTCACTCCTCCTACCTGCAGAGCCCCCCAGAGGCCCCCGAGCGCAACCCCTCCTCAGCAGCTTTCCCAGCTCCTTCACTTCCTGGAGCAGCTACAGCAGGGAGACCATGCATGCGGGCCTAAGCCTTGGGAAGCTTCCAGGCTGGAAATCGAGGAGTGACCCTGTCACCTGGGGCCAGACAGACCCAGGGACAAAGCTAGGCCAGGATGCAGGTGGATACCAGCTGGTGGATGGTGACAGCCGCAACAGTCACGATGGCTACTCCTCATTAAGCACTTACTAAGTGCCAGACTCCAAGCTGGGCAATTTATAGATGTTTTCTCATTTAATCCTCCCCTTTACGTCTGTGGAGTAGATATCCTTCTTAGTTTACAGACAGAAAGAGGAAGCTCAGAGAGATCTAGCAATCTGTACAGCATCACACAGCTAACCAGTGGAAGACCTGAAATGTAAATCCAGATCCCCCGATTCCTAAGGCCATGCCCTTCCCACCCCATTTTACAGCCACCCCAAACTCCAGGTGGGGACTTGTCACTTTCCTTCCAAAAAGACCTCAAGGGCTCCCCACCACCAAGAGCATAATCTCTCCCAGCTGAGGGGCCCCACTATCTGGCTGCTGCCTGCCTTTCACCACCCACACCCACTACACTCCAGATTGCAATCTTGGTGTTTTCTAAGTCAAACTCTCTGAGCTTCACTGTTCACTCAGGCTCAAACACCTGCCCCATTTTACAGACAAGAAAACAGAGCATTAAGAATGTTAAGTAACTAGCCCAAGGTTACACAGTTGGGAAGCAATTGAGCCTGATTGGAACCCAGGTCATTAGAGCATCAAGTACTCAAGCATTAATTTGTGTTACAGACAATTAAGAAGTGGGAATTAGCAGGACATGCCGCTGATGGTGCAGAAGAAGGTTGGGGAGAGTACTCAGGTCAGTTCCAGAAGGAAGGAGGGCAGTCTAGGCCTTCAGGAATGGCAGGGTCTGGATGGGTGAATTTGAAAGGAAAGTCTAAGAGAAACACAGACAAGAGAAAAAGAGGGAGAGAAAGGGCTGGTGAAAATTAGGGAGGCAATGTATGTGGTGGAAAGGGCTGTGTCATGGGGAAGCCCAAACATGCGCTCCAAATTCCTGAGTGACCTTGAGCAAAGCCCTTCCCTCTCTGGGGGACCCCTTGTCTATAAATGAAGGGTAGATGAGCCCTGATGGTCCCTAAGGTCTAATCTGGCCCTGACATCCTAGGATTCTGACTCTGTATGTTGCCATTGAGCCTTAAACACAGGATATGACCCCAGACCTATTGTAAAGGGATACGGACTTGAACTCCAAGAGCAGACAGGGGCCAGCAGCCAACAGTACCCAACAGGGTACACCAAGGGTTGGCCCCAGTTACACGCCAGGGATGGCACAGGCATCCCTCTTCTCCACACGTGCGTGCTGTACATGTGGACTCACTACAGCAGTCTAGCCTCAAGTCCTCATGCTATGGTATGAGCCAGTGTTCCACCTTTGTGGAAGTTGGAATGAATGGATGAGGGGTGAATTCACTCAGGGGTGAATGAGTCAAAGTGGAACCGAGGTCTTATAGGGAAGTTTCAGGACATGCACAGCACTAGCTAAAAGCCCTGACTCTAGCTCTTCCTCAGGAAAGCGGAAGGGAGTAGGGGCCCCTGAAGAAGGGGCAGAGGAAACATCCTGTGGGTGAGGGTGTGGGTGGCAGGCCCAGAATAAGTGGTCTGTCCGACTGGAGGACACTCAGGGGACAAGGATGGTCCCCAGTCAAGACTTGCACCCAAATCTAGAGTACATTCCAGACCATAGCAAAGGGGACGTTCTTCCTTGGGTGCCTGTGGTATAACCATAAAGACACACTAGAGGGCTCAGAGTCAGGTGGGGCAGAAAATGCATCACTAGAGGCTGTGTACACACATCCCAGCAGATGCACGCACACACAAACTCCTGCACAAAGACCCCAGAGTCAAGTCATCCACCACCACCACCCCCCCGCAGCCCACCTCCAGACTGAGCCCTCCAAACTGCTCTCCCTACCTAGACAGCACACCCTTCACGTGCCGATGACACACAGCCCTGGAAGTCAGAAGGCCTCGGTGTCTCACCTTTATCCCTCTTGCTGCAGTTTTGATGCGCCTGCTTCCTTTCTGACTCAAGAGGTGTCAAACAGAAACAGGCCCACCCACCTCTGCGTGCTGACTTCCACCCTCTGGAACATGAGCTCACCTCTTATCTTTCCTGCCTCTTTGACCTCCATTTCTTGCCCTCAAGAAGGCTGTCTTCTTCACCACTGGACACTACATGAGGGAATGAGAGAGCCTTTGGGAGCCCACCTGGTCCTCCAGTGGCCCACCTCACTGGACCCTCAAGATATATCAAGGAGCTTGAGACTGACAGCGTGCAGACTCAGTGAAGACTGTTTAATGCGTGTCCTTAATTATGCCACCATCCTATCACTTGAGTAGGAAGTCCTTCTGGAAGTCTAGCCTCAAGTCCTCATGCTATGGTATGAGCCAGTGTTCCACCTTTGTTGGAGTCTGGGGACCAAACTGGATGAGGCTACACAGGTTGGTAAGAGGAGCCACCTTCCTGGAAGGGGATGAGGCCAGGAAGGAGATTACAGAGGCGCCGGGCCCACGATTGCACCTGCCACAGCTCCTACAGGGAGATCAGGGGGCCTGCCAACTTACCCCACCCCATGATCTCATAGCTGTCTTTGCCAGGCGCTGGCTCAGGGAGCAGGTGCTGACAGCATGGATTGGGCACAGAGCCCAAGGACCAGAAGGCGGGAAGGCTTCGAGGGCCAACAGAGTCGTTCCCACAGGGCTCAGACATGGGGTCCCTCCAGCCTCTGTGTACTGCCTTTGGCTGCTGACACCCCATCTAGGCTCCTCTTCCCAGGTTCTCCCATTGCCCACCTGTCCCCCAGACAACAACAGCTTAGGGGAGAGGAGACTCCTTCTTCCTCCCGGAGCATCAGTCTCTCCATTTGCACCTCTTTTGGCTTCTCTCTGTTCCAAATTGTTGAATGGCCCTGAATGGGATGCTGTTGTTTCCAAGCAGGCAGAATTTGCTGGCAGGAGACAGATGTTCAAATTTTGTCATTCCTGAGGCTACTACAGGCGCGAATCTAAATGCCAGTTAAAAGTGACTATGAATTCCTAAATAGATGCTTCTGTCCTAGTTTCAGGGCATCCCCAGAGGTGTCAGCCCCAGATCCAAGGTTCTCCTGTGTCTTACCTCCCCTCCAACCACCATGAAATCCACCTCTGGAGTCAAGAGACCCCCTCCACCCAGCCCTGGTCCAGTAGGCTGCAGTTCCTGGACTCAGGATGGGGACACCTGGTAGAAACCCCAGGCCTCAGAGTGAAGAGTCACTTGAGTCCTGCGACTGCAGTCAAAGCTCTACCGGGCCATCAGAAGTTCCCTTCGGCTCTTGATTCAAAGGTGAGACCCCCAGCTTGGGAGACAGCTGTCCCCCAGGATGCTTTTTCTTCTCCCCGTTCTGCTCTCACCTCAGCCAGCCTCCCTCTGCATATCTCCCTCTCCCCCCAACCAGGGAACCCTAGCCAGGCCTGCCCCTTCCAGCTGCTCAGTCCTGCTCATGGCCCACCCCACCCACAGGGCACCACCCCGGATCTGGCCCTCTCCTTCCTCAACCACCGCCCAGCACTAGTGCCTGAGGTATGTCTGCTGTTCCCACTGTGGACAGCAGCCTGGGATGTGCTGGTCACCCTCCAGGGAATGCCTCAGAAACCATAGCAGCACCTCTTCCTCAAATCCTGGGTCTGTCCCACCTCCTCCCCCACCTACACAATCTATCCTCCCTTCCCAGCTTCCAGCCCTCCAGTCCTTCTCTGTACGGGAAGGGGGTGGACTAAGGGCCCCTCCCATTCAGCAGCTCTGTGCATCTGACGTTTCTCTCCAGGGCCTCAAGCCCAGACCCAAAGCAGTCGAAGACGGAGACAGACTTGACTGCAGATCTGCCGTCCTCCATATTGGCGCCCCGGTTCCTGAGAAGGAGATAGGAGGCCTTCTTAGCTCCTATCTCCACTTCTCAGAACCTTCCTCAGCCATTATAGAGGCTCCACACTCTTCCCTCATCTCTTTCCCCAGACATCCCAAGAGAAGACCCCTGGACAGCCCACCTGCCAAGACTCAGCCAGGCTTCCTGGAGAGGAGGACCTGGCATAAGGGTAGCAGGTTACTGAGCCAGAGCTCCGGGAAACAGCTCCTGGGGATTGGCTAGTTCCAGAATAATGATGCCTCTGGGATGCTAGGTGCCCGCTGCTCTCCCTACCTGCCCCCACCCCAAAGATAACCTTGCCCCTCCTCGGTCGGTCCACAACCCACTGCTCCGGGAATGCTTCCCTGGACAACCCCACCCAGCTCTTACTGCCACTTATTCCGCCACCCCACACGCTTAGATCCAAAGTCTTCCCTGTATTCACTCGCCTTTGTTCATGTGTTGCTTTGCAAATGTTCTCATAAAGCTATATTTCTTATCGTTGTCACTAGTTGTGAGTTCCCATGTTAATTAAGCCTGCTTTGCTAGAGGATTAGTCCCTGACCTTACAAAGTGCCAACAAAGACTCTAAGATCTAAGTCATATCTCTTTCCCTGTAATTTTTCCCTCTTGACAATCAAGCAATGTCACAGATGAAACTTCCAACAATGGGCAACTTCTCCCCATGGCCAAGTTCTTGCCTTGATTGCCAGGGAGGCCCCTGATAAAGTTCCTTCCAAGCAGGACTCTCTAGGCAGTATCTGGAAGAGGTCAGCTCCTCCTCAAGGGAATCTTCTCGCTCTGGAGCACTGCAAACCCTTCTGAGATCGTTTCCCTTCTCCCTGGCTTCCGGAACCAGGCTGAGAACTAATGCAGCATCCACACTGGGGTCCCTCAGACACTGCAGTAAGATGTGGCAAGAGAGTGATGTGGGACTGAATCTACACTAATTGTGTGGACTAGTGCCCCTGGACCTTGATTCTTCTGCCTATAAAATGGGCACAATAGTAAGATGGAGTTGATACACGTAAACCAGGCTGAAGCAGGAGTCCCTCTTTTTGCAAAGGAAGACGCTGCAAGTCACTTCAAGATCACACAGCTAGTCCTGGGGGTGCATTCATTAAGCTGGAAACCCTTTGGTGAGTCCCTACTGAAGCTCAGCAGAGGACTAAGTTCACCTGCTTATCTAGATAACCTTACCGTAAGAGGAGGCAGACCTGTGAATGGGCAACATCAACAGGATAAAATGTAAAGTTACTCAGTCGTGTCAGACTCTTTGTGACCCCATGGACTGCAGCTTCCCAGGCTCCTCTGTCCATGGGATTTTCCAGGCAAGAGTGCTGGAGTGGGTTGCCATTTCCTTTTCCAGGGGATCTTCCCAACTCAGGGATTGAACCCAGGTCTCCCGCATTGCGGACGGATCCTTTACCCTCCAAGCCACCAGGGAAGCCAATAGGCTAGAGCAGGTTCAAAGCTATGAGAGAACATGAACAAATTTCTGCAAGCTCACAGAAAGGGACCAACAGCCCCTCCCCAGCATCTCCTTCTCAGTCGAGAAAGCTCTTTTTTTAAGACTTTTTTTTTTAAATGTGGACCATTTATCAAATTTGTTACAATACTGCTTCTGTTTTTACATTTTGGCTCTTTAGCCACAAGGTATGTGGGAGCTTAGCTTCCCAACCAGGGATCAAACTCACACCCCCTGCATTGGAAGGCGAAGTCTTAACTACTGGATGGCCAGGAAAATCCCAGAGGGCTCTTCTAACTTCATTTCAATCATAAAAGACAGTTTGGTCAGGTCAGTGAATGAGGCTTCACTAGTGGGACTCCAGAGGGTAGCTTGCCCTGGGCTGCCCCAGGCCCTTTCGCTGCTCCCTACAAGGGCAACCCCAGACCAAACACAGACAGGCTTGCTCAGAGAGGCTGTCTTCATTTACAGAGGTGAGGAAGGACTGGAAGGCTGACTCGGGCCCCTGGAAGCTAAAGTAGGTCTGGCTACCAGAGGTCAAGGGCGACTGGTGGGGAGGGGCAGCGGGAGCAATGCTGGGCCCAGGTTGCAGCCGCCTACCTTTCCCGCCCAGGAATGCCATCAGCCAGCTGAAATTCCCAGCCCACACCAGGCACACCAGGGCTTCGGGGGAGGGTGGGATTTACATTTCTCCCCACCCCCACTGACACCCCAGCGGAAACGTGTCGAGTTGTCAACATCTCTCTGAGCCCCGGGGCCCAGTGCTCCCGTGGCTCCTAAATGATGGGCAGAAGCCAGGTCGTTAGGCAGGGGAGACCGTCATTAGCGCAGTGGTGACGCCACTGCCGCACAGGCAGGCAAACAGTCATTAGTGGCTGTCACGGGGCTGAGGCAATGCTGGCCAGGCACGGCACACCGCCCCTGCCCCGGTCCTGCTCCTGCACGCTCACCTGTACACTCACGCCAAGGAGAAAGCAGGCGCCCACTTCCCCAAGCACACGTTCACACAGCAGAAGTGTGAGTAGATACTCCCACATACTCACACACTTGCCCACTCACATGGCCACACACACACGCACTGGTGTGTGTGGATCCTTCCACAACCAGGTTCCCAGACACACAGGTATCGCCCCTTGACATGGACACAAAGACTTCCAGGGGCCCCAGAGGAGACTTCAGACACCCCTTCCCATCCCACCCACTCTGCTTCAAAGGAGCAGCACCCACGACAAGCCTTGCCTTCTTGCACCCCCAACAAATGGTTTTCTGCACCCCCAAGAAATGGTCTACCATAAGCATGTTTCTAAGCATTCCTGACCCCCCAGTAGGAGAGAGACAGGAAAGGGAGGCTGGGATCAGAGGAGAGGAATGCTTGAAATCTAGCCTCCTTCCCAGTTTTGAATCTTCCCGTCCTTCCTCCTCACCAACTGGCTTTCATTTGTCAAGCTGTGGGACCCAGCTTTCAGTCTGGAAAATGTGGGTGTGGGTGGGGAGGTGGAAAAAGTGGCAGTTACGTCAGTCATGTAAGGTAGAGGGAGCAGGGGCCAGCTGAGTCCTGGCTTCAGATCCTAGCTCTGCTACCAGTTGGACATATTCATTTCCTGCTTCTGCTGTAACCATGAACTTAGTGACTTAAAACAACATAATTTTGTTATCTTACAGCTTGGAGATCAGAAGTCCAAAATGTGTTTCAGTGGTCTAAAGCCCAGGTGCCAGCAGGGCTGCCTTCATTCTGAAGGTCCTAGAGGAAGATCATTGCCCCACCTTTTCCAGCTGCTGGAGACCACCCATCTTCCTTGGTCCCCTTCCTTCTTCAAAGTACCAGGAGTCTCTCACAGTATCACTCTCAGCACACTCTTCCTCATGAAAAGGACCCTGGTGATGATACTGGGTCCACCCTGATCATTCAGGATAATCTATCCATTTCCAGAGCCTTCACTTATTCATGTCAGCAAAGTCTATGACCATTCAAGGTAACGTATTCACAGGCTCTGGGGGTCCATTGTTCAATCTACCACACTGGTGACCATGGACAAGTCCTTTAACCTCCCAGAGTCCAGCGTCTTCAACCGTAATCTAACAGTAACTCCTACCACATGGATGGATGGTCCTGGGCACTTAGAAATTCACACGAACAGGAAGCACGGTGCCCCACATGGGGGTGGGAGGGTCCTTGGCCAGCAGCACTCTCATCTCCCTTTTTGGCTTCCTGAGGACAAAGGAGGACAAGGAAGCTGGGTGAGGGACCTCAGAGGCTGGTGAGGGGGCTTTGGAGGCTCCAGCAGATCAGAAGGGAGGTGGGGGTGTCTGTGAGGGTCCCCAGATCCGGTCAGTCACCCGGCGTGGCTGTGGGCACACATTCGTGCAGTGACCGGGGACAGGGCAGCAGGGCCGGGCTGGGCTGCCACTCCTGCTTGCTCCTGCCTCTCTCCCACATCGGTTGCCATCTGTTTGCAGGGCCCTGGGGCCAGCGGGCAGGCAGGAGCCCCAGACCAGGCTGCTATTACCTGCTAAGTGCAGAGTGCAGAACGATGACCCAGGAAGATAAACCCCACACAGAGGGATCGCCCGCTGGAAAACACTCATTAGTCTCCGATCTCACCCAGCACTGTTCGTCCACTCAGTAGGCAACACGGCACCTCAGAGAGGAGCTGAGGCTGTCAGATGCCCACTGGCCAGTCTGGCTCCTCCCAGCAGCCCAGGCCCAGGGTCGGTGGGGGAGGGGGTCCAGCCTTGCACACTGTTCTTCTGCCCACCTCCCCTTCCCCACCCCTCCCTGGCCCATCCCCACCCCAGCTCCTCCCAGCTTCTCCCAGAACCTCAGAACTTAGAGGAAGCCTGGGCTGGGGGCTGCATTTGGAGGCAATAGACCAGTTTCAGTCCCACAACCTCTGCACAACGAGGGCTCAGGGATGTCCAGCTTACAAGAGTGTTGGGGACATGAAACCAGGTCACCTGTTTGAGCGCTTTTTGTAAGCCTGGGTACTAATTTGAGTTTGGGGACACACGGAAGGACTTCCTCCTCCCTTTCTCCCTGGGATGCAGTGGGCAGGGCTGACCTCAGATCAGCCTTTCATAGACAGCTGCCTTGGAGACCCCACATCTCACTGCATCCAGAGATCCCCAACAGGTGCTGGGGGGAAGAGATGGAAGGATGGAGAGGGAGGAAGGGCTCTTCTAGTTCCTAGAGGGGATGCTGGCCAATTCATGAATCACCAAAAAAGCCAATTGGATCTTCAATTGTGGTGGGGTTGGGGGGCCTTCCTCTGCAGCCCAGTGGTTAAAATTCTATGCTTCCACTACAGAAGGCACAGTTTCAATCCCTTGTTGGGGAACTAAGATCCTGCATGCTGCATGGCATGGTTAAAAATAAAATTTACAAAAAAATTTTTTTTAAAAAGGATGGAGAGGGAGGACTTAGCTGCCTACATATGACAGGTTCTGGTAAATAGGTGCCAAGGGCACACTATTCAACCACTGAGCTCCTACTGTATGCTAGGCATCGTGCTTGGTGCTGTGGATACAAAGATAAATGAATCATAAACCACCACCACTCAAGCATCAGTCCTCAAGATTCATCCCGAGAATCTCCCTTGTGCCCTATATGGGCTCTGAGGACCTCTGGACGAGTGGGATATCCCTGCCTTACCCCTGCACAGTGGGATATCCCACTGCAGGTTGGTGGCTACCCACCTGGCCACAGCCTCCCAGTGCCAGCCGGCCTGTGTCAGCTGGCACAGTGCCCCAACACCACCCGGGGCTGCTGCCATTCTGGCAGGCTCACAGAGGCCGGGCACTGGTCGCTCCACCAGGAGCAGAACATGGTTTCGGTCTATTATCAGGGCAGATAAAGCAGCCGCTGAAGCTCAGGGCGCAGTTTGAGCTGACAAATGAGCATCTCGAGATGCCCTACCCCTCCCCATCCTGCCTTTGTCAGCCACCCTGGCCTTCCAGTCCCTCTTTGTTCCTCTCTGAAAGCAGCCCCAGGGAGGTGGACGCCTCCTAAATAGCTGTGTGCAGTGCCAGCGATGGAAGGGTGAGGAGGCTGGAACCAAATGGACAGCTGGCCTGAAGGCAGAGGCCAGAGGGAAAGAGAGTCCAGAACTCAGAAAGCCTGACTGATCTTTGTACACATCCCCCCTGCTCTGCACCCAGGAGAGGTGGAGAAAGCCTTTTCTCAATGAAGGCCCAATTGGCCGGGGTAGGTAAGATTAGACAGTGTCCCCAGCGACCAGGATTCCAGACACAGGGAGACTCGCTGGAGGGGAAAATGGGGTCCCCAGGTCCTGTCTAATGGGAGAGGGTACTACAAGAAAGAGACCCTTGCCTAAGAGAGTCATAGAAACGAGTGCTAAATAATAGAGGACACACCCTGCATTAACTCGACAACTGTTTTGTGCGAACCTAGTATGGGCCAGTGGTGATGGAATAGTGGGTAAAACAAAGTCTGGCCACCACAGAGGCTGCTCTTGAGTGCTCTCCCCACCGAGACAAGTGAGCGGGCTATCTGGGGAGACTTCCTGGAGGAAGGGGGCAGGTGGGCTGGCTGAGTGGTTAGCAAGAAGGCTCAGAGGCAGCTGGGGGAGGGAGGGGTGAGGGGAAGGGAAGAAGAAAGATGAGTGTCTGAAGCCTGAGAAGTGAGGGCTGTTGGGGGGAACCATCCCTGTGGGAGGCGGGGTGGTTGGAGCCGCAATAGGTGGGTGGAGAGTGGGCAGCAGGCCACAGGGAGTTCCCTGTTGCTGAGACCTGGCATTTCCTCTTGGAGGAGGAAGCAGGTGAGCAGGTGCGGTGTTCCCCAGGAAAGGGAACAGGGCCTGCGCTGCGGCTGCGCCCTCCCGGGAGGCAGTGAGCAACCACCGAAAGTGGAGCCCTCCTGCTGGTTTTCCTTTGCCGCCATCCTCCTTCCTGGCCCCTCCACCCAGAAGCAGGCCTGGCAGCCCTGCTGGATGCCATGGGCATGAGCCTCGCATCCACACAGCTGGCCATGGGCTGGGGTTCAGGGAAGGTAGGGCCCACCCTCCACCTAGACCAGGGGTCCTGGCCCCGTGTGTTCCATCCTCGGGTCCTGCGTGGAAGGAGAGGGCCCTGGGAGGCTTACGGCTTGGTCCCTGCCCTGCCCAGAATGCATGCCTGACTGAAGTCTAAGCCTAATGAGGCTTCTACCAGCTTATGGAGCCTTCCTCCTGCCTCTTTCTTTCACGAAGAGGACCATCCATCTTCTCTCCTGTCTGAGGCACCTGGCCGTGACAGGAGGGCATCAGAGTTCCCACCCTATGCTGAGCGGGAACAAAGGAAACAGAGGCCAGGCCTCTGGGAGTCCATCTGTGACAGGACCCGTGACCCCCCGACCAGCGGAGGACCCAGCGTCAACCACAGGCCCATCCCAGCCAGCCCAGCTCAGCCTGGAGAGGAGGCAGCCAGGTCCTGTGGAGCAGGGGCCCCGGAGCCAGCCTCAAGATTATGGGGTGTCTCCCCATCCTCACTTGCTCCATGACCCACCTAGCGTCTGTTGCTCTACACCGTCCGAAGCTTTTGACGTTGCACCCTGTGTTGTAATATCGTATAACAAGTGCCCCGTGTGGAAGGGTGGCCTTTCAGTCATTCCAGAAGGAAGTAGTCATCAAGAACCTACTATGTGCCAGGCATTGTGCCAGCCCCTGGGACACCAAGGAATAAAACCATCACATGGTCCCTGGGCTCACTGAGCTTCTCAGGGGAGGCAGGTACAAGTAAACAACCAACAACAAATCATTACAAATTGGGCTAAGTGCTCTGAAGACAAGAAAGTGTAATTAGCCTGTGCTTACCTCTCCCTGGCCCCAGAGGCCAGCCCTCATTAGAAAATGCCCACACCTCCCTGACCTCCCAGCATACTGCTTGGCTAAAGACCTTGGATCATTCTGGAAACCACTGAGTACCTGGCATAACAAGGGGATTGACCACAGTGTGAGGAATACTTGTTGAATCAAACCAGGGGGAAAAAAAAGTTAAAAAAAAAAAATTCACACCATCCAGTACAACCTAATTTTACGAGCGACTGAGGCCCAGAAAGTCTAAGCATTTGGCCCCAAACCACACAGCTAGGGAGCAGCAGAGCCCAGATCAGAAACCAGCTCTGCCCCCATCCCATGCTGCCCTCTGATCTATCCTGACCCAGTTCACAGCCACCTGCTGGCCCATCTAAAATACCTTCTTTGCGTATCAGCCCTGGTGGATAGAGCTGTCCACAGTGATGTTCCCTGTCTGTGGGGCCCAACACGGACACAGGACATCACTCAGCAGGTTTGAGCAAATGGGGCTGATTTGGCAGGGGTGGGAATGGGCAGGGGCTACAGAGAACAGGAGGATGTGAGGAGATGAGATGCAGAGAGGAAGAGGGGAAGCAGGCGCAAAGGATCTTATTTGACAGTCCAAGGAATCTTCTAGATCCTAATCCACAGAGAGCCACTGAAGGGGTTTATGCCAAGTGATGAGATGCCTGCACTGTGGCGTTCCTGGGAGAACTGCTGCTCCTCTGAGCTCCCAGCGCCTCTGACACCCCGGTCCCACTGGCTCCCATCATCGTCACTGTACACAGTTTGCCTGAAGCAAACTTCCCTCCCCTTCCTGGACAAGTCTTCCACTTCCTTCAGGCCTTTGCTCACTGCCCCAAACCCCTTCGCCCAGGTCAGTGCCTCTCCGATGTCTCCACAGCCTGCCTGGCGCATGGAAGGAGCTTCATAGACACTGTTTTCGGGTGGTTTTGGGTTTTATTTATTTATTTATTTTTGGCCATGCTGGGAGCATAGAGTCTTAACCACTGGAGCACCAGGCACCCATTTTAATGTCTCCATCCTTGCTGTTAGTCCCTCTTTCTTGGCCTTGGTCCTTCCCAATATGCTCTCAGCTCCCTAGTCTCCAGTTCTGGGGCCTTCAGAAATTCTTTTCAGCCAGCCATGGGTTGCTCAAACAGAGAGGGCACTGCCCCAGATGAGGGCATAGGTGTGGGTGTGCATTTTCAAGAAAGGAGGGGGGAGCAGGAGCCTCTGCAGGTTTCTCTGGGAAGCTTCCGGGAGGAGTGTTCCAGCCTTACCACCACGTGCCGGGATGAGGCTAAGAGTCCCTTGCCCAGAGTCACTGTCTGTCTTCCCAGGAACCACATCCTGCTCCAGAGCCCCAGCCAAGCTGGGATGTGCTCACTGGAATATTCATCCAGCAACTATGTATTGCTGTCCTGCATTATCCGAGGCGTGCCTGCTCCACAGGCCAGGCCTCAGGCCAAATGGGCAAAGGGCACAGACAAGGCCCTGAAACTGTGACATAGTGATGCCTTTCCTACAAGACCATCCAGCTGGGTTGTAGGGCCAGGGTGCTTCTCCTCTCCCAAGGCTGAGAGCTGGAGGAGCCCTGGACCAGGACTCTCCCAGAGGACAGGGAGACAGGAAGCCAAGAAAGAAGAGGTGGAAGGAAGCGAGCAGTAGATACATCAGCAGTTGGGAGACAGTGACTTGGAGAGAGAAATAGTAGGCAAGAGGAAGCAGAGAAAATAAGAAAGTTCCTCCTTGATTCTTTGAGGACCAATTTCAGGAGATCCAGCCTCCCCCATTCTTACCTCTGGCCAGCTGCTCTTATCCCTCTTCCTTCTTTTCTCTGCCCCCTGGATGGTCAGAATCGCCTTCTGTTGCCAGTTACAGGGGACCGGAACAAAGGAGGCAGGCTTGAGGTGGAAGGTGGAGAATGGAGATTTCTGTTCCTGGACCACGTAAAAATCAACCAGGATAGGGCTCCAGAATCCCAAAGGGGCAGAAGATGCTGTCTCCAGCAGGGTCACCCAAGCTTGTACCCCACCAGAAGCCCCAAGCTGGTCTATCTATGAGTACATCCAGGAATGGTTGGGAGACTGCCCAGGTACCCAGACATCCCCAGAGAGACTAAAAGTTTCACCCACCCTCCATCTTTCCTCTCCCAACCCCTGCCAGGCCTCCTGCTCCCTGGGGGCCTGAACACCTAGGAAGTTTTTCCTTCATATCAAGGCCAAAAGAGGGTCATGTCAGGTCCTCAGTGAGGATGGAGAGGCAGAGGCCTGTACAGTGGACCCCAGGGATGTTAACTCAGGAGTGGAGGGAGGCATGGGAGGCAAGGAGAAAGGGAGGAAATGGGGCTGGGAGCTTCCATGGAGTTACATTTGGGCTTTTTTGCTGCTCTTCCTGTTCAGCAGCCAGGGCTGTGACAGCCAAAGATCACCTCTGTGACTGCACCTGAGGGAGACCTCTGGGTCAGAGAGGCAGCGGCAGCTGGGACCACATCCTTCTTCCTACCCATAGCATCCCAGGTTAGTGCGTCCTTCATGGCTCCAAGAAGCCAGGCCACCCACCAGGCAGGCGCCCAGTGTTTGGACCCCAGAGACTGTCCTGCAAGGCCAGCCTTTAAGCCACGGACTAGGCAATTAACTGTGACTTGTCAAAACACTTGGAGTAGCAGATTTGAGTTATCCAGAGGTGCTCTGGAAAATCGAGCAACCAGCTTAAAGACAGGAGATGGAATCAAGCCACCGATGGCAAGAAGACATCTTTCTTTTCCATCCCACTGTCCTTTCCAGGAGCCACCAGGCTTAGAGGCTAAGATAAGAGGAAGGGCCCATAACTCCAAGTGTCTGCATTCAAATCTATTACTTAGAAATTGCTGTCAGAAGACAAGGCTCTTGGGGCTTCCCCAATGGCTCAAACAATCTGCCTGCAGTGCAGGAGACACTGGAGACAGAGTTTCGATCCCTCAGTCAGGAAGACTCCCTGGAGGAGGAAATGGTAACCCACTCCAGTATTCTTGCCTGAAAAATGCCATGGATAGAGGAGCCTGGAGAGCTACAGTCCAAAGGTTGCAAGGAGTCAGACACAACTGAGCATGCACACAAACAAACAAAATATCAGGCTGTTAACCGCTCCAAGCCTCAGTTTCCTCCTCTGCAAATCAGGGCTGATGAAAATGAAAGCTTCTACAAAGGATGGGTGTCATGAGGACACGGGAGCTAATCCATGTACTGGGGGCATACCTGACCTGTCTACTGCTATTTTGGCACCAGCAGAGCCCATATGCCTTTGTCTGCCTTCCCCACTCCCTGCAGAGAACACAGAGGTGGCCAGGTGGGGGCAGGTAGGGTTCTGAGTTCAACCAAACACCATTCAGATACCAGGCCAGGGAGGCTGGATGGACCAGGCAAGTGGGTGCTGAATGGGGGGAGGGCTAGCATGTCTCAGTTGTGGGGGCACCAGACATCCCTGCAGTGACCCCATCACCCAGAAGTGTCTCAGCAGCCCACCCCCAGCATCAGAGCCCAGAATCCAGTCTAGGGATAGACTCGTGGCTTCAGGACAGATTCTTGCCTCTCAGTGAGCCAGAAATTCCCACTGTGCAGGACAGAGCTCTGGCCTGGGAGGCAGGGGGCCTGGACAGGGCGATGTGACCCAGGCAAGAGTTCCCATCTCCAACCTGTCTCCCTCAGTCTGAGGGGACTGAGATCTCTCCACCCCTGAACACCAGAGTCTCTCCCAGACACATTCCTCTCTCTTCTGTAGCACCACCACCCAAGCTGGTGTGCCAGGTCCAGGGAGGGCACACAGAGCCATCCAGCCAGGCCAAGATCATCCAGGAACATCAGGGCAGGGAGGAAGGAAGAGAGAGGCCCCAGAGAAACGGCAGCTCCTTGGAAGTAGAAGAGTGGGGCCTTCGGAAATCCAGGAAGGTGGAATGGAGTGCCCTGGCCCTGGCTGACCCCTCTGCTACCCCATCAGAGGCTCTGGGGGAGCAAATCAGTTTGCACTATTTACACTTCACATTTAAGATGAAACCAGGGTGGAGAAAGGAGAAGAGGATCCGGAAGAATGGGAAGGAGGGGGAGGGAGGAGAAAGAGGTGCCTTCTCACAGCCCTGGGAGCAGAGCGGCACTTGACCAGGGCCCTCTGCCCTCCAGGCTCAGCTCCCAGAAGGTGGGCTCGGGTTTCAGCCACCATCCACAGAGGGCTGGGTGCACACCCTCTCCCAGATTCTCTGCAGGTACCATCTCCTGTGGGGTTCGTATATTCACCCCCATTTAACACAAAAGGACAGAAGTCAAGGAGCCTGCTGGAGGCCACGCCAGGGGCGAGTGCTGAATCTCAAACCAAGTCTCACTCATCCAAATACGACTGCTCTTGACCGTGTATTTCCTCTCCAGCCCCCAAGACAGGGGGATGCACGTAATAGGTGATTAATAAATAATAGATCAAAGGCAGGAAGAAGGGAGAGCTGGGGGAAGAAAGAAGAAGAGAGGAGAAGTCAGGGAGACTCTTAAACGCAGATAGAAAATAAACAGTCAAGGTGCTATTTTCCAGTGCCAGGCTGGCACGGTGCCCAGGACGGCTGCCCTGCACTTGGGAGCCCAGGGACTGCGCTTGCCTCATCTTTTCCAGAGGTATGTAAGCCTAGATACGTCAGCCTTCAGGTATGCAGTGAGGTCTGCGGTGAGAGGCATTGCTCTCGCCCTCTCTCTCTCTCTCTTCTTCCTTGTTGAATCTGTCCTTCCTCTGGCTACCTCCCCACGCCCAGCCAGCCAGCCAGCCCAGCCCAGCCCCTGTCCCCTTCCCCTGGAGCCAGGCCAGGCTTGGTTGGGAGGCCAATGACAACGAGCAGCCCCCTCAGCCTGGTAGATTCCTGCCCGGGGAGGAGATGGGTACATGGTGCCGCGGGGGAGGGGCGGGAGCCGCATCATCTAACAGGTTGGTCTGGCTGGGAGGGGAGGCGTCCCGCCCTCGTGGAGCTAATGNGGGGGCGCTCCTAATCGAGTTGGGGGGGTCGCTGCGCCCCCAGACCCCTGTGCTGCGGGAGGCCAGGACCCCCGCAGTCCTCGCCCGCCCCTGGGGTAAGAGAAGACAGCGGGCTTCTCAGTCTCAGATGTTCAGAACCAAACCTCAGGGATAGCCCTCGTTTCCTCTGCTGACCCACTGCCCATCTCAGCAATAATAACTTGCATTTCTCAAATATTCGTTAGGGGCCAGGCCCACCCTGAGTGCTCTACGGGGGTTATCTCTGAGTTCGTCCTCTCAGGTACCCTACGAAAGAGACTCCTATGTGATTTTACAGATGCGAACACTGAGGCTCAGTGAAGTTCGGTACCGTCTGAGGAAGTCTGTCCTGTACAAGCTTGCAGTGATGGGGGAATCCCTCTCTGTCTTCCATCAGGGTCGCTGCCAGCCACATCTAGCCGCCAAGCACTTGAAAACCTTTCTCAATTTTTAGTTAATTTTAATCAGTTCGAGTTTAGCTGCGGTATTGAACAGCCCAGGTCTAACGGTTTCAAAGTGATTAGGTTCAAAGGCAACATAGAGCCAGGTCCTGGCTGACCTGGGAGACTGCCCCTTCCGTCATCCAGAAGGGTCCCGAGTGAATCCACCAGCCTTCTCTCTCTGTCTCCATCTCTGTGAGCGCCTCTCATTTCTTTCCTGCCAAATAGCACAGCCTCTCCCCACTGATCTCCTCTATAACCTTCCCTATCACTCTTTTCATTTATCTGTTTTTATTATTTATTTGTTTATTCTTTGGCCATGCCACACAGCATGTGGGATCTTAGTTCCCCAACTGGGGATGAAACCCTCCCAACCCCGGTACCCCTGCATTGGAAAACATAGAGTCTTAAACGCTGGACCGCCAGGGTAGTCACCCAAATCACTCTTTTTAAAACATAAATCAGATCATGTCACTTCTTTCCTAAAACCTGGGCTTTCCCTTTGCACTCAAAACAATATCTAGGTCCATCCACGCTGCTGCAAACGGCATTATATATGTGTATGTATAACTGATAGACTTCCTAGTTGGTGCTAGTGACAAAGAACCCGCCTGTCAATGCAGGAGACTTAGGAAACACAGGTTTAATCCCTGGGTTGGGAAGATCCCCTGGAAGAGGAAATGGCAACCCTCTCCAGTATTCTTGCCTGGAGAATCCCATGGACAGAGGGTCCTGGTGGGCTAGGGTCCATAGGGTCGCAAAGAGTCAGACATGACTAAAACGACTTAGCACACACACACAAATATAACTGATTCACTTTGCTATACAGCAGAAACCAACACAACATTGTAAATCATACTCCAATAAAAATTTAAAAAACAAAAACAATATCTAAACTCCTGCCCTGGTTTCCAAGGCAGCTTATGACCTGCTCCTGCCTGTAATGCTGACCTCATCTCCTACTTTTCTCTCCATTGCTAAGTCACAGCCACCAAAAGTCCTCTTTGCCATCACTCAAGCATGCCAGACTCACACCTGCCACAGGGCCTTGGTACATGCTGTTCCATCTGTCTGCAATGTTGGTTCCTCTGAGCTGGTTCCTTTGGAATAGTCAGTCTCAGCTCATTCATCACCTCACTGGCCATCCTATTGAAAGCAATTCCCCCTGTGTGTGTAAGTGCTAAGTTGCTCAATTGTGTCCAACTCTTTGCAACTCCGTGGACTGTAGCCCACAGGCTCCTCTGTCCACGGGATTCTCCAGGCAAGAATACTGGAGTGGGTTGCCATGCTCCCTTTCAGGGGATCTTCCCATCTCTTAAAGTCTCCTGCATTGGCAGGCGGGTTCTTTACTACTAGGACCAGCTGGGTAGCCCAGTGCCCCCTACCTAGCCTTTCTTTCTCACCACAAAAAAGATTTGTATCTACTCTTTGTTATCATTCTCCTTGGTCAAGAATGAAAGCTCTATGAGGGTAAGGGTATTTTCTGGCTTGGTCAGTGCTCTAACTTCAGCACCAAGAATGCTGCTTGGCACACAGTAGATGCTCAAAATATTAATAGAAGTGATGAATGAATGACTAGGGTGGTGTCTTCAAACTGCAGAATCTTAGAACTCTGAAACCTCGGAAGCAGGGAATTCTGGAATCCCGGACCCAGAGAATCATCTCAGTACAGAGTGGCTCCGCTCACAGCCTCCCTGGGTCCTCAGACATAGCACGGGGGCTGGAAAAAAATCCACCCCACTCTTGTTGTTCAGTCGCTAAGTCTCGTTCTACACTCTAGGACCCCATGGACTGCAGCACGCCAGGCTTCCCTGTCTTTCACTGTTTTCCAGAGCTTGCTCAAACTCATGTCCATTGAGTCGATGACGCCATCCAACCATCTCACCCCCTGTCACCCCCTTCTCCTCCTGCCTTCTATCTTTCCCAACATCCGGGGCTTTTCCAGGAAGTCAGTTGCATCGGGTGGCCACTGTATTGGAGCTTCAGCCTCTGCATCAGTCCTTGCGGTGATTATTCAGGCTTTGTTTCCTCGGGACTGATTGACAGGTGACAAAACTGAAACAGAGGCCAAGGAGAGGGTGGTGGGGGGACTCACCGGCAGATCAAGATGCCAGTCTAGCCAGCCACTGGTGGCCCCTCAGAGGACAGTGGGGGGTGGGGGGCGAGCTGGGCTACCAGGTGGAGGTAGCAGTGAGAGCCTGCAAAGCGGTTCCCACCCAGGCCACCCTCCTCCTCCTCCCCGGCGGCCAGCCTTGGTGGGGGTGGGGGGACGGCCGGGGCCTGAGCCCCAGATGTGGCCCAGTCAGCAGGCCCGTGGTGGCCCGCTGAGGAGGGTCAATGCCACGACAGTTCTGGGGCTGGGGGAGGGGGTGCCCAGGCCGGCGGGCGCCTCACAATGAGGTTTTGTCCCCCGGGGGCCGCTCTCAGAGCTGTTGCTCTTAGATATATAGAAATGGATTTTGCTGGAGGCCCCAGCTGTGTGTGCTGACCGGCGCTCCCCCCGCAGGGGCCCGACTGAGGGAGGGAGAGGGCCACACTGAGACGCCTATTCTTTTCCAGCTGATACACCCCAGAGGTTTTTCCCCCTCTGCAGCCTCCCTTAAGACAATTGTTATTCTCTGCTCTGCCCCCTCCCCGACCCGGGTCAGGCCCGCCCCGTGGACAAAGTAGACTCCCGCCTACGCCGGGTGATTTTTTAAAATGAATTTATTTTAGGAGTTGCCCAGGACCGCCTGGAAAATCAGCTTCTTTATAAGCCTCCCCCATCCACAGGTCTTCCTGCCACATCCCACATGGTGCCCCAAAAGTCTACGGTTAGAAGGCGGTCCCCATCCGTGAGCGATGCCTTGCCCTGGCAGTGGGTGGATGGGGCTATGTGAATTTTGTCCCCAGCACCCAAGTCCTCAGGCTGGGTTGTTGGGCCTTGAAGATGCATACAGTGGGATGGGGCTTCCTGTTCATCTCATGGGAGCTGGCCTTGCTCAGGGGGTTCTCGTCCTGCTGACTCCACTAAACCACGGGGGAGGGAGCGAGGGAGCAGTGGTCTCCCGGGATCTTCGTCTCTGCGCTGGGGGAGTAGGGTGGCTGAAAGGTCCCTGACTCCAGGGCTCAGCGAAGAGTCAAGACTGCCACCCTCCAACTCCATAATGAAGGAGGTTGAGGCTGGTGAGGGAGCCCCAGAGAGCCTTGCGTAAGCAGGACCTTGAGGGAACCCATCCGTGGAGAGGAGTCCCTGCCAGTACCCCCTCCTCACCACGCCACACAAATAAGGGACCGAGATTTCTGTGCTGGCCCGGCAGACATAGCTGTCCCTGGGGCTGGCTCAGCCATTCTGCAAGGCCTGTCCTCTGTACCTTCATCTCTGAGTCAACCCATTATTCCCACCTCACGGTGTAGGTAAAGTACCAGGGAGGTGATTGATAAATGAGGCTTTCTCTGATTCCAGGTCACTTCCCAGAGCCCAGCGCTGGCCCTTGAGGGGGCAGTTGGGTTAGGAAGAGGCGGCCACTCAGCAGGCAACCCTGGGGAAAGGGAGGCAGGGACGTGAGGGTTAATGAGTAATGGGCTGGAGGCTGGCCCAGGGGAGGGTGGAGCTCTGTGGACAGATCCCTCCCTACTGCAGCCTGCGGGACTCCGGGCCTCCTGTGGACTCACACAGCCCTTGGCACCTGCCCACTTTGCAGAGGAAGAGAGGAGGGCCCAAAGGGTGGTGAGCGTGAACCCAGGGAGTCAGCAAGCAAGGGGCCCCTCGCGAGCAAGCAGGGTCACCTCTCTCCCGCCTCCCTCCCAGCCGAGACGGGACAGGACATCCGGGGGGCCAAGTGGGGCCTGGGAGGCAAGGCGCTGCTCCAGTTCTTCCCCCGTCACTCCTCATGAGAGCCTCTCCCCGTCCACACTCTGGCTGTGTGAGTGACCTCAGGCAAGTCACAGAACCTCTCTGATCCTCAGCTTCTGCTTCTGCTCCTCTGATAGGATAATTTGCAAACCAAATGAGACCACAAGGTTTGAAGAACCTCTGGAAACCATTAGGCGAGTGTGGAGGCAGGTCACCGTCCAGGGCTGGGAAGGCCTGGATTTTAGCCCTAGATCTGCCCGTGGGCCTGAGTGCCCTCGAGAAGGTTTCCACCTTTATGCAGCCTAAGTTTCCTCTGTTCAAAGAGGCCTGGAGGAAGACAGAACCGCTCTGTCACCCTCCCCAGCCCCTCAGTCTGCCCTCAGAGCTGGGAGGGTGGGCAGTGTTGGGAGGGGAAGGTCCAGGTCTGGCAGACCTTGGCTGGATCAGTGTCTGGGCGGCACACTGGTGCAGGTCCCCTCAGGACTGGCTGGAGGAACAGCGCCATCTGCTGTGTGGAGGGGCAGACCTGGGCGCCAGGCTGGCAGGAGGCCTGGCCGCCTGCTCACCCTGGCCTTGCGGCTGCTCCTCAGGCCTCACTGGCCTGGGGCCAGGCTGGCAGGGGGTCCCTGGGCCTGACCAGGTCTTTTGCACCCTCCCTAGGGAGGGTGGGCTAGGGTTAGGGTTAGACCCTGAGTTCCAATCTGAGTGCTGCCAAGACGGGCTTCCCTGGTGGCTCAGACAGTAAAGAACTTGCCTGCAACGTGGGAGACCTGGGTTCGATCCCTGGGTCAGGAAGATCCTCTGAAGAAGGGAATGGCTACCCAGTTGCCTGGAGAATCCCATGGACAGGGGAGGCTGGCAGGCTACAGTCCATGGCATCACAGAGTCAGACATGACTGAGCGACTAGACACTTCCACAGGGAAGCCCTCAGCAAAGACTTCCAGTGGCCCCTGCATTCCAGTGCTCTCACCAACCGGCCACCCCCTACCCTTGGCTTCCAGCAGTCAGGGTTGGGGGAAAGGCAGGCACTGTCAGACCTGCCTGCCCCATGCCCTCTGGTCTTGGGCAGTTTCCTTACCCTCTCTGGGTCTCAGACCCCTCAGGGGGAAGAAGAGGCCCTAAAGTGGTCAGACAGATCCCCTGGCACGTGTCTGACACAGGCAGGGCCCAACAAGGAGCTGCCCCCACTCAAATGGGGCTTCAGGGGTTTTCTGGTCTCTCACTGTGACTCCAAGGGTGGTCCTGGACCAGGGCATTGACAGCGGTGACAGCGGACCTCAGGGGGGTCCCCTCCGACCACTCTGCCACTGAGATCCACTCCACCCAGCCTGCAGGGAAGAGAGGTCACTCCAGGCAGCCAGCATGCTTCTACATCCAGTTTATACACAGCTCTATACAATATACAGAAACCTTTATATACAGATATATTTATAGAATAAGCTATATTAATGTCTCTTTTTTACAGCAATATTAGTTTGGATCTTTCATACATTAGGTACAAAAAAAAGTCATGGGAGGATGGCACGAACAGTGCATGAGTGTCTGGGGCCCAGCTCTCACTACTGATTGCATATGGAGGTCGCCCAGGCCCCTGGGAGGACGGGCCGGTGCCGTCCGGGAGACCTTGTGCTGCGGGTCTGGGGGACAGAGTGGGGGGTCGGTCTGAGCCGAGCTGGGCTGAGGGGGGTGGCTCAGACCCCCCCAAGTGTGGTGCGTGGAGGAAGGGAGACACACGCAGCAGGCCCATCCTCCAGGAGCGAGGTGGGGAGGGGTGGGCTGACCCGGGGGCGTCCAGGGCTGAGTCCGAGCCTGCCCCAGCCCCAAGCCTGCAACCCTGTGCGGCTGCAGCCTTGGGGGTGGGGAGTCTGTCCCTGATGGCTCAGTCCTGGGCATGGGTGGGCACCATGCCCCCTCAGAAGTCCCAGGCCCACCCTGGTGGAGGAGGAATTAAAAGGCCAGATCCCAAGCCCCCCTGCTATTGGCTGGGTTGCTAGTTGGAACTTTACTCTGATTTATGATTTGTCTTTTTTTTTTTTTTAAACTCTTAACAGCCATTGATTCCATCTCGCTTCTGTGCAGGGAGGGGTGGGGGCCAGCCAGCAGGGGCAGGAGATTGATGGTGGGTGAAGGAGATTGATGCAGGTGGGAGTCAGAGGGTGAGGGAGGCCCAGCTCCCAGGTCTCTGTCCCCACGTGGCAGGGTGGGCAGGGGTCCCAGATACCAGTGATTGTGAGACGGGGGTCTTGGTGAGGGAAGCCCTAGGCGACCCAGGGAGGCCGTGGGTGGGCCCAGAGTAGGGGGGACCATGCCTCCGAGGAGATGAAGGCACAAGCAGGCGGTCAACGCCTCGGCACATGCCTGTCTTCCAAACCAGGGGTCGGAGTGGCCGGTGAGACGAGAGGGACGATGTGGCAGAAGCTGGGCTCGTCCCGCGGCCCCCGCTGCATGGCGCCTCTCGTGTTTGCTGCCTGTTGTTTCGGCAGGCCAGGGTGGGGGGCAGCAGGCAGGGCGGGGAGGGCGGGGAGGGCACCCCAGCCACCCGCAACCCTGTCCTCAGGGACGGCGCACACTCATGCACATGCGCACACACGCACCCCCCCCAGCATGCACCACCCCCCTGCTGGGCCTCCAGGGACAGGCAGGGTCTCCACCCCATCCCCCATGCTTCCCCAACCCAGCAGGGAAGGAGCCCCTCCAGTGGAGGTTGTGCAGGCCTCAGGCTAAGCCCCTCGCCCTCCCGGGTCTCTAGCCAGGTCCCACAATACCCTACTCTTGGCCCCACTTCCTGACAACAGGACATGGCAGGTGGGAGAGGAGAGAGCCCAGCTCCCAGGAGAGAGCCCAGGGTGTGGGGCAAGGAGTGGGAGCTGCGGGGAGCGGAGGCTTGTTTGGTTTCAGATCCCAGGGCCTGGGGTGCCGAGGCCTGGGGGAGGTGATTAAAAGGGGCAGGGGGGTTGGTGGGGCCTTCCTTCTGCCCAGGGCACTGGCTCTGCAGCCAGGGCTTGTCATACCTGTGCCCTCCACCCTTTGAGTGGCCAGGATCCTGGGGGTGGAGGGCAGACCAGGAAGGAATGGGCTGGCAGGGCAGGCAGGCCTGGGTACCCGGGACCCATCGACAGAGGGATCACCGTGAGGGACATCAAGCAGAGAGGGCTGGGCCACCTCCAGGCCCCATGGCTGCCTTGCGCCCTGTGGAGGCTGGCCCCTGCCTGCTTAGAAAGGGGCGGCTGAACACACGATTGCAAGGGCGAGGGGGGCTTGTAAGCCCAGGACACATCCTGAGCCCAGCCCAGCAGCTTCTGTAAACATACATGGCACTGCAGGCCACCTTGGTGTGGGGGGAGGGGGTCACCCACACAAGGCTGGCCAGCAGGCACCAGATCTCGGGGTGGCCAGGGCAGACGCCAGCCTGGACCACAGATGAGAATATGTGGGGAGGGGGCCGCTCTCCATCTCGGCCCTGGGAGAGCAGCCAGAGGGCAGTGATGGGGAGTCAGCATACTCATGGCCTGTCCCAGAATAGGGGGTGCCAGGATGCCCCTGTTGGGGGGCAGTCAGGCTGGGAAGGCAGAGTGCGGCCCTGCCCCACCCCCCCGCTTTGGCAGGCTGTCCCTGCAGCCTCCTCCCTGCTCCACGGCCCTCCCTGTCATTCCCTATCTGGAGGGCTCAGATCCCAGCTGCCTTGGCTCCAGGGGGGTCCTAAGCTGAGGTAGGGAGGCGGACCCCCCAGCTCAGCAGCAGTGCTCAACGCCTGAGGCGACACTAGCCCAGGAGGGGCCTCTCCCCAAAGCTGCCCGGCCCGAGGGGCAGCCACCAGGAGCCCGAAGGAGCCACCTGCTCTGGCCCAGGCCACGGTCGGTAGCCACTCCTGGGTGCTGCTAGCGTGCCGAGATGACCAGGTCGTCCTGCTTGGTGGGGCTGGCCCCTCGGCCAGCTGGGGTAGAAGTCCGGACCTTGTCCACTGCCAGGCACTCCTGGCTGCTGAGGCCCGTGGGGGTCAGGTCCATGAGCTCACCCGAGGAGCTGAGTGGGAAGGAGGGTGACAGCGAGATGCCCGAGGAGGGGTCGGCTGAGCCAGCAAAGAGCCGTGGGGGCTTGGGCACCAGATTGGGCTCGAACTGGGCTCGGAGCAGGATCTCCTGCTGGCTGGGGGACTTGGGGCCCTCGGCGTAGTCGCTGGTGGGGCTCTCGGGCACCACCATGCAGTAGAGGTCCTGGAAGGAACTGCTCTTGCTGTCCAAGTTGAAGAGGCTGTCGATGAACTCGGCGAACTCCAGCACCTGCGGGCTGGGAGAGTCCCCCAGGCGCCCCTCCTGCAGCGCCAGCTCTCCGCTGCGGGGGGCTGCCCCTCCGCCCCCTTCCTCCGGCTCCTCGTTGTCCGCTGCACTGGGGGGCCGCTCGGGAGTGACGCCCCCGCTGCCCAGGGCGGCCTCCAGGGGCTGCGTGTCCTGCGAGTGTTTGGACAGGCTGTCGGCTGCCAGCAGCTCGGTGCGCGAGCTCAGGGATGGGTTCTCCTCGGGGATGGCCGGGTCGATGTAGAAGAGGTGGCCCTCATCGCGCTCCAGCACGGCGTGGAGGCTAGGCGAGCCGCGGATACTGCGGAAGCCGGAGGAGCGGCGCGAGTCGAAGCTGTACAGAGACTCCGTGTCCGACAGACTCTCCATGGTGGCCAGAGGCGCCCGCCGTGCCTGCAGCTCAGCCGTCAGCCGCTCCTGGGTAGACAGCAGCAGCAGCTCCACCGGGTCCTGGCGGGCCGCCGAGGCCGCGGCCACAGGGGAGAGCAGCCGCCCCTCCGAGAAGCCCTCCAGGCTCATCTCAGACTGGGACTTGCTCCTGCAGGTGGGGCAGGGAAGGGTGAGACTCAGAGGGGCGGGGAGACCCACCCCCAGCTCCTCTGGCTGGAGGGAACTTGGGGAGGGGAGGAGGGGAAGGTAGTTGAACGGTCTGGGGACAGGGAACCCTCATTTTTAAAACCAGCTAAGGAGACCCCAAGATAGAAGACAGGAGGGCTGACGCAGGGCTGAGCGGGGCAGCGGTGGTGGTGGGGGGCACTGGTGCCCATCTCACTGTACTGACAGGAGACTGAGGCCCAGAGAGACTGGCTGCCCCAGGTCCCTGGGGCAGAGATGAAGGCGAGAGAGGGAAGGAGGGAAGGCAGGGAGGGAGGCGGCATGGCTGAGAACCACATCCACTGGGTCCAGCACCCTGCGGGCCAGCACACAGAGGGGGTCCTTTCTGAGCTGCTGTCACTTCCTTCCTCACTCTGGGGTCCCTCCCACCTCTCCCGGGGGTGTAGCCCCTTGCTGGATGGGGCCCTGGAGCCCCAGGCTCCGCACACCGGCCTGCAGGGAGTGACTGAAGGACCAGGGATGGGGAGGCAGCGGTTACTGTGGCTGCACGGACACTGGGTCCCCCGCCTGCTCAGCAGCAGGGAGAGATGTCCAGGTGTGCCCACCAAAGGCAGGGAAGCTGCCAGCACCCTTCTCAACAGCCTTGGGGCCAGATTTGCCACCTGGGAAGGAAGGGTCCCAGAGAGGAAAGAGGAGCCTCACCCGCCTCAAGAGCTACTGCCTCAGAGCGCCCAAAGAGTGTGCATGAAAGCGGGGTGTGTGTGCACACCTTTGCTTCTGTGTGCAGCGTGCATACCAGGCAGTTGCGTGTCAGCTGGTCCAGGTATCTGAGTGGCTGGGTCTGGGCACAGTGCATCCCTCATTTACACGCATGGCTGCCTGTGCAAGTGTAGCCCTGTGTACATAGAAGTGTGTTGGCTGTCTTGATGTGTCCTATATGTGAGTCTGTCTGTATGCAGCTCTGTACACTCAGAGCTACTATCCGTGAACACAAGTATATACACATGTAAGCTTTAATACCTGATGCAAAAAGCCGACTCACTGAAAAAGACCCTGATGCTGGGAAAGACTGGAGGTAGGAGGAGAAGGGGACGACAGATGAGATCGTCGGATGGCATCACTGACTCAATGGACATGAGTTTGAGCAAGCTCCAGGAGATGGTAAAGGACAGGGAAGCCTGGCATGCTGTGGTCCAGGGAGTTACAAACAGTCGGACACGACTGAGTGACTGAACGACAAATCTGTGTGTTTCTGTGTAAGTGCACAGGTGTCCACCTGTTTGGGTCTAAACGGCTAATGAGTGAATCTGTGTTTGTGACCGGGGGTGTATGCATCCCTAGACACCCACTGGCCCACGTGGGCTTCAGTGGTGGCAGGCTGAGGGGCAGTGGAGGGAAGAGCAGGAGTGACCCCAAACGGGGGGGGGGGCAATCCTTCCTATGCACACGGACGGAGCTGTGTGAACACACGAGAGCCCAGGGTGTGTATACGAAGGTCCACAAGCATTCACACTCTGAAGGCACGCTTGGGGCCCCTGCGTGCACTCTTTGGGGTGGGGGACAGCACTGACCTGATGCTGCTGTTTCGGTGGTCTGCGGCGGGCAGCTCCAGGGCCAGGCCGGCAGGCACGGGCGGCCCCGTGGGCAGCGGCTGCTGCTGGAAGATGAGCTCGGGAGTCAGGTCCACCTCTGTGGGGCTCACCATGACCTTTGCAGCAGACAGCAGGGCAGTCTTCCCCTTGTTGTAGTTCTCCAGCACCTGGGGATGGGACGGGGAAGTGGGCAGTGGCTGAGGAGTGACAATCATGTGTGGGTGCAGGGTTGCAGGCCAGGCCTCTCAGGCCCAACAGACCTTCATGGGGTCAGCTGGGCCCACTCTCCTTCCTACCAGGTCCCCGCTCCTCCAGGAAGGCCAGGAACAGGCCCTGTGATGGAGCCTCGCCCCACACATGGGCCAGATTGGAGCTTCCCTGCGGTCAGCCGTTCCATGGCTGGGAGATGGCCAAGGCGGCCCCTGCTTGGCTGTGTATCCACCCAGTGCCAGGTGGCTTCGGGGTTTCTGAGCCCAGCCTGCTTCAGGGATAGGTCCTCACGAATCTTTTAGATCCTCCCACCCCAGGACCACACCGTGGTGTAGACAGAGCTGGGTGTGGGGGCCAGGACATGGAGGGGCTCCCTGGCCCACTGGGTGTCCAGGGAGTGGACGCTTCTGAGTGTTGTCGCGCCCTGGTGTGTGATGTGGGGACGGGCCCGGCCAGCAGGGGGTCGGGGTGGGCCGCAGCTCACCTTGTTGAGCCCCTCCATGACCACGTAGGGGAGGTGCTCGTGCAGCATGGCCGGCGAGATGATCACCTCGTTGAAGGCCTTGTTGTCGCCCCAGATGGCGAAGTACGTGGGCTCCTCCTGCTCACAGCAGCTGAGGGAAGCCAGAGGCATAGCGGGCAGCCTGGCCTTGGCCCCCAGGCCCCCGGCCCTGCTCTCGGCCCTGGGTGGATTTGGAAACCCCTTGCCTGGCTGGGCCAGCTGGGCTGTGTCCCTGGGCTCCTTGCTTCCCACCCGCGCCAGGAACATCTTTGCCAAACAGCCAGAGAGGCTGACCTGGGGCCTCAGTCCTGACCCTCACAGTCTTTGATCAGTTGTGGTCTCGGCCATTCCTGTTCCACCCCTGGGGCAGGGTCCCAGCTCACAGCCCAACCCTCTGATAGAGCAGAGTTGGGGGAGCGAGGTGGGAGAAGTCTCTCTGATGCCCCCCTTCCTCTTCTCTCTCCTGCCCCCACCAGCTGACTGCCAGCTGATCCCAGCAGTGATGCCAACTGACAGCTGAGGTGTGGGCCAGCCAGGGCCTTAGGATGACCCTCCAGGGCATTTGCTTTTAAATGGACGCAAGTGGGGAGAGCTGTCCTGGGGGAACACCAGGGAAGAGCTGACGCTGGGGCCGTGGGCTGGCCGGTCATTCCATGTCCAGGGCCCAAGGCTGGGGCAGCCCCATGGTGGGGGCCCTGGGCTGTCACTGCCCAGCCTTGGTGACCGAGTGAAGGTCAGCCCACCCCCTGCCCCCTGCCCCGGCCGCTGCCGCCTCCCAGTGGCCTGGATCCCAGGCACCACTTACCAGCACTGCTCCGCTGGGTGGTTGTGGACCACGTGGATGATGCGGCCGGGTGGGTAGAGGGGAGTGCTGGCTGACAGGGCGATGGTCAGGTCGCTGGGATGAGTCCAGAGCCGCGTGCTGGCCAGGGTGGTCACCTCCACCTCCTCGGGCAGCTCTGACTTGGGGATGCATTTGGTGGCCCCCACAATGATTCGCCACTGTGGGGACAAGGGGAGAGGTGGGGTCAGGGCTGAGCAGCACCGCCGCCAGCTGGGGAAGTGCTCAGGAGGGTTTACAGCTGACGGGGGAGCTGGGAGGGGGCAGGGGAAGGGCAGCACCCACTGAAGAGGCAGGGGCTGGAGTGCTTGGCGGCCACAATGGCCAAAAGGTGCCAGGGACAGCTGGCGTGGGATGGCTGGATTTTGGGGCTGCAAGACCAGTTAGCCCCTTGTGGAGCGATGGGAAACAGGCCCAGCGAAGGAAGGGGCCTTGCTCTAGGCTGTAAGTCAGAGGCAGAACAGACCCTGAAGCTCAGGCCAGCTGTACCCACTCGGCCAGGTCAGCGTTGGGTGCCCCCCACTGCCTCCTGGGCCAGACGCATGCCTGGGAGGGGCAGCTCCACATCCTGGAAGCAGGCTCCTCCTAAAGCTCTGCTGCCCGCCGCCCTAGCACCTGGTACCTGGCCCAGCGCCCTGCCTGCCAGAGGGTCCTGGGCACCAAGGCTGGGAATGGTCCCACCTGGGCTGAGAGGGTGAGTGGAGTGAGGGCCAGCCTGGGGGCACAGAGGCCCTGCCTGCCTTGGGGTGCCTGGCCGCAGCCTGCCCACCTTTGGCTTAGCACATTGAATGCCAGCTTGCTACGGGAGAAGCCCCAGTGTCCTGCCCTACACGGGCCTGAGGAGGGGTTAGGAAGGGCTGGCCCTCTTCTCTCAGCTGCAGGCAAAAGCAGAACCCACTGCCCCCAGGTCCCTTCTGCAGGTGAACTCCAGCTTCCCTGAGCCTGGTGGATCGTGGTGGGCTTTGGAGGAGGACTTCCAGTCACATGGGACCACTGAACCTTGGGACTGCTTTGGCCTGACTGCAGGTGGCTCTGGGCCCAGGGGCCAGGACTCAGGAGTTCTCAGCTCCAGTCCTGACTGTGTTACAACTGGCTGTGTGAGCAAAAGCGAGCCCCTTGCCCACTGTGGGGCTCAGTTTCCCCATCTGCACAAGGACAGCTAGGGGGAGCGCGGAGATGCTGAGAGACTATGAGCCTGAGGTCCCCAAGACACCAATCACACCCCAGTCTGGCCTCCCGCAGCGAGGGCCTCCTATGCTTTGTGCTGAGGGGTGGGTGGCCAGGAGGAGGTCGGGGAGACTAGAGCCCTGGGTGTCCAGGCGGGAGAGAGGGGAGCGAGCTCACTTTGGGCTTGGTGCTTCGCTGCAGGACATCCAGGAGCTGTCTGCGGAAGCCCTCCAGCTGGGAGAGGCCGATCCTGGGGGAGGGAGCAAGACAGAACGTCAGCCGGGGCTGGCCAGGGATGGGGAGGTGGGGGTGAGGGGCAGCTGGAGCCCCAGGAACAAGGAGACCGGTCCATCAGGGTCACAGGGCGGGTGGAGGAGGCAGCTCAGCAGGGCCCAGCCAGGAAGCAAGGCCAGGAAGCGGGGCGGAGCAGGCCGGGCCCACCTTGTCCTCTCACCCTGGACATGAGTGGCGGGGGTTCTGGGGTCCCTCGAGGAAGTGGGAATCTCAACGAGAAAGATGGGCCACCTGGGTGAGGGCCTGAAGGGGAGGACAGCCCAGACCAGGCCGGGGGAGAGAGGGACCAACTTGCCTGGGAACAAGGTCTTTGCCCAGAACCACAGCCGTCACAAACTCCTTGGAGTACTCCATGGCGTCCTCGCTGCAAGGGAAGCCAAGGGGGCGCTAAGGCAGGGGAGGGGTGAAGCGTGTTTCCTGGGGACTCTGCTCCAGCATTCCTGGAGCCAGTTTCTTGACTCGAGACCCTCTGGGGGAGACTTCCCTGGTGGTCCAGTGGCTGGGGCTCCACGCTCCCAAGGCAGGGGGGCCTGGGTTCGATCCCTGGTCAGGGAACTAGATCCCACATGCGGCAACTAAAAAGATCTCGCAGGCCACAAGGAAAAGCAAAGACCTCCAGTGCCACAGCTAAGACCTGGCACAGCCAAATAAAGAAATTAAAAAAAAAAAAGACCCCCGTGGGGAGTAGGGCTGGGGTCCCTGCCCCGCCTACCCTGTCAGCAAGGCTTTGCTGGGGCTAGATCCCAGTGTGAGCCTGGCATTTGACAGAGTGCCTGCTTCCACGCTGCAGGCCATCCCCAGGTTCCCCATGACCAGATACCAGCCTGCCCAGGGCAGCCCCTGGCCCAAGCCAGCTCCCCCCACTGCCCGCCCTTGGCCCCACCAGCCCCAGCCAAGCGCCCCCTGGACCGCTTACCTCAGCAGGCCGCCTGGGGGGGAGTAGGCAAAGCACTTGAGGGTTGGGTACTGGGGTCTCAGGAGGAAGGAGAGGATGGCGGCGGTGCCCGCGCCCAGGGAGTGGCCCACCACAATCAGGCCGTAGTGTTTGGTTCCGCGGCCCTGGGGGTGGAGAGCAGCCCTGAGAGCTCTGCCCTGCTGCTGCCAGGCTGACCCCAGGGAGGCAGAGGGCGCTCCCCAGAGGCCTGGGATCACGTCTGTGCTGTGCTGGACACAGGAAGAGCCAAGCTAGACGCCCACGGAGCAACTTCTTAGAGAGACTATTTAACAAACTCCTACTCATCCTTCAAAACCTTGCACAGAGAAGCCTTCTCCTTGGAGAAGTCCCTCCTGATTTTCCAGGAGAGGCTAACTCCCTCCAAGACATTGCGCCTGTACCTGGGATTGTTGCTGTTGTTCAGTCAGTGTGTCTGACTCTTTGAGACCCCATGGACTGTAGCCCGCCAGGCCCCGCTATCCATGGGGTTTCCTAGGCAAGAATATTGGAGTGGGTAGCCATTTCCTTCTCCAGGGGATCTTCCTGACCCAGGGACTGAACCTGGGTCTCCTGCACTGGCAGGTGGATCCTCTAGCGCTGAGCCACCAGGGAAGCCTGCGCCCGGGACAGACCTTCGTATGAGTGATTACACTCTATTATGACCATGTGGTCACCTGCCCCCATCCCTGGGCCCCAACAGCTGGACCGGGCCTCCTGAGCCCAGGGACGGCTTGGCTTTGGGAAGGGTAATTGGGAGCCCCTCGGGAGCTGCCTGCTTGCACAGGGAGGGGTGGGCAGTGGGCCGGGCTCAGATCAACCCAACCGCAGCAGTGCCCCTTCTATCTGCTTTGCAATCACATTCTGTGTCCTTTCTGCTCAGCATCTCAGAAGCCCAGGACCTGAGCCATCTTTGTGCCTTGGGTGCCCGGCACTATAACGCGGGTGGGGCTGAGCAGAGGTGTCCAAGAGGAGCTGGTACCAAAGAAGAAAGGGCCAGAGCGGGTGGGAAGGACTGAGCACCGAGGAGAGGGCTGGGGGCCTGGGATGGAAGGAGAGTGTCCGAGTCCGGCTTGTGGGGGTGGGGTGGGGAGGGCGCCATCATTCACCCATTCTGTCCCCAGCCTGTCGCCTCTCGGGAGGGCTTGTGGCCTGAAAAACCCCTTACCAGGTCTCGCCCGAAGGCCTGGGACAGGACCATCTCCTGCTCCAGCTTCTTCTTGATGTACTCGGCCGAGAGGACCATCCCCTGGGTGAGGAGGAACAGAGGTGGGTGTCACTGTCATGGGGACGCACAAGGGCCCTTCAGGGACCAGTGAGACCAGTGATGGGAAGCTCGGCAACCCTGTCCCGCTCGCGTCCCCCTTGGGTCCTCAGGACAACCTGGCGGGAGGCTGGGGGTGTTGGTGGACACTTGATCACATCATTTCCATTTCACAGATGAGAAAACTGAGGCTCAGAGGGATTGTGGGTCTAAGAGGAGCCAGTGAGGTCCCTTCTCTGTTGTCTCCTTGAGCTCTCTCTTGTGGGACAGGGTCTGGGCTGTGCAGGGCTTGGGGGTCCTGGCAGGTAGGGGGCAGTGGATGTTCCAGACTGATCCACACCACTCGGACCATCTCTCTCTTGGTGAGAGGAGTGACTCCGGAGGAGCCC
The DNA here is from genome assembly GCA_006410935.1 of Redunca redunca. NCBI lineage: Eukaryota > Metazoa > Chordata > Mammalia > Artiodactyla > Bovidae > Redunca > Redunca redunca. Next base: position 52,162 of record SJYQ01010098.1, on the reverse strand, counting down.
CCACCCCAACCACGGGCCAGGCCTGCCTACTGGCAGCAGAGAGGAGAAACCTGGGGGCCACTGGGGGCCCACGAGAGCGGGTGGGGGTACCTTGTGTCCCAGCCAGGTGCCGTGGTGGCCCTCCACAGGGAGGCGCTCGGCGTCACCGGTCAGGTCTGTCAGGGCGTCCTGGGGGGCAGGGAGGACGGTGAGGCATGGGACTGAGAACAAGGAGAAGGAGGTAGGTGCCCCCCAGGGGCTGTGAGGGGGCCCGGGGTCAGGCGGGGTCACTGGGCAGCGTACCTTGGGGGACAGGGTTCCCCGGATACTGATCACCACCTTCTTCTTGTCGTGGTCCACTGCCACATAGAAGGGGGTTTCATAGACCTGGCAGAAGGGCAGCGTGTAAGCCGCAGTGGCCCTGCACTGGGGCCGGACGTGGGGAAGTGATGGGAGCAGGTCTCCTTCAGGCCCAAGACTCTAGCTCCACTGGCCCCTAAGCCCCTGAGGCCTGCAAGGGTCACAGTAGGTCCCTCCCAGCCCAGCACCCGGCCTGCCCTGCCCTCCCAACTCTGCTGACTTGGGTGCCCTGAGTACCAGCTCCTGCCTGCCTGGTCCAAGAGGCTGCCCTCTCCCCTCCCCAGTGCCTCTCCATGTCCCTCAGTTCCTTCCCCCAAAGGCTGGAGCCAGGAAGCCCCAGCAGGTGCAGGGCTGGGGTCCACTTCCTAGCTCCAGAGTGGGCATAGGCCAGGATGTGGGGAGAAGGAGGTGGCCCAGCTCTGGTTTGCCCATCTAGGGGATCGATGCCAGCCAGGCCAAGGGCTCCTGCCACCGAGGGCAGCCCCGCTTGCCCCCTGCAGCCTGCGCAGGACCCAGGCTGCGGGGAGGCTGTGGACCAGCCCGCCTGGACCCTCACCGCGTCGTGGCAGGAGGTGTAGACGATGTCCACCGCGGTCATGTTCTCGTCCAGGAAGTGGCGTCGAATGGCGATGGCATTGCAGCCGCAGCAGTTGTCCTCCTCGATGGTGACTCCAGGGGCAAACCGGGGCCGGGCGGGGCACAAGCAGCACCTGGGCAGGTGGCAGAGGGCTCAGAGCCCGGGACCCCGATGGAGCCACGATCTCCCCCATCCTCTTGGGAACCTGTTCTTGCAGCCAGCCCCACGCCCTCTCTGAAAGCCTCCCTTGCAAAGCTCTCCAGCCCGTTCTCCAGTCCTCGCCTTATTTGGCCTCTTGACAACATATGACCCAGGGGGTCTCTCCCGCCCCCTTTTACTCTCTCCATTCGGTGGGAGGCACCCCTCTTCTGGACTGCTTCTCTTCATCTGTGTCTTCTCACTGAGACCAGAGGTCAGCCCTGGACCTCCTCTTCTTTCTAATGACACGAGCTCCCAGGGCCTCACCCACTCTTGGGCTTTAAATACCACCTGAGTGCCAAAGAGCCTCCCAGAACTGCTTGCATTCAACCGCCTTATGAAAACCCTCCTCCCAGATGTCCCCTAGGATTGCAGTTCCCTCAGCCCCAGATCCCAAGGGCCTGGCCCCCTATGCTTCAATAGTCCCCCACAACCACCCCTGGGCATTCAGCCCACGCTTAGAGCCAGCGGGTCCTCAACCCACCTCATATCCCATATCATCGGTCAACACATCCATCAGCTGTGCCTTCAAATTCACATTCAGATGCCAAATGCTTTCCGTTTCTTGCCCCCCCATCCCTCCACCCTGCTCCAAGCCACCTTATTCCTGCCTCCCTGCCTCAGAGTGTCACAGGGGCTCCTGACTGGTCCTCCTCACTCACAGCCACCCCTTATGTTCTCAGCCAGTGACCTTTTATGATAAAAGATGAGGCGGCATCCCTGGTGGCTCAGTGGTAAAGAACCTGCCTGCCAATGCAGGAGGCATGGGTTCGATCCCTGGTCTGGGAAGATCCCACATGTGTTGGACCAACTAAGCCCATGAGCCACAACTATTGAGCCTGTGCTGTAGAGCCCGAGAACTGCAACTATCAAGCCCAGGCTCTGCAACAAGAAAAGCCACTTCAGTGAGAAGCCTGCACACAGCACGGAAGAGCAGCCCCCGCTCTCCACGGCTACAGAAAAGCCCGTGCGGCAACTAAAACCCAGCGCAGCCAAAAATAAATAAATAAATAAAATTATTTGTTTAAAAAGATATAAGATGAGCCACGTCACTGCACTCAACACCTTCCAATGCTGCCCTTCCTGCCCAGTGTAAATGCCAGAGTCCGAGCAAGCACCAAGGGCCCAGCTCCACCTGGCTCCGTTCTCTGGCCTGTTGCCTCCCATTCCTCTTGGACGCGCTGGGGATACATTCCTGCCTCAGCATCTCTGCACTGCTGTTCCCTCAACCTGGAACATCTTCCTCCTGGATACTGTGTGGCCGGATCCCTCGCTTCTTGAGGCCTCTGTGCAGTTTACACTGCTGTGAGGTCCTCTTGGGGCCACCTCATATGACAGCTAGCCCCTGCCCAGTGTTCCCCAGTTTGACCACACAGTCAGCTCAATTTTTCTCCAAAATACTCCTGTGCTCCAAAGCACTGCATTTCCTTGTCTGTGCCTCCCCAGCACCAAAAACACAATTGTTGCTCAGTCATTCAGTCGTGTTTGACTCTTTTCGAGCCCATGAACTACAGCACGCCAGGCTTCCCTGTCCTTCACAATCTCTCGGAGTTTGCTCAAACTCATGTCCATTGAGTCGATGATACCATCCAACCATCTCATCCTCTGTTGCCCCTTTCTCCTCCTACCCTCCTCCGTCTTTCCCAGCATCAGAGTATTTTCCAATGAGTCGGTGCTTCGCACCAGGTGGCCAAAGTATTGGAGCTTCAGCTTTAGCAGCAGTCCTTCCAATGAATATACAGAGCTGATTTCCTTTAGGAGTGGCTGGTTTGATCTCCTTGCAGTCCATGGGACTCTCAAGAGTCTTCTCCAACACCACAGTTCAAAAGCATCAGTTCTTCAGCACTCAGCCTTCTTTATGGTCAAACTCTCACATCCATACATGACCACTGGGAAAACCACATCAAAGCTATGGAACTTTGTCAGCAAAGTGATATCTTTGCTTTGTACTACTCTGTCTAGGTTTGTATAGCTTTTTTTCTAAGGAGCAAGTGCCTTCTAATTTCATGGCTGCAGTCACAGTCCGTACTGATTTTGGAACCAAAGAAAATAAAGTCTGTCACTATTTCCATTTTTCCCCCATCTATTTGCCATGAAGTGATGGAACCAGATGCCATGATCTTAGTTTTTTGAATGTTGAATTTTAAGCCAGCTTTTCCACCCTCCTCTTTAACCTTCATCAATAGGCTCTTTAGTTCCTCTTTGCTTTCTGCCGTAACAGTGGTATCTGCATATCTGAGGTTACTGATATTTCTCCCAGCAATCTTGATTCCAGCTTGCACTTCATCCAGCCCGACATTTCTCATGATGTACTCAGCATATAAGTTAAATAAACAGGGTGACAATATACACCCTTGACATACTCCCTTCCCAGTCTGGAACCAGTCCATTATTCCATGTCCGGTTCTAACTGTTGCTTCTTACCTGCATAAAGTTTTCTTAGGAGGCAGGTAAGGTGGTCTGGTATTCCCATCTCTTGAAGAATTTTCCACAGTTTGTTGTGATCCACATAATTAAAGGCTTTAGTGTAGTCAATGAAGCAGAAGTAGATTTTTTTGGAATTCTCTTGCTTTTTCTATGATATAGAAGATGTCGGCAATTTGATCTCTGGTTCCTCTGCCTTTCTAAATCCAGCTTGTATATCTGGAATTTCTCACTTTACACACTGGTGAAGCCTAGTTTGAATGATTTTGAGCATTACCTTGCTAGCATGTGAAATAAGTGCAATAGTGGGGTAGTTTGGACAATTTTTGGCATGGCCACCACAGTTCAGTTCAGTTCAGTCGCTCAGTCACNGTTGAAGCAAAAAGTCCTCTAATAAGGCCATCTGCTCTGAATTAAATCTTGTGCACTTAATGTTGCAAATCTGACATAGTTCATTTCCTCTTCTTACTGGAGCCTTTTTTCCAGCCCAGGTGTTAAAAGACTAATAACAGCAGCATATTCTGAGAGATCAGTTAACCTGTGTTAATTTCAGAAAGAATAGTTTTTTATGCCTCATGTCTGTTTTATGGACATATGATTCCGGCAATTCAAAACCGCGACGAAGACAGAGGGGATTCAGGCTCCTGAGTGTTGGAAGGGTATGATCTTGGAAAATTTCTTTACCTCTCTTAAGAGCAGTTTATTTTCAGTGCAGTTGCATCGTCATCATGGTCATTATTTTGAACTGTGCCTGACGCTGGGTCCCGTCTCTGCCAATGACCTGACAGTTACTTTCTGAAAATGTTCTGGAGTATCACAGCTAATGTTACAGTGTTGTACACAGGCTCTCCAGATTCTTTGTTTCCTTATCTAGAAGATGAAAGTGTGTGACAGAATAATCTCTGCGATCTCCTTTGGTCTCAGACTTCTGCAACTCAATCTGCATGAGTAGAAGACTTAGCTTTCCTAGTGACTGAAAGGCAGTGTCTGTTCTTGATGCTTCAGATGCATTCCCCCTCCCCGCCACAGCCCCCAGGCCCTGTTAACACTGATATGTCTAGGAGCTTTGGAGGAGGCTAGCTTATGCTTTGCCACCGATGCTCTTTTAAACATTTAAAAAAGTGCAAATTGGAAAAATGACAGGCTTCTTCATTTTATTCCTTTAAATATGTTCAGTTGAAACACAGAATTGGCATTTCACTTAGCTCTATCTGTGAACCTAAGGTAAACTTTCTCAAAGGTGGGTGTTTCTTAATTCGAGGTAGGGAACATATGTTACATAGACTAAAATGTTTGACGGCCTAGCCCTGCTCAGAGAGACACAGGATGGGTCAGGCCCATCAGAAACTCTATTAGTGCCTTGATTCTCTACTGTGGGGGAGTATCAGAATCATCTTTTTATAAAAGATTCTTATCCGGTAGGTCACCTGTAGGTTGGATCTAGGGCTTTATGTTTGGCACTTATGTTTTTAAAAAGTGAATACAGTTTCACCTGAGCCTGATCGACCCTGTGTTTCTTTGAGCAATGCTAGGCCATCAGACATTCAGGGACATTTAGGGTCCCAGACACTGTGCTCAACTCTGGACCCTGGACACCCACAGACATTTACCAGTCATTCCCTCTGTCCTCACCCACTTCCACCTTTACTAGGCTGGTGGCAAAACATCTTACTAGGCTATTGATTCCTTAATTATACTTAGTATGAGACTCTGCCTTAGATGGTCAATTATATTTTAAACTTTCCTCACACTTCATTGTAATCTCATTTTGTAAAGGGTATTTTTTTTTCTGGGAATGGCTGAGCATAGCCTTACCTAACTCTTAAGTGACTTAGGTAATTTTTGAATGATGTCACTTCCTTAAGTGACACCATTTGATCTGATCTTGTATGCAGGCTGTGGCCTACTATAATTTCCTAGGGTCTGGCTAACCAGTATTGCACTATGTGATTAATTAAAGGTTAACTTTTTTTTTCCTTATTTGGTATTGTAATTGCTTTTAGCCAAGCACTTTCTTATCAACTATTAACAATAATGTGTATTTTATGGAACCATACAGTAACTGGTACTTTTTTTCTGTATTCATTCCCCTGCCCTGGCAACAAACTAAACTTTAGAAAATGCTGGAACACACTTTGAGTGTGTGCATTCATGTGCATATGTAATAATGAAATTAGATTACTTTTTAGCTATTTTACACAACTGTTATTACTTATGAGGTAAGGTAGCTACACCTGTGCTATTTTTGTAGTGTTTCCTTTTAACCTATAAGGATTTCACGCTTTTCTTCAAGCCATTCATTGTCTCATCTCATTTGGGAAGAGAAATGAGCCTAGCAACCATGAAAGTAAGCTCCAGGGGTTGGTGATGGACAGGGAAGCCTGGTGTGCTGCAGTCCATGGGGTCACAAAGAGTCGGACACGACTGAATGACTGAACTGAACCATGAAAGTGACTAAGGTGCAGTTCCTTGAGAATTTTGTCTGTAGGTGAAGCTGGCATGCTTGATGCTGAGTGAACTGTCTCTCTCATGGCAATGTGGCCCTCTGTTGCAGCTCGCCATCTCCTCCCTCAATATGCAGCCACAGTCTTCATCTCTTGCTTCTGGACTTACCAGGCATCTCCACTTGAGTACTGGCCACCTCTGCTTTAGGTCCCATAAGATCAACAGTTACCTCTTTGCTGCTGCTGCAGATGAAAGTAACCTACCAATTATCAAGGGCTAATGCTGGGCTTCTGTGGTGGCTCAGGTGGTACAGAATCTGCCTGTGACGCAGGAACCTGCGATGTGGGAGGCCAGGGTTTGATCCCTGGGTCAGGAGGATCCCCTGGAGAAGGGAATGGCTACCCACTCCAGTGTTCTTGCCTGGAGAATCCCATGGACAGAGGAGTCTGCCAGCCTACAGTGCATGCAGTCACAAAGAGTCGGACACGACTGAGGGACCGACACTTTCACTTTTCACTAATGATGCCAGTCAGTTTTCAGGATCCCTGGTGTCTTTGTCTTGCAGGGGGTTAAGCCTGAATGAAAACTGAGGGTGTCACTCACTTGGGGGCCTTTTGAGGAAGCCCTGTCGTAGTTGTCTGCTTCAAGGAAACAGCAGAGTGGCTGGGTTGGGAGAGGGGAGATTAGAAGGGGAAGTCTATAACTAACACCTTCGTTTGTGCTGGCCAGTCTCTATCCACCCGCTCCAGTCTGCAAGGGTCTAGTGTTTATTTTGTAGAAGTCCTTCATCCTTTATTGAAGTTCTTTGAATGGCGTTATCTTGGAGAATTATATTATAGAAACAAAAGTTCTCTTGATTTAACACATCTGTTTTGATCCCGGGAAACAGGTGTTTCAACCAAAAATTTCTAAATGTCTTAAGTGTCTTTTAGGCCATTTGTTTTCTGAATTTCTCCTTATCAAAGTGAGTTTATTACTTAAGACCCTGACAAATGTGCTTATACAGGGACAGCCAAAGTCCTCATCATCAGATTGAATTGTCCTTCTCTAAGAAGCCTTTTTCGGAGAAGGCAATGGCACCCCACTCCAGTACTCTTGCCTGGAAAATCCCATGGATGGAGGAGCCTTGTAGGCTGCAGTCCATGGGGTTGCTAAGAGTCAGACATGACTGAGTGNCCTCAAGACCTCTCAGTGGCCGCAGGGGCTCCAAGGATGCTGTCTGTGGGCTGGCAGAGACAGGGAGGGGTGTGGGGTGCCCTGGTCGACTCTATCAGTCACCAGGGGATGGTGATGACGACCCAGAGAGCCCCCTGGCTTTCTGGGGAAAGGACACTGAAGGAGGGGGTGGCTGCCGTGGGCCCCAAGGGCAGGGGTGTGGTGGACAGAAGCTGCCCGCCCAACATGCCAGCCTGTCTGGAACAGGGAACCCGGGCAACCATCCTCCTTCTGCCAGGCTTGGGCAGAAAGTGGAGATGCCAGAGAAGAGGAGGGGCCCTCACGGAGCCAAGCCCTCCTCTGGCCCACTTAGGAAGGCAGAGTCCACCCCAGCCGTCCCCCCACCCCCCGCAGTTGGCCAAGGGTGGCACCCAGCTGAGGTCTTTGCCAACTCCTTGTGAAGAGGATTGGAGCGGTTCACAAAGGGCCTTCTTGCTGCCTTTCCAGAGGCTTCTTTGGATTGGGCCTCTACCCAGAAAGGCCTTTCTTCCAGAAAGGCAAGGCACAGGAGGGGAGTTGGAGGAAGGGAGGATATGGGCAGAGGGGAGTGGTTGAGAGGGGTGGGGAGGGAGATGAGGGGTAGGGGGAAGGAAGCGGCATGCTAGCCAGATGCTGGCTTCATTTCAGCCTCTCAGAACAGCCCCGGGAGGTATGTGTTACCATCCCCATTTCACAGATAAGGAAACTGAGGCTTGCAGAGGTATGCTGACTTGCTTGACTCTGAAAGTGACAAAGTATGGGTTCAAACCCACAAAGTGTGATTCCAAAACCCCAGCCACGATAACGCAGAACCAGAAAGGTCCCGGCCCAGAGATGGTGCAGAAGAGCAGCAGCGTGGGCCGCAGGGCCCGGAGGCAGGTCCAGTCGTTTAGGGAGACCCTGCCCCACCGTGGGCTGGCCCGGCATTGTGACCTCAGCCCTTCTGCACTCGCCACAGGCGGGCAGAGATCGGGGAGGGGCTGGGGTACTCACGAGCAGGACCGGGCCAGCTGGCAGAGGCCGCAGGCAGGTTTCCGCATCAGGTACATGGGCCAGCCGTAGGCAGCCAGGGCGAAGAGCATGTAATAGCAGACCTCCTTATAGCGGAGCATCTCGTGCTGGAAGAGGAGAGGCAGAGGAGGGTCACCTCCTGCCCTTCCCGCCTGTGGCCTCAGCGCCCACGGTCTCCCCTCTGCGGAGGCAAGGGAGGCGGGAGCTGCCCTCCCCATAGGCTGCAGACCACGCCACCCCCACCCTGCGTGGAGGAGGGAACACGCCTCCAGATGATAATTGCATTTCCCTAATTAACTGCACGCAACCAGGGCACGAAACCTCCCGAGACCTGTCCTGTTGCTCCAATCTCAGAATTAATGATTTGGGGACAGAAAAACACTCAGAGCACTGGATCGATTTCCTTGCTGGTTTCCCAAGAAGGGAAGAGAAGGGGAGGTGAGAGACACAATCACCCGCCTTGGCCATCAGGCCCCGGGAAGGGCAATTGAGCCCCAGAGGCCTGAACCCTCCCCTCAGAGCAGGATGCCCAGGCCAGGAGCAGCAGGGCCGGCCCTGGAGATGCAGACACCCTGGGGGCCAGGCCAATCATCCCCGCCCTGCTCCGCACTCAGGGAGACCCTGGCGTGACTCAAGGGCGTCTGGGGCAGTCGGGATGGTTCTGAGAAAGGTGCTGGTTTAAAAGCCGGTGTCTGAGGCCGGTGGCTGCTGTTATCAGCCAGACTGGCCAGGGAGGCACACGTGTCCCAGGGAAGCCGCTTCTCCCCAGTCCCGGGCGCCCCAGGCGCTAGGGGGACTCCTGCACTTACAGGGAATTAGTCACCTTGTAAAAGTTAAAGACGGTGATTAGTCATCTCGTGAAGTGAAATAAGCAGCACCTTAATCGGGGCCCAGAGGGGTGGAACCGTCCCAGGCACTAGGTCTGCTCTTCAGGAAGGCTCAGGAGGAGGTAATTAACCTCTGGCTCACGCCGGAGGGCGGGGCTCTGGCCCCTGGGGGCTCGGCGGCCCCACCCCCGCCCTGCCCCTCCGCAGGGAAGGGCGAGCCGGGCGGGCATCCCCGAGGGAGACGGGGTCGGGCACCAGGGGGGCCTGCTATCGATGGGCTGTTTGGAGAAGGGACGCAAACACCCACCCGCCCGCTTTGTAGAGCGGGGTGGGGCCAGGAGGTGGGGGCTGGTGGCGCGATGGAGAACCTGTGTTTCCAGGGGAGTCAGATGTGAAGGCCGAATCCTTTCTAACGCTGTCCTGACGGGCACCAGTGTTCACTCATCCCCTCCCCACCAGGGCTCTGGGTGGAAGGCAGGCCCAGCACCGCTTCCGCTGAAGGAATAGGCTCAGTGGGGTCAGGGACTCGCTCAAGGTCACAGCCCCCGGTGGGGAGCCGCACATTAAATCCATTTGCTCCCAGAGCAGGGTCTGCTCTCTGGCTGCAGTTCCAGCCCTGGGTGAGGGGCTCCCCTAGCCTAGGACCAGCCCCTCCTTCACTGGGACACACAACGCCAGATTTTCTACTAAAGGCACTTAAGAGCTCCTGCTACTCAAAAAAAAAAAAAAACCCTTGGAAACCAAGTGCTATGTGTTGCTGCCTTTTATAACAATAACAACCATGGCAAGAATAACAGCAGCTCAGCCCCTGGAAGTAGTTGACAATCTCAGGAGGCCAGGGCCAAACATTTTGAGCTCAGTGGAGCTGATTCAAGGGGTTTGCCTGTAGAACCAGAGCAATGTGGAGGGGGGCAGGTCAGAGTGTGTTTGGGAGGAAGGGGGCTGCTTGGAGAGCAAAGGCGGGACCCACAGCGGAGCAGGTGCAGCCAGCGCCTCAGGGGCGGAGGGCAGGTGGTCTGCTCGGGTGAGCCCAGCAGAGGGAGAGAGGGACCCGGCGCGCGATGGGGGTGGTCCTGACTCACCGAGCTTTTGAGGTCGAGGTACTTGGTGTTTCTGGTCACTGGCATGCCAGACAGGAAGGCCAGGATGTCGTTGTTGGCCTGGAAGACAAGCACAGGAGGGTGGCTGCCCCGGCCCAGCCGCACGGCCAAGAAAGGGGTCCGGGCCCTGGCTCTGCACTCTGTCTGCCACCCAAGGCCCTGAGACCCCAAAGAGGTGTGTGGTTTCTAGCTCTTCCCCGACCCGGACCGCTTTCCAAATCCGAGGTCTCCTCATATTTCCAGTTGCTTCCCTTCCACAGAAAGCATCCATGCCAGGGGAGGGAGCAGGCCCAGGCCAGGGGAAAACATATTTTATACGAGATACTGGGAGACCCCAGCTAGGACTGGCAAGTTGCAGGGGGGCGGGTGATGAGGCAAGCACGGAGGCCAGAGCACAGAGCTCGGTGGGTCATGGGGCCCCTGTGATTAGATGGTAGATAGGTGGAGACAGCCTCTGGGCCCTGCAGAGGGAAGCAGCTCAGCAGGGGCCCTGGGAGGCTAGCTGAGGGTGAGCTGGGGCAGGGAGGGGAGTGTGGAGCCTGGGGGTGGCAGGGACAGCCTCGGTGGAGGGCACAGTGGGGATGTGACCGCGTGTGGGCTCACCTCGTCCAGCACGGCGTTGCGCTTGGCCCGCTGCCGCTGCCGGAGCAGCACCAGGCCGGCGATGATGTCCGACGGCACAATGTCCAGGTCTCGGAAAAACTCGGCAAAGAGGTAGGCGATTTCCGAATAGGCGTCCTGCGTGGTCCGGGGAGGCGGCGGGGGGCAGTGGCAGGGAGCAGGAGAGAGGACAGAGGCCGGGCGTGAATGTCCGGGGATGGGCGTCCGCAGGGACCCTTCTCCAGCCCCGCTCCCCGCCCCCCACCCTCCTGTCCTTGACGCTCCTTTGGCACTCAGGCACCGGCCTGACGCCCCGAGCCATTTCCTGCTCCAGGACTAGGAACCAAGGCCTGCAGGCCCGGCCTGTTTCTCCTTCTGCCCTTCCCTCCAGCAGAGGAGCCAAAACTGAGCTCCTGGCTGCTTTTCTCCTGCGCTGTTTCTTCCCACCTCCCTCCAGCTGTGACCCTGAATGGCCCCACCAAGCGCCCTTTGGAGCCTAGGGTCAAAGGCCTCCCCCCACCCCCGCTCCTGCCCACAGCTGGAGGCGCAGGGACCCCCACCATGTGCCTGGAGAAGGGGCATGTGATGCGGGGGCCCTGGCCCCCAGCTGGCCTGCAAGCTCTGTCCTCAGGACACCCGTGCTTGGGCCTGGGGGTTGGGGGGAGGTCGTGCGGACAGAGGCAACCCTGCCAACCCTGTGCAGAGTCCTCTCTGCCTCCCGACAAGTGGGAGCCTGGAACCTCTTCCCTAACCTGTCAGGAGAGGCTGTGGTGGGAACAGACTCATGACAACCAGCTTTCTCCTGCTGGGTTTTGAGTGTAGGCACTTGTGAGAGAAGAAAAATCAAGGGCTGCAAACTCAAACACCTAATGCAAGGGCCGAATCTAGAAATACTGAACTCGACACAAACGCCCCTGATTTTTAAATCCTGGCATCCAGTACAAATGTTTGATCAACATAGCATGAGCCGATCAAAACTCTGGTCAGGACCTAACCTGACCTGACCTGATTTCCATCAGTGTCTGGTGGGAACCCAGCTTCTGGGGAACCCCCTGCCTTTTTTGAGAAAAGACTTCCAAAAAAAAAAAAAAGAGAAAAGACTTCCGCCTTTTCCCCAGGGTCCAACACCAGCCCCCAATCTGCCTGTCAGGAGGGGTGGATATGCCCTGGATGAGATCCCCCAGAGAGCCCCGTGGGGGTGCTTCCCACCCACCAGGGAACCTCCAGGGGTGGGAGGAGCTTTCTTACACTTGATTACTCACTCTATGGCTCAGCAGGGGCTTCGGGTGGGTAGGAGCCACTGGAGGCTTTTCCGGTGGCTTCCATGGAGGGCACTGGCTGTCTGGCTCAGGCAGGAGTGGTCTCCTGACCTCACTGGCTCTGCCACTACCTAGCTGTGGGACGCTGAGCAAGTCACTCCACCTCTCTGGGCCTCAGCTGCCTGATCTGCAAAGTGAGGGGTTGGGCTAGGTGACCCCTAAGGACCCTGCCAGCACAGGAGGGGGCAGCACTCCACGGAGAGCTCCCCAGGGCCCTGCCTCCCCGCCCCAACCCGGGGGCCATCCACTGCTGACCCACCTTCCTTCTGCAGTGCCCTAGTGGCCACACTGACCTCATGGCAGCTGATTTTAGAGAAGGACTTGCAGCTGGTTGTGGTTTAGTCTGACTGACTGGCGACCCCATGGACTGTAGCCCGCCAGGCTCCCCTGTCCATGGGATTCTCCAGGCAAGAATACTGGAGTGGGTTGCCATGCCCTCCTCCAGGGGATCTTCCCAACCCAGGGATCGAGCCCGTGTCCCCTGCATTGGCAGGCGGATTCTTTACCGCTGAGCCACCAGGGAAGCCCTTGCAGCTGGTGAGATGCTGCTGGCTTTTCTTTGTCTTCAGGTCGCCCTGATACTTGAGTACCTCTTCTCCTAGACTCATCTCTAAGTTCCAAGGGGGTCAATAAAAGGTCTTCCCATTTTCCGTCCCCTGACAAAGGAAGGGAAGGGCTGTTTCACACGTAGGAGGGAGTCGGGCGGTGAATGACAACAGGTCCTCTGAGGAGCAGGCTGTCACCTCCTGTCCTGCTCAAAGCCTGGCCCCGCCCCACCCGGCAGAGCTGAGGACCCGAGCCCCGGGGCGGCGACTTCCCAGTACTTACTGACTGGGAGTCCTTCGTCCGAGTGCAGCAGAGGAACACTTTGAGCCGGCGTGACCAGCTGGTGGCCTGACCCTCTTCTAAGCGGTGCCTGCAGTGGGGGAGAGTTGGTATGTGTGAGGTCAGAGGGCTGGACCAGAAGAGCTGGGCCCAGACGTTACAGAAACAGGGCAGCCTGTTCCCAGGGCCCTGGCAAAGGGCTCCCCGGCAGGAGGGTCTGGGGGGACAACAGCCTTGGGCCGGGTCAAAGCCGAGTGGTCAGTGAGCTGTCAGCCTGCAGGGCTCTCCCTGAGGGGCTCCTGCTGGCCGAGGCCGGGGCCTGTGCTTCCAGCTTCTGACACAAAGACACCAGCACACCCAGGGGCTTCGGAGCTGGGAGCCCGAACTGGGGGCCACCCTGAAGCCCACTCCAAAGGCTCCAACCAAGGGCCCTGGGAGATGGCGGCAGGGTGCTGGGCCTCCCTGCCAGTTTGTTCCACGTTGGGAGCAGACCTGCTGGCCAGACCTGTTCCCCTCTCAGAAAGGGTTTCTCTCATCTCTGTACTTGGGGAAGCTTAAGGGGCTGAATGAGGTTCAGCATTCGGCAGCGCCTTAAATCCATTATATTTCAGGGAGAGGGCCCTGCCCTTCATCTGCATGGCTGGCTCCTCTCCATTCCCCCACCTCCACCCCCAGCCCCAGTGGGAATGGCTGCTCTGATGGGGACGCAGGGTACCCAGGAGTCTGCACTCAAATTGAGAGTGATTGATTGGCCAGTTATCCACGGAGACCCTTCCAACGCTGAGTGTCCAGAGGTCGGTGTGTGTTTTGAGCATAAAGATCACAGATCCAACATTAAAAATGTACATTTCCAGATTGAGCAAGAGGGGCTGGCTGGCTTTTGTGATATGCACCCTCCCCGCCAGCCCTTTCAGAGCCTGGTGCTGGGTGGTCAGGAGGGGCAGGCTCTGAATGACCCTGGATGCCTGCAAGGCACTTAGCATCCATCAGGAGTGACAGGCTAGGCGGTCGCTGCCTCCACCTCCTCTCTGCAGCTAACAGCCGCTTCCTGCTCCCAATCCTGGTGCCACGGCGCTACGGGCCACAAGGACAGGGGAAGCCACAGGGCCATCAGGGCGACAGGAGGGGGTTAGGAAACAGGGCAAGGGACTTGCTGTTTCTGGAACCCGCCAGCTCTAAGGGACTTGGGCAGCCTCATATCCTAAGCCAACGTCCTCCCTCTACTGGGGGCTGGATGAAGGGACAGCATATCAGCTATGCTGAGTTCGCAGAGCATCGCGTTCTTTAACTCTTTCTAACCAAACTGCCTATCAAACATTCAAAGACAATTTCCTCCCTTCCCTCTGGCAGATTAAGTCCTGTATATTCTACTGCCCTGGTGGCTCAGATGGTAAAGCGTCTGCCTGCAATGCGGGAGACCCGGGTTCAATCCCTGGGTCGGGAAGATCCTCTGGAGAAGGAAATGGCAACCCACTCCAGTACTCTTGCCTGGAAAATTCCATGGATGGAGGAGCCTGGTGGGCCACAGTCCATGGGGCTGTGGACACGACTGGGCAACTTCACTTCACTTCACTTCCTACTCTACTGCAGTACACTTTATGCCCACCAGGGGGCAGATAGAGCCAGTGACACTAATGCCTCCCTTGGGCTACAGAGGAACACTCCCTCTGGACAGAAAGTTCATGGACCCCACACCTCTCTTCCCTGGGGCTCACTAAAGTGAAGGGAGGGCAGACACTCCAGCAGAGATCCAAGGTCAGGCTCCCAAGGAGCGGTGGTGGGAAGAACCCATCCCAAACCCTACCAGATTTCACTGGAAGGAGAAAGGGCCCAGGACTTGAGCCGCTCCCTAACTCCCAGAAACTAAAATAACCCACCGGTGTGGAGCAGCACGGCTTGTGCACAAAGCCAAACCTGGAAGCGGATGAAGGGTCAGCAGGCTTGAAAAACGTCCTTGTTAAGAAAAACTTTCTGTTGGTCCAGGAGCAGAGCAAGGGGCCAGGGGGGAGAGCCGGAGAGGTGGTCACAGTAACCAGGCCGTGGACTGGGCTGCCCTCTCCAGCCCATCCGAGAGCTGGAGAAGCCGCAACAGGTGGGGGTCTAGGCACTTGAGGCCTCTTACAACCTGCACAGGGCCCAGAACCACTGGAAGACTTACTAATTCAGATGACAGCCACCGCCAGCCGCCTCCACNGGAAAGGGTCAAAATTTATCTGTACCACTCTATTTTTTAAAAACAAACACATATAGCCATATGTTAAGTATTAAATCTATGTTGATTTCTCTCCTTTTCTCTAAGTCTAAAAGATTGCTGCATGAGTATTAAACACTATGTGATTTAAAAATTTATAGCCTATGTTTGGCATACAAATTATGGAAAAACAGAAATGGCAAAGTAAAAAAATTAAAAATTTGTTATACTATATCCTGCTTGTAATATCCACTGATAATTCTTCCTTCTTATCATCCTAGTCTGTTTTGTATTCATTTGGTATTATAACTATACTTGTGGTATAATGTTTGTGCATTTTTAGTGAAATCATGAGTAGAGATTTGAATTCTGCTTATTTACTTGAATTGTGGTATAATGGTGTTGAAACTAGTGATTTCTAAACTGTAACATTTGTGAGACTCATTTAAATGTGGATTCCTAGTTTCCTCTCCAGAGGTATGAACTAAATGAGATCCAGCAGTGTGCATTTTAACAAGCCCTCCTGGCCTCCTAACTTCCCCCACCCAATCTAAGTTGTTTCTGATACCAGAGTAATACTGACAGGAATGCTTTGGGAAACACTGGTTTGAACTGTCAGTGCTTGAGTGCCATTCCTACTTAAAAAAAAAAAATCCAGGGTCAGCAAGCTATTGTCTAGGGGCCAAATACAGCCCACCACCTGTTTTTACAAATAGTTTTATTGAAACTCAACCACCCTGATGTGTTTACATATTGTCTGGTTACTTTTTATGCCACAATGGCAGAGTAGTTGGAAAAGAGCTGGAAAAACATAATATATTTACTCTCTGGCTCTTTACCGAAAAAGCTTGCTGACCCCTACATTTTGTGTGGGAGAATATCAAAGACAGTCCAGTAAAGAAACTCAGTTCAGTTCAGTCACTCAGTCATGTCCGACTCTTTGCGACCCCATGAACCACAGCATGCCAGGCCTCCCTGTCCATCACCAACTCTCGAAGTCCACCTAAACCCATGTCCATTGAGTTGGTGATGCCATCCAACCATCTCATCCTCTGTCGTCCCCTTCTTCTCCTGCCCTCAATCTTTCCCAGCATCAGGGTCTTTTCCAGTGAGTCAGCTCTTTGCATCAGGTGGCCAAAGTATTGGGAGTTTCAGCTTCAACATCACTCCTTCCAATGGACACCCAGGACTGATCTCCTTTAGGATGGACTGGTAAACTGGCATACATTTAATAAGAAAGAATTGAATGTGATGACAAAGGGCATATAATGACCAGTTCAGTTTAACAAGCATTGCTTTAGCCCTTACTTTATGTCAGGTATCGTACACGTGTTGGTCTTCCTGCTTGGGCAACTTACAGTTTTCCGTGGCCAATTCATGATTTCAGATGTGATGGGGGAAGAACAGCATCTGTCTTCATGGGATCCGATGGGAACCTGGCAGAGACAATAACTCAGTCTAATCCCTGAGGTCAGAAATGATGTCCTGGGAGTCTTCTGCCCTCAGTAAAGTGCCAGCAGATGCTTGTGGTAGAGGAGGTTCAGAAATAAGCATTCCCTCCCCCTCACTTGGCTTCCCGTGAGGATCAGTGGTAAAGCATCTGCCTGCTAATGCAGGAGACACAGGAGATGTGGATTCGATCCCTGGTTTGAAAAGAGCCCTTGGAGGAGGAAATGACAACCCACTCCAGTATTCTTGCTTGAAAAATCCCGCGGACAGAGGAGCCTGGTGGGCTACCGTCCATCAGATTGCGAAGAGTTGGACATGACTGAGCATGCGTGCATCCTGTTGCTTGCTCAGGAGTGTTATTGCCCCTCCCACGCCCCAGTTGGCTGGCTTTGGCTAATGAATGTTAGCAACCGTGATGCAGAAGCTGGTGCCGTTTAGCTTTGCTCTTTGGTGCTGTTGCCATGAGAAAGGTAAGCTTGAGCTGGCCTGCTGGTCCTAGGAGCAGGAAAGACACTACAGGTTGTCCCTCGGGTGGCTTGCTTTCCCGGTGTGCCTGGGACTGCCCCCATTTAAAAATAGTTCCATGAAATTTCTCAGTCTCACATACTAGAGTGAAGCCACCCAGAGTCGAGTCCAGCCTCCCAGAGTCGAGTCCAGCCTGGATTAGCTGGCCTCCAGACGACCACAGATTCATGAGAAGTTCTAAATGATTGCTTCTTTGGGCCATTGAGTTCCAGGGTGCCTTGTTATGAAGCAGTTGTTAAGCGATATAGTGCCCAATAGACATTTGCTTATTTCAGCTGAGATAGCTCCGGGCAGAAAATCTGAAGGACTTCCCTGGTGGCTCAGACGGTAAAGCGTCTGCCTACAATGCGGGAGACCTGGGTTCGATCCCTGGGTCAGGAAGATCCTCTGGAGAAGGAAATGGCAACCCACTCCAGTACTCTTGCCTGGAGAATCCCATGGATGGAGGATCGTAGTAGGCTACAGTCCATGGGGTCTCAAAGAGTCGGACACGACTGAGTGACGTCACTTCAAAAGTTGAGCAGGTGAAAAAGATGAGAAGTGTTTCGGCACATGAGGGCATGTAAGCATCAAGGGCCCAGGGACCTAGAGTATGGTGTGAGCTGGCTTGTGGAGGGTAAACTTTAAGGGGCAGGGTGTAGCTGAAAGCACCGTGGCCCCTTTCCCAGGGTATTGCAGTAGCCCAGGGAGACACTCTAGGGCTGTGGCTTTCGTATGGTCGAGGGGAAGGCCAGGGTAGGGAGTAGGACAATCCTTGGCTCAAATTTCAAGCTTCCTACTAACTTGGTAGAGTCCACGTGGTTACGGGTAGAGGGACACATAGGCAAGTTACTTTATCACCTTTATCCTTGGTATCCACATCTATAAAACATGTATGATGATGCACATTTCACAGGGTTTCTGTCAGAGGGAAGAAACTACCAGGAAAGTCTGTAATTTCTTCATTCTGACTCTATACTTACCTGTCAAGCTGGCAGCAAATGATCCAGTTAGAACAGTATGCCTGAAAGCAAGATGGGCATTGCTCCTGTCGGCTCACCAGTTTCAAAACTTTTCAAACTTTTCTTTCTCCCACTTTTATTTTGAAGTATAATTGCTTTGCAAGCTTTCCCACCTTTTTTTTTACGATGTTTGACTTTCTCATTTATTTCTCACACATTTATCTGGTTCAATGAAATCACTGGAGATATCAACAATATTTAACACATGTTTAGCATGGAATGGTAGTATAATAAAGGATATAGATGAACTGGTAAAATGCTTAATTAAAAAAACATATTCAGTGTGCTTCATAGAGTCATAGTGAATATTCTTTAAAGATAGAACCAAATATAATAAACATTTTGGAAGGTCACTTACGGTTGACTGAAAAACTCTTTGTCTTAAACATGTACCAGGAAAAACTGATGAAAAAAATTTTACCACTGCCACAAAGCAACTAAATTTACATCGTGGAACCGAGAAGGTCCCAGCCTGTCTGCATGGATTATCAGATAGAGTGTGAGCTATTTTTGTGATTTTGACTTGCTGTTGATTACCCTAGGTTTTGGGTAGGGCCATTGAGTACTGGAGTTCTGGTGGATGGAAGCAGAGTACATATCCTTACAAATTAAGAAAAGTATATAGCCTAGCAGTTAATGACTGTCTTTCTTCTCAAAGTGAAGCATTATCTATGGATAATAGAAATTTATTATTAACTCTTTAATTCAGATTATATACATATGTATGTCAGTTTACACATTTTACTTTTGCCTTTTAGAATTTAGTGATAAAAGAATGGAATTTAGTTATAAAGGTCAAATTATCTCTTCGACCTGAAACATGCTAAGATCAGAAGCAAGAGGTAACATGGGAATGAGTAGACGGTTCTGTTGTTCACTCTTGTGACCAGGATTGGTTAGTGCTGGCTGTGTGTTAGGTACCGTAGGGGAGCTGGAGGGAAAGAGATGAGATCCCTGACTTTAGCCTGCCAGGCCCCTCTGTCCATGGGATTTTCTGGGCAAGAATACTGGAGTGAGTTGCTATATCCTACTCCAGAAGATCTTCCTGACACAGGGATCGAACCAGGATCTCCAACATTGCAGGCAGGTTCTTTACCATGGAGCCACCAGGAAAGAGCTCAGGGAGCATTATCATCTAGTATTGTGCTAACTCAGAGATGTTTGAGGGCCCTACCTGAGTGCTTTGGGAATTTGGAATTTCAGACCCTATAACAAACTTGAATCGGACTCTGCATTTTAATAAGATTTCCTATAATTTTTGTGCCAGACACAGTTTGCAAAGAATTGGTCAAGTAGGTAGAACGAAAAAATAATTATAAGGATCTGGAGAGGCCATAGGAGAGGTATAAAGAGATCACGACTAAGTTTTTTTTTTTTAATTTGGAATTTTACTTCAATTTCAGAGTAAGTTCATCCTTGGTCTTATTACATCAGAATAATTTCAGACTCAATGCTTAGTTTTAGGGGAGCTTCTCATATGAACTTCTTGGATGGGAACATTTTCTTGGTCAAGGTCAGGGCAAAGTTTATATTGTTGGTTATAGACTGCTTACCAAGCCCCAACAGTCCACAGTACCCATCAATGACAGTTCCCATGGGTGACAGCTTCTGACCAGGGACAGCCCGTCCCCCCTTGCAGCGCACCACATCCCGGGGGATTGAGAGCAGTCATGGGCTGCCATATTGCTCCTGTATCAAGTGATCCCGGGGGACCAGTGACACTAAGGCTTCGTGTCAGAACTTTTCAGGGGGCCTTTTCAGACATGAAGACACTGAAAGGTGGGATTTAGGTTGTGATGATAGATAAATGCAAATGTTTGCATTTAATCTTTCCATTTGAGTAAACACTCTTAATTCCATGGGAAGGGACCTCTTGTGACTTCCACAGCTAGAGCTCAGTGAAAAGGCAATGCTTTTCTTTCTTGTAAATGGTGAAGCTGTGGTAGATGAGGAGAGCCCTGAAAATAGACGTCTCTCTCTGAATAGTTAATTGGCAATGTTTCATCTTCCCTGACTTCCTCCTTGAGTAAATCAGTTGCTTAATTCTGTAGGGAGTGGGAGGTGGAAGAGGAAGGAGGATTTAGTGTACTGTGGAAGTTAGCTTGCTGTGGCCCTGGGGGCAATATGAGGTTTTCTTTTGTTGTTAGTTATAAATGTCTGGGCTCAAACTGTTTACTTCTCCATGTTGAGATAAGGTTTCATTATTCTTGTGTACAGATTACCTCATAGACAGTTTGCGTTTGAACCCACTTTTCAATTATTTATGAGAGATGACAGTTGGAAAAGCTGCTGCACCCAGTTCTAGAAGCTGAAGGTCGCTGTTGGTCATCTGGGTGGCTCATGGGGTAATCCGATAGGGTACACACTTCACTGCTCCTACCCGGTCAGGGCTGCTTCAGAACATGACACACTCCTTGCTGTGGTGTGTGGTTTTTCACCTTTGTTTCTGTTCATAAGCCTTCTGTTTGTGCACCCCACTCCAGCCAAGCCGGTGCCCCCCACCCCCACCTCTGACCCTGCAGCACTGTTCTCCTTTGGTTTCTGACATCAGGGTTCTGCCTCTCCTATTCTTCCTTCCAGGTTTGAAGGAGAGCTGCAATATGGGGAAGAACATTTTGTATTCTATTACAAGCTAATCACTAAAGGGATGTTGTGTTGCCTGTGAGCTTAAGTTATACGTAATGGCCCATCTCTGGGAACCACGCTTCCCTGATAATAAGCGTTACGCTAAAATACCTTTGTTTAGCTCACAAGAAACATCCTGACTAGGTCTACATGTGAATGACTGCAGGGAGAAAGAAATTAACACATCCCCTCTGGAGGCTGATGGGAACCAGGAAGTGTTTGGCTTTACTCCTCCCCTTTTAGAATAAAAGGAACCTGAATTCTAACTCAGGCAAGGTGGTTCTTTGGGGTATGAGCCCACCGTCTTAGTTTGCAGCCTTTCCGAATAAAGTCATTTTTCCTTGCCCCAACAGCTCGTCTCTCGATTATTGGCCTGTTGTGTGGGGCGCGGTATGAGCTTAGACTTCATAACAGAGGGTCAGGGCAGAAAAGATACACATGGAAATTAAAAGTCACAGTGTTCCTTTGTGGCCTTTGAGTCCAAAAAACTGATGGCACTTGAAATTAGTTCCCACTCTAGGCTGGCGTTTTGATGCAGATGGCAGGGGGGGGGGGTGCAATTACATGCCTGACTGAGTTGAGAGGTTTGTCTAATCCTATATCCTGTCATGATTAACAACTTTTATGAAATCAAAAACTTCCATTTGAGCTAAATTACTCTTTAAAGTTGTCAGTATATATCGAAACATGAAGTACTGTGTCTTTTGGCAAGGACTTTCCAAACGTATTCAGTCTATCCCTTTGACTCATGCTGGAAATATAAATAAATCTTTCCAAATTAAGGGGTATTTGACTCAGGAATTCTCAAAGAAGATGATTCTAGAACTTTCCTTAGTAACACATTCTGGTGTCTCCCAGTTTTTATAGTTATTAATAACTTTTAGTTAATACTTAAATCATTCATGAAATAATATAATTTCTTGTCCTTTTGTCAATAGCATTGTGTTAATTTCTCACCACCCTCAAGTGCTAAGAACTTAATATAAAACCAATAAATATAAATATAATAAACCAAATATAAAAGCCAATAAATCATAAACCTGGTATAAGTTCACATGGGGGTCGTTACCCAGAGGCTGTTTTGATTTCAGATGCACACAGCAGTGAATGGCAGCTTGCAGCAAATAGCAGTGAGCAGTAGCTGGAAGCAAGGTCTTTTAGTTTCTCAGACCTAACCACTGGCCATTTCAACCTTCAGGCTCCCATCTCACAAGTAAAAGGGCAAGGGTGCCAGCCAGGAGGCAGCTGTGACTAGAGTCCTTCTCCTGAAGTTACGTATTTCTCTCCATGAGCACTCCTGACTCACATGAAACATATAATTTAGGCAAGTTTGTTTATCTGATTTCCTGATGCCTGAAGCTCAGCAGGGGCAAAGTGGTAGGAAGGGAACAGTTATTGGCACATAGGATGACAACAGAAGTTTCACGTCGACAGCCTGACAGTGAGTGGGGGTGATGGGAAGCACTTCACAGTCAGGAATGCAGATAAAATCTGTTCAGCATGTCTGTTTAAAAGGTCTGAGAAGAGTGTATTTTATTGTAGACTTTCTTGGAAATAATAGTTAAACTAAGATGTTTTTATTACATTGAAGATTATCGCTGAAACTATTTGAAGAAACAGGCTATACTCTCAAAGTGGGGATTTTCCACTGTGGGGTTATTGTTAAGATTAGGAGTAGTATACATGATGTGCGTGGCACAAAGTAGCCATGACCCCCGATGGTTGGGGTGGGAGTAGTTTTGTATGGCCCTTGGCTTGATAGGTCCAGATAATGTGTGGGGTTCATCATAGTTGTGGCATAAATAAAGCTTGAATGAATGGAAGAGCTTTCTAGGGCTTCCCAGGTGGTGCAGAGGTAAAGAATCTGCCTGCCAATGCAGGAGATGCAAGAGAATGAGTAGGGAAGATCCCTTGGAATAGGAAATGGCAACCTACTCCAGTATTCTTGCCTGAAAAATTCCACGGACAGAGGAGCCTGGTGGGCTACAGTTCACGGGTTCACAAAGAGTTGGATACCAGTGAGCACATGCACAACAGCTTTCTAAGCAATTCATCTATATTTTTCTAAGCTAACTGGAGTGCCTGTCTAGTTGGAGTATCTATCTTGTGTCTGACTGTTTGCTACTGCATGGACTGTAGCCAACCAGGCTCCCCTGTCCATGGGATTCTCCAGGCAAGAACACTGGAGAGGGTTGCCATTCCCTTCTCCAGGGAATCTTCCTGACCCAGGAAGAGAACTCAGGTCTCCTGCATTGCAGGCAGATTCTTTACCATCTGAGGCAGTGAAGAATCCACCTATCTAAAATGAAGAGTTAAAATTCAAGTATTTCCTCCAAAGCTGGTTTAGG
Source organism: Redunca redunca (assembly GCA_006410935.1). Taxonomy (NCBI): domain Eukaryota; kingdom Metazoa; phylum Chordata; class Mammalia; order Artiodactyla; family Bovidae; genus Redunca; species Redunca redunca. The sequence goes on along the minus strand of SJYQ01010098.1, from coordinate 29,164 downwards.
TCATTGTATTTTATTTTGATCATAGGGGAACTCTGATCCAGTTGTAAAAGTAATTAATTTATTTGACCTCCTTTTACTTAAGTGAAGATACTAATAATCAAGGCTCAGTCTAACAGAATAGCTAATAGATGGAGAATTGGTTATATGCAAGCATATCCATTGGTCTTGTGAATAATGGGAAACCTTTAAGTGTCTTGGAAGTTCTGCATAAGTGTGTGCTTAATTTGGGGGAGGGTTATGAGTCTAGGCCTTGGATGGACCAGTTTTCCTTCCTGGTTGCTTGGTGGTGAACATTCCTCTACGTCTTCCCAGATGAGTGGAGAAACAGGAGGTACTGGAGGAAGACACACCAGTTGCTGATGACACCAGTTCATCTGTGCTATTGCATGTGTGTGTGTGTGTGTACACTTGGGGGACGCCAGGCTGGGGAAAATGTTCAGCAGTACTTCCTGAATAGACAGCCCAGCACAAGGTTAATTTCAGGGCTTATGTGTTTCTGTGTTAAAACTGTTAACTGTAGGACATAAACATCAGTGCGGAAACCACTGTGTTCCTTGTTTGGGGTCCATGGATCCTTAATGAATAAATAACTTGGATGTCAGAAGGTCCTCTGTGCCAATGGTAAGCAGCATTTGGGATGTTTTGTATTTTCTGGCCCAATGGTTTTCTGTTGTTTTTGTTTTTTTGCTATTTTGAGTTTCTCAGAGTCTTTGACTTGAATAATGAATATTTGAACTGTGATGTTAGCCACTGTTGCCATGTATAGTTGTATCATTTTTTACCCTTATAGCAGTGATCAAAGTGGAGGTCTCACTCCTCTGAGTGACACTGGTGTGTTACATATGTTCTCTGAACCTGAATTTCTCCGTCAGTGGATTGAGAGATTTAAACGGCGTGATTTCTTGAGGACACTTTGAGCTTTTGTACTGAGTCCATGTTTTTGCTGCCTGGATTGTTCTGTAGCTTTGCCCTTGAGTCTTAGCCCCTGTTCCCTGTCATGGTTTCCATGATAGTATGAGCTGTCCATCCATGGAACACTTGGCAGCGGTTCAGTGTTTTTTTTCTATAAATGTTCCAATCCTGTTAAGTGTGTAGAGCCTTTTTCTTACCATCTCAGTTAACTGCAATAGATGTATGATGCAAAATCCTGCTTTTATTAATTTCAGTCGAACTTGGTTTTCTATTGCAGTTTGTTAGCTTTAATTGCCTAATGCTCAATGCTAAGTACAAGAAGGGGATTCTCAGGTGGCTCCATGGTAAAGAATCCACCTGTTACGCAGGAGATGCAGCTTCGATTCCTGGGTGGGGAAGATCCCCTGGAGGGGGCAATGGCAACCTGTTCCACTGTTCTCGCCTGGAAAATTGCATGGACAGAGGAGCCTGGCGGGCTACAGTCCTTGGGATCACAAAAGAGTCGGACACAACTGAGCGAATAAACAAGTTCAGGACACAAGTCCCAGCTTTCTACGTGTCCTTACTCTGAATGACTTTTTTGGGAGAGGTACTGACCCTAGTTTCTGTGATAGAAAGTTGCAGAAATTCTTCACACCCCCGGGATTGTATAATTGTGCTGGCCTTGGGTGAAATGCTGCACCCTAATGCATTCCAACATGTGGCTCTAGATATTTTGCATGCTCTGATTAAGATTTACAAAGGGCTTGAGCCGGCAGCTAATTGTTACCAGCTCTCAGATGATAGTTCTCTGTGATAGGATGACCATTCAAAGAGGAGAGGAATGACCCCCCGGGGCTGCTGGTGGCGAAGCAGAGGTGGCTCATCAGTCCCACACTGGTTGCTGGTGGAAAATGGGAGAGGCCAAGACAGGTGCAGAAATGGCTGCACTTCACCTTCACTGAAAGCTGCAAGTGACATCACAGCTTGGTCAGTTTCATTCCCTTTGGAAGTAGATGATGAGTTCTTAAATCCATTTAGGAATGCTGATGAGATGTAACTACATAATCTTTGAAGGCACCTTCTAAAAAATCCCACTTCCAGAAGTGGTCTGATGATAATCCAGTTTTGGCTTTAAAAAATTTGTCCGGAAGTCTGTATTCTACACAGACTTGCATTTTCATAGCTTTGCTGGAGTTCAGAAGTTAGAGCTCCCTCTGAAGTGTTGGCTGCGGGGAGGCGGGGTTTTCTGTCTCCAATGAGGTGGCTTCAGTGTCCGGAAAAGCCTATCGCCTTTCACAGGAGCGCTTACTCTGTAATCCAAGCAATAGCCACGCAGCCTGTTTTATTGTTTGTGGAGTCCTGTGGCTCCTGGGCGCTTCACAGACGGAAGGAGGGCAAGTGGGGGATTTACGACTCTGCACTGAGCTGGGGCCAGTGAGCCGAACTCTTTGATTTCTCCCAAATCACCTGTGTGGGTGAACTTTAAACTAGGTACCTGATTTGACGCTGAATCTTTTTCTCCAGCCTGAGGAGTTCCTTCTGTCTGCAACAGACGGCTGGCTTTCTGCCTGAGTGGGGAAAGATGCCTGGAGGAATAGGATTACAGTACGGGATGCTAGGTACACACCAAAGAGGCGGAGTGCCTTGGTCTTGCTCTTCGCCAAGTCCTGACAAGCGTTCCTGAAATGAACGTTTTGCTTCTTTTTTAAAATTATTCTTTTAGTCATTGTTATTGGGTGGGGGGAGACTGTGGATATTCTTCATCTTTAAACCAAGTACCACAATGTGAAAAAACATTTTTCCCCCCAACCTCTCATTCCCCCCCGCCCTTTTTTTTTTTTTTTTGTAATTGGATGACACAGAAGCAGTCTTTCTGCAGATTCAGACTCTCAATATTGTCTGACTAAGTAGCAAGGAGGAAGTTCGTGGAAAGGACCTGGGACAATTTGAAAAAAACGAGGTTTTTGTTGGCTGGATTGACTTTTCTCTGTAGTCAACTTTGATGTGAAAGAAGATGAAAAAGGAAGTCTCTTCAGGTTCCTTTAGACTCAAGTCAAACCCAGGTTCCCTCTCACGTGCTGTAAGTTGGATAAATTTCTCCTCCTTGTCCAGGCAAACAAAGAGGCTGTTTCGCAGTGATGGGGAGTTGTCGGTCTGTGGGCAGCAGGTGGAAGCAGATGATGAAAACTGGACCTACAGAACCCAGCCCAGAAAAGGTGACTTGACTTTTTTTTTTTTTTAAATTTACGTGTTTGCTCTGAGTTCTTTGTTTCTATCACTGATTGCCGTTCACAGTTTTTGGCCCCTTTCGGAGTTTTCGTGGTGTTTTTGTGTTGGAATTCAGTGTCAGTCATTTGTGTACGTGTCTAAAGTAAAAATACTCCTTCAACTAGATTCAACTTGAGATCGTGTCCTTCTCAGAAGGATAAAATAGCTGTTATGTGTCCCGCTCCCCCCTCCCCAACCTTCTGCACACTCATGTGACTTGTGCAAAGTTCAATGGTAAGCCACCATCCTGGGAGGAATCGTCTGCTCTTTACAACAACTGAAAGTTAGGATATGGAGCTCTTTTCTAAAATGGTTCACTGAGAAAACTTTGGGAATTGTGGGTAGACTTTCTGCATATTTCTTTAAGACAACGGAATTACCTGAACGCTTGAATGAACAGGTGCCTGGGTGACCCCGAGGAAATGAACACACGAAGCACTAACCCTTGATATCGTGTCCAAAAGGAGTTTTTGGATTTCTTTCAAGTTCCTTTTCAGACCAGTGCTAGTTTCTGTTCTCAGGTTTAACATGTTTTGCCTTCTTCAAGGTGAAGAAAAATATCAGTCCTGGCAGAAAAGAGGGGAACTATTTCAATATTTCTTAAACACACCCCTGTTTTATATTTAGAATTTCTGAGGTCTTCCTCTTAGAATGTTTACTGGAGAGACTGAATTGTTAGGCTCTAAAATGGTTTCTCCATTCAGAGCAGTGGCACAGCCCAGTGGGGGAGTGCTATTTAAGGCTTACAAAGGAACCTCATCCAGACATTCCGCGTGATTGTGTTTTCCCTGTTTATCACATTCTTCCCGTGCCAAGAGAAACCTCGCTAAAACCTTTCAGAGACCTGTCATTCCCCTTCTTTTGGGAAACGAAACTGCTGAAATGTGAGAGAATCAACTAAGTTAAATATGAGCTTATGGGGACAGTAATTATATTCCATGGACTGGAAATTAAACGCACCCATCCTCATGGATAATGTAGGTTAAGCCATTTGCTCTTGTCTGTTAAACTATGGCTCAGGAGGGACTAGTTAATGCTCTTTGAAGATGTCAGTTGTTTATTATGTCAAGAAGGTGGTCCACAGTGGTCTGCTGATACTGAGCCACAATATGATGTTTTTAGTTCAGATGGTGTATAAATTGCCTGGCGTAGAAAAGGCATTTATACTTTCTGGCTGGAGTTGTGTAGTTTAGTAAGTCCACGAACTTTACTTTTTCTAAATCAGGAATAAGCTGTGGTTTTGGTAAATGGGTGGGTTGTAATGTTCGCAGGGTGGATACAGTATTGCTGTGGTTTCGAGAGGGTGTAGTTTTAATTCCTTTGGGCTTTGCCAGAGGTGGTTGTTTTATGACTTGTTTTGTTTTAAATCAACCGCTGTCAAGTTTCTGTTAAAGATTGTGTACATGTGAGCACGTGGCTTTAGGATTTCTATCATAGATGCTCCATCTAAATTAACACTAAAGGGAAAGAAACTGTGAATTTGCATGGATTAGTTTTGGTTGGGAAATGAAGCAAATACCGTACACTTGACTTGTAAAAAATAAAGAAGTCATTGTAAAGACCAGAGCGATTTGTGGAAGGAGGACTTGTTTATGTAAGAAAACAAAAGATTGTACCCTTTATCCCTTACTGTAATGGAGAGTTCTATAGTCTTTTGAAGATAAATGGTGACATAATACAGTGTGTACATTTATACGGAGCTTAGAAATAATTGGACATGGATAATATTATCACTTTGACTTGCAGTTACGGGGACATCCTTAAAAAGCTGCTTATAGATCAGAATTCATGGTCTTGGATTCTGTTTTCACATTTGACTTGCAAAAGAAAATTGGCTCCCAACTTTGACATGTTGCCTCAGGAGCATTATAACAGTTGATCTTTATTCCTCATAATTCTTTCCTTTGGAGAAACATGGAATGACTTTTGTTTATCCTTAGAGATCAAAAGAGGGAATATCTTTCAGAAAAGTTATACAGGTTTGGAGTTTTGTTTTAGTTTTTATTGTTGTTCTTTTTTTTTAGGAGCATCAAATAAGCTAGAAGTCTAACAAGGATAATCAGTCAGTGCCAGGAATACCCAATGGCCATATTAGGATTTGTTTGCAAATAAATATATATTGAAGACATATTGGTCTGATGGGGATTGGATAGCATCTTTGTTTTGTATCTGTCTGCCTCGACCTCATGCATCTGAATCCACTTCCTTTCACTCTGCTCCCTAACCCCCTGACCTTATTTTAACATTTTTGTGATTTACGCGTCTCTAAAAACCTGATCTTCATCTTCTCCTCTGCAGACATATACTACCATCAAGCAATGACAGCCAGAGGTAGGGCAGTGCAGCTTAACAGGTCTTCCCTGAGTCAGTGGTCCTGTCTGTGTTCTTCCCCCCTATCCCCACCCCCAAGGGATCTGTCCGATGGGCTGATGGGGTGTCCGGTTCTGCAGGCTCTCTCCCTCCCATCCACCAGCTGCTACTAGGTCAGAGTGCTTGCCCTGCTCTCTGCTTACTTCTCCAGGTCACATTGCTTTGCTCAATTAGCCTACTGACTCACCACTGTCAGTGGTATGTAGAATAAGATGCACATTCACTTTATTAAACAGTTCTTTCAAATTTTGTTTTTGTGCTTTTTATAGTGAATCTCCATATTAGATTGCTTATCAATAACACCAGAATAAAGTGTTCAAGTGGTTACCCTTATGGCTGTCTATCAGTACACAGTCCCGTCACTTTATAATCCATTGTTACTGATTATATTCAAGAAGCTAAGGATAAAATTCCTGAGCCTAAAAAGTAACTAGAAGATACATATTGATATGTCCGAAGCAATCACAAGTAAGGACCTTTGTGCTTTCTCATGTTCTAGCACATGACAAGTTTCAAAACTCTCTTGTATTGACTTTGGTACTCCGGAAGGTAAAAATGAATTGAGTAACAGTAGTGACCCATCCTTATAGTCTTTAGGTGATGTGATCCACTATAACAGCAGATGATATTTTGACTTAATTAGCCATGATAATCAAGGGTGTGAATCAGTGTCTTTTAGAATACTAATGAACCATGCGCTGTTTTACTAGATGCCCGTGTAGTCAAAAAGTAGAATTTAGTTGTAAATGAGACAAGCTGTTGCTTTTCTTGTGGAGTTGTGAGAGAATTTAGAAGGAATTTTCATTGAGGATCATGTGTAGGATACAGAGAAATATAAACATACGGCCCCTGAAGTCATGGAGTTCATACTTCAGGGGAGAAGTGAATAAGGCATCTAATGGAGAATTAAAGAGAAAATGCAGGAGAATTGTGAAAAAGTATGAAAAAAGTTTTAGAATGAGAACATACTTTATCTGGAGCATTTTCATGTTTTGCAAGGTTTTCCAGCTGTGTATTGATTTAAATAATATTTAATGAGCTCCTGGTTTGTTTCCAGCACTGTGGAAGGTTCTCAAGGGAGACTAATGACCAGTAATATTTATTCTGTGCTTCCCCTATCTCACTTGCTTACTCTTCTTTTGTCAATTAAAACCAAAAGAGGAGGAATTATAGTGGGGTATCCTCTCATTGAGCAGAGTGTGTTTTGTTGGAGCCCCAGTTCTGTTCAGTTGTGCAGAGGCATGATTGATGATTCTGGTATTGGCAGGTCAACAGATTGGGTAATTGACATGCAAAGCCTCAATTTAAAGGGTGCTTTCATTCTCTTCTGGATGTTGCCATATGTATTAATAACATTGCAAAATTGGAATCATTTGAATTTCAGTTCACTCCCTTCACAGAAGCTACAAAAACGATCAGAGAATGGCCTTACTAGGTATCAAGGGTAATGAATAATCCATACACTAGGTAATCAATTGTCCAGTGTGGGAATTGGCCGTATTTAAAATAATTTCATCCCAATGTCCTCCCTGATAAAACAGTCACAGAATACAGAATGCTTGTGCATAATTAGATTAGCAGTGACTTCAGATATTATAATGGAGAAAAATGGCATGGCAGACCAAAAGCTGCAAGGTCAAGATCCTGTTACTATATAAAGACCTGTGATTTATTTTTGATCATAAAATCTTTAACATTATAAGAGTTGAGAACATTTCCTCCATGGCATTAAAAAAAAAAAAAAAAAAACAACTTGGGAAATATTGTCAAAGCAGCACCGCAAATTTGAGAGTAAAACTACATATTACACAAATATTTGTGCTAAGGATCACTGTGTATGTTGGAAAAAGAGCAAAATGGAGTTTATCTTGGTGTCTTAATAAAAAGAGGTAAGAAGAATATTCTCAGTGTGGTGCATGTAATGTTTTCTTTCTACTGAAGCTGACATTCTGTGAAAGAGACAAACAATGAATGCCACTTAATATTTTATCTGGTTCGTTGAGACTGCCCTTTATTAACCTTTGTTTTTTCTTTTGAAATTAGAGTCTCTGTCTTGCTGCCTTATTGCAAAAATGATCCTATTTGTTATTAAATTGATGAAGTTCAATCAAAATATTTTATCTAATACCCTTTCTTTATTTTCTTGTTTTCAGAAGTTTGTGGGTTTGCTTTGAGATTTAGGTACTTATTTAGATTACTGGAGATATCAGAGTAATGAAGGAAATAACTTATTGTGATAACTTGGGTTTAAAAGTGAGTAACCTGTGTTCTTTTTCTTTTCTTTTAAAAAATTCAATTAATTTTAAAATTAACATATAGTTAATATAACCTGTGTTGTTTTCCATGGAAATGTCTACAGGGTTTTGAAAACCTTTTTTGAAATTGTTCTTTACAGTTATTTTAGAAGTAATTAAAAAAGACACTGCACATTAATTAGGGTTAATTTTTATGTCTCTTACAACTTGTATTTATATAATTAGGTATTCATAGAAAGTGTTATATTTTCATGTAATTTCAGGGGTTTGGAATTTAGCTGTCCTTTTCTGTTAAATTAAGTGGGGTGTATGTGTTTATTTTCACCACAGTATTCCCTATCAGATGCTTCAGGGAGCTCCAGCGTTGTCAGTTTTATCTCGAGGTCTGTTGTGCTTGCACTCAGTCACTTGTCCGTCTTTACTGTGGTCCAGGTCTTCATCAGCTCTTACCTGGCCTTCTGAAAGGTCTTCTCCTTTTTTTATCCTCACTCTTGCTGTCTTTGAGCTGTTCATATTCTTGAGTCTACACTATAATTGGAGTGATCTTCTTAAAATACAAACACTGTATATCTGTGTATGCTCAGTCACTTAGTCTTGTCCAGCTCTTTGCAACCCTATGAACTATAGTCTGCTAGGCTCCTCTGTCCTTGAGATTTCCCGGGAAAGAATACTGGAGTGGGTTGCCATTTCCTCCTTCAGGAGATCTTCCTGACCCAGGGATTGAACTTGTGTCTCCTGCATCTGCAGGTGGATTTTTTGCCGCTGAGCCACCGAGGAAGCCCCATAAATAGTCCCTCTTTATCCATGGTTTCAATTTTTATGGATTTAGTTACCTGTGGTCAACTATAATCTGAAAATATTAAATGGGAAATTTCAGAAATTATAACTTTTAAATTGTATACTAGTCTGAATAGCATGATGAATTCTCTTGCCATCCTGCCCTGTGCTGCCTAGGATGTGAGTAACCCCTTTGTTCAGAGTATCCCACCCCATTAGTCACTTAGTGGCCACCTCGTCTTGGTTATCAGATTGACTATCATGGTATCGAGGTGCTTGTGTTCTAGTGACTCTCATTTCACTTAGTAATATTCCCAAAGCGCAAGAGTCATGATGTTCACAATTCAGATAAGCCAAAGAGAAGCCATGAAGTGCCTTATTTAAGTGAAAAGGTGAACTTTCTCAACTAAAGGACAGGGAAAAAAATCGTATACTGACTGATGTTGCCAAGATCTATGGTAAGAAGGAATCTTCTATCCGTGAAATTGTGAAGGAGGAAAAATAAATTCGTGTTAGTTTTGCTGTTGTGCCTCAGATTGCAAGTTACAGCCACAGTGCATCACAAGTGCTTAGTTAAGATGAAAAAAAGCATTAAATTTGTATAATAAGATATTTTGAAAGAGAGATACATTCTTAAACCTCTATTATAGTATTTTGTTATTCGTAATTTCTGTTACTCTCTTACTGTCCCTAATTTATAAATTAAACTTTATTATAGGTGTATGCAGGAAGAAATGTAGTGTACATAGGATGCAGTACTATCCTTGGTTTCAGGTACCCCTGGGGGGTCTTTTTTCTGATGATCCAACAGATGTTGGCAATTTGATCTCTGGTTCCTCTGCCTTTTCTAAATACAACTTGAACATCTGGAATTACACGGTTCACGTACTATTGAAGCCTGGCTTGGAGAATTTTGAGCATTACTTTGCTAGCATGTGAGATGAGTGCAATTATGTGGTAGTGTGAACATTCTTTGGCATTGCCTTTCTTTGGAATTAGAATGAAAACTGACCTTTTCCAGTCCTGTGGCCACTACTGAGTTTTCCAAATTTGCTGGCATATTGAGTGCAGCACTTTCACAGCATCATCTTTTAGGATTTGAAATAGCTCAGCTGGAAATTCCATCACTTCCACTAGCTTTGTTTGTAGCGATGCTTTCTAAGGCCCACTTGACTTCACATTCCAGGATGTCTGGCTCTAGGTGAGTGATCACACCATCACGATTATCTGGGTGGTGAAGATCTTTTTTGTATAGTTCTTCTGTGTATTCTTGCCACCTCTTCTTAATATCTTCTGCTTCTGTTAGGTCCCTACCATTTCTGTCCTTAATTGAGCCCGTCTTTGCATGAAATGTTCCCTTGGTATCTCTAATATTCTTGAAGAGATCTCTAGTCTTTCCCATTGTATTGTTTTCCTCTATTTCTTTGCATTGATCACTGAGGAAGGCTTAATTTTCTCTCCTTGCTATTCTTTGGAACTCTGCATTCAAATGGGTATATCTTTCCTTTTCACTTCTCTCCAAGGCCAAATTTGCCTATTACTCCAGGTGTCTCTTGACTTCCTACTTTTGCATTCCATTCCCCTATAATGAAAAGAATATCTTTTTTTAGGTGTTAGTGCTAGAAGGTCTTGTAGGTCTTCATAGAACTGTTCAACTCTGGCTTCTTACTGGGGCACAGACTTGGATTACTGTGATGTTGAATGGTTTGCCTTGGAAACGAACAGAGATCATTCCGTTGTTTTTGAGATTGCATCCAGGTACTTCATTTAGGACTCTTTTGTTGCCTGTGATGACTACTCCATTTCTTCGAAGTGACTCTTGCCCACAGTAGTAGATATAATGGTCATCTGAGTTAAATTCATCCATTCCAGTCCATTTAAGCTCACTGATTCCTAAAATGTCGATGTTCACTCTTTCCATCTCCTGTCTGACCACTTCCAACTTGCCCTGATTCATGGGCCGAACTTTCCAGGTTCCTATGCAATATTGTTCTTTACAGCATCAGACTTTACTTCCATCACCAGTCACATCCACAACTGGGTGTTATTCTGCTTTCTGGAGTCATCTCTCCACTCTTCTCCAGTAGCATATTGGGCACCTACTGACCTGGGGAGTTCCTCTTTCAGTGTCCTATCTTTTCATACTGTTTTCATGGGTTTTTCATGCTGCTTTCATACCCTAGCCTTTTCATACTGTTCATGGGGTTCTCAAGGCACGAATACTGAAGTGGTTTGCCATTCCCTTCTCCAGTGGACCCTGTTTTGTCAGAACTCTTCCACCATGACCCATCTGTCTTGAGTGGCCCTACAGGGCATGGCTTATAGTTTCATTCAGTTAGACTAGGCTGTGGTCCATGTAATCAGTTTGATTAGTTTTCTGTGATTGTGGTTTTCATTCTGATGGATAAGGATAAGAGGCTTGTGGAAGCTTCCTGAGGGGAGAGACTGACTGAGGGGGAAACTGGGTCTTGTTCTGATGGGACAGGCAATGTTCAGTAAATCTTACATTGCATTTTCTGTTGTTGGGCTGGGCTGTGGTCCCTCCCTGTTGTTTGACCTGAGGCAGAGTATGGTGGAGGTAATGGAGATAACGGCGACTTCCTCCAAAAGGTCCCATGCAGGCACTGTTGCACTGAGTGTCCTGGGCCCTGCAGCAGGCCACCGCCGACCCACACCTCTGCCCGAGACTCCTGCACACTCACAGGCAAGTCTGGGTCGACAAACTATGGGACATTCTTAAAGAGATGGGAATACCAGACCACCTGATCTGCCTCCTGAGAAATCTGTATGCAGGTCAAGAAGCAACAGTTAGAACTGGACATGGAACAACAGACTGGTTCCAAATCGGGAAAGGAGCACTTCAAGGCTGTATATTGTCACCCTGCTTATTTAACTTATATGCTGAGTACATCATGCAGAATAACAGGCTGGATGAAGCCCAAGCTGAAGTCAGGATTGTCGGGAGAAACATCAATAACCTCAGATATGCAGATGACATCACCCTTATGGCAGAAAGTGAAGAAGAACTAAAGAACCTCTTGATGAAAGTCAAAGAAGAGAGTGAAAATGTTGTCTTAAAACTCAACATTCAAAGAACTAAGATCATGGCATCTGGTCCCATCACTTCAAGGCGAATAGATGGGGAAACAATGGAAACAGTGAGAGATTTTACTTTTGGGGGACTCCAAAATCACTGCAGATGGTGACTGCAGCCATGAAATTAAAAGACGCTTGCTCCTTGAAAGAAAAGCTATGACCAACCTAGACAACATATTAAAAAGCAGAGACATTACTTTGCTAACAAAAGTCTGTCTAGTCAAAGCTATGGTTTTTCCAGAAGTCATGTATGGGTGTGAGAGTTGGACTGTAAAGAAAGCTGAGCGCCAAAGAATTGATACTTTTGAACTGTGGTGTTGGAGAAGACTCTTGAGTGTCCCTTGGACTGCAGGGAGATCCAGCCAGTCCATCCTAAAGGAGAGCAGTCCTGGGTGTTCATTGGAAGGACTGATGTTGAAGCTGAAACTCCAATACTTTGACCACCTGATGTGAAGAACTGACTCATTTGAAAAGACCCTGATGCTGGGAAAGATTGAAGGTGGGAGGAGAAGGTGCCAACAGAGGATGAGATGGTTGGATGGCATCACTGACTTGATGGACATGAGTTTGAGTAAGCTCCGAGAGTTGGTGATGGACAGAGAGGCCTGGCGTGCTGCAGTCTATGGGGTCGAAAAGAGTTGGACACGACTTAGTGACTGAACTGAACTTGGAGGGGGGTTCTTTAGAACGTATCCCCTGTGGATAAAGGGGAACTGCTGTCTAACTCAGTCACTCGTCTGAGGCCCCTGGTGTGCGTGGAATGAAGTCCTTACAATGGCATGAGACCCTCCTCCATCTTGTGCCTTCCTGTCTGCTCTCCCTTTTAACTGCACAAGTAGCAGACAGCCATAGCTTTTTCACAACTCTCGAACTTTGATCTCCCAGTCCGTGAGTCAATCTGGATGCTTCAGTCTCCTCCTCTGCCTGTAACTAGCCTGCTTAACCTTCTGAACTTGCTTTAAAACTCTGTGAAGTCTTCCCTGATCCCTGGAGGGCAGAGCAGATTACTCCCTTCTCTGTGTTATTTCTGGGCCCTCTACATACCTCTGTGATTGCATTTATCAGACACTGGGTTGTACTTATTTGTTTACTCGCCTGTGTCTTGAGCTAGACTGTGAATTCCTTTAGGGCAGGGACCAGGTTCTCCTTATCTTTTTTATCCCCAAGGCTAAGTACCCAGAAAAGGGATGCTGATGGGGTGAGCATAACTCACCTGGGACACTCTTAATAGTGCTGTTTACCCAGGCCCACATGCTAAACAGTACTCCAGATTTGCGTAAAGTGGGGTGGGTTGTAGGTGGCACTGTGTGCTTGCTCTGTTGATTATACTGCTGAATATAAAGTGCTCCCGACTCCTGACTTCTCCGAGTGTAGCGAGAGAGAGGGTGCAGTTTGTGGGAACATAATTTTGGTGGCAGTCCGCCGTTTCCTGTTACTCCCTGCACACCGTGCCTGTATGAGACACTTTGTACAAACATTTGACCCTGGCTGTTTTGACCATGAGTAAAGCTGACTTAGTGAGCAGGGCTGAGGTGTGGGTTGGATGATGCCGCGTCTGATCAGGAGAGGCAGATGGGGGCTATTGCCTTCTCTCCTTAACCGGTTTCCTTCTTTCACTCTTTTCTCCTCCCCACCCCCACCCTCACCCCAAGTCAGGCAATCTTAAGACAGCGGCCTCAGCCACCCGGTAAAACATCAAACAGAAGTCACACTGTGTGACTTCACTGTTTAAAACCTTTCTCGGACAGTTTAATAACTAGCGCCTTTATAGTGTTCTCGGAGGCCTTATGGGAGTGGGCTCCCTGACCCCATTGTTTCCCCAACCTCGTCACCTGTGCTTTCCCCTTAACTCTCCTCCATGTCACACCAGACTCCTTGCTCCTGTTAGGACAGGCCATGCAACTTGACCTTGCCCTCCTCCTAGACTCCCAGCTGTACGTCTTATTCTCACCTTCTCTTGCTTTCTTCAGGTCTTTGCTGAAGAAATCACCAGGGACCCTATTTAAAATTACCACATCTTCGCATGCTTGGCACTTGAACGGTCTCCGAATTTCCCATGCCATCCTGGGGAGTGTGAAGGCTGAGGAGTACTGGTCCCACCATAAGGCTGGATTCCCAGCATGATCATCGTTCCCAGCATGATCTAAGTATTCTTTTCTATCGTCCCTGGATGACAGACTTGGCACTTACGTTTGCAAGTACATTTGTTCTACCAAACCTATGGTCATGTAAGCCATGACTCCATCTGGCGTGACTCCTACTGCCATCTCTTATCACATGGTCCTAACAGCCATTAGTACCCCGTTGAACTCTGAAATCCTAAGGGAAGAAAATTTGCCTTTTATACCTTTGTGTTGTGTAGCAACACCTCTTCTCTGACTATCCAATGCAGCATCTCGGGGTGTTTGCTGACATTTATGGCTGATTACTGACTAGTCACCAAAGACATTAAATCAACAATTATTTACTTAGTTCTTCCTAGAACCCATCACTGTGCTGGACACATCACATTTTGGCTATGTAAGCATATATAATACGTGGTGAGCACTTGCCTAGCTGTCTGAGACCATCTCCCTGGAGCAGAGGGATTTGTTGGCCGGGCTCCTCAGTTAATTCCCTGCCTCTGCACTGTCCTTTACTTAGACTGATTGCCTGGATCTGGGCATCAGTTGTGGATCCTTGTGTTTTGAGAGCTTCTGTGACCTTGTAGTCTTGGTATAAAGCAACCTTGACAAAGCCATGAGGAGGAGGAAGTCTCTCATAGGTGACCTAGAGTGACCTGACCCACGACCTTCCCTAGAGCAGGCACTCTTGGAGACTGGTGGAATGAGGAGTGACTCTGCCCTGCCATTTTCATGCCCTCCTATTTTCCAAAAAGGTTCTGTTGAGGGCTGTAGTGAAAGGAAGATAACCGAAAGAGGAGATGGCAATAGATGGGTGGGAAGGAGGAGGGATGAGATACAAGGAGAGAAGAGATGATAGGTCTCCATACCTCTCTATTCTGCCTTCTTGTTGCCAACACTTTTCTGACTCCATCTCCTAAATCTATAAAGTAATGGTAGTCTAGTGGGTCTCAGACATGTTTCTGAATGTGCTCCCTGCAGGACTAATTGTTTATAATAGTTAAGATATGTTTGTTTTTAAGACATAGCTTAATAAACCTTTTGTACATGGTTGAAAGGGATGGAGTAAAAATAAAGGCTAATCTGTTTACTGGTTAAAATTTCAGTGTACAAGTAAACTGTTAGATTTGGGTTTCATAAATACTTACCTTGCTCTCAGCTGAGCAACTGAACTGAGCTACCTTGCTCTAAGGAAAACCTATTTATAAGTGAAAGCCACAAGCAGTTGAGATTTCATAAACTGCATCACTTGATTTTTGTTTTTGTTTTTCAGTAAACTTTAAAAAGAGAACGTGAGAATAAATATGTTTTATTGTTGTTACAGTTCCTTTGCCTGTGTTCCCGAAGGTTCTCTTTCACTTTGTAACTGGAAACGCCTCAGAAAGTAGAAGCTGGGTATCTGGTGTTTCTGGATTACATTTTGAGATAAACCAGAATTCCTATCTAGACACAGGTGTGTACTGCTTCAGTCTTGAGTGGTTGGAGGTTCTTCTACAAGAATACAAAAGGCAATTTGTGAATTGACCTTGGTGGGTGGTTGGGGCTGGTTCTTGGCTTGGTTGCTGTGGACATCTTGACTAGTGGTTATTTATTTACATAATTTTTTTTCACCCATGGAAAGTACATAGAGTCCTTTGACTTCCTGGAAAAAGAACTTTGATTTTTCACCTTAAAGTAATTTTATTGCAGAGTTCATCAACATACTCTATTCCAACTATAAAAAGATTATTTAAATCCTTTTTCTTTTTCCTTGCTACCTTTCCACATCCAATTCTTTGCCCATAAGTATGAATGTGGTTCTGTTCTAAGGATCCCTGTTCTGTTTTATATGTACAGAATTTTTTGCGCTTGCTTGTTGCATTTGGGATGTTCTTGTGTGCTTTAGGAAGCTGGGGAGATTGGGTTTGCACTCCTTCAGTGTTCCTTTGGATCATCTCCCCTGGAGAAGGCAATGGCAACCCATGCCAGTATTCTGGCCTGGAAAATCCCATGGACAGAGGAGCCTGGCAGGCGACAGTCCATGGGATCGTAAAGAGCTGGACACGACTGAGCGAGTTCAGTTTCCTTTCCTTTTTTTGGACCATCAGACCTTGGTTACTTCCCACACACTGGGGTTTGTGTTAGTTTGTGCAGTGGCTCCGTGTGCTCATGTCACTGTAACCAGGGAGAAGTTAGGTAACTGAGTTTAGAAATCTTAAAGGTTATGTTTCGTTTCCAACTAATAAAGGCCTGAACAAAAACACAATTGTAAGTTTTCATCTAGTTTCTGAGAAAGTTGAGCAAGGTTTCTCGCCAACAAATTTTTTTTTGGAATGGGAAAAAGAATCTTCTATAGTAAATCTATGATGTGAACATTTTGAGTTTTTCAGTGCCTGAGAAGTTTAATTATAGTTGTTTGTCAGTGACTTTGAAAAGTTTTGGCTGTGTCCAAAGCAACAAATACAGTTTACATTTGTTCCTAATCTACACAATAGATCTGTACACACACATATGTTCATATACATATAAATACATATATACATCTATAGAAAATGTAAGAAAAGCTTTGTGAAACTACTTAACCCTTATTGTATGGGTACATGTGATTCTCTTTTCTGTTTTATTCTAGTCTATTCTATTAGACAGAAAATGTCAGTCCTGACCTACTGAACTGGTTTTATCATTCCCTATTAAGTCACAGACTTTGGTGAAATAATGCTTTCAGTAGACTTTGGGTAGTAGGGTTGTATTATGCTGTGTACCAGATTGCTCCCTCACAAATGGCAATGCAGTTTCTGTGGATAGTCCATCCTCATGTCCCTGTTGTAGGAGGCCTTACATACCAGAAGCATCCTGATATGCAGTACAGATGAGTTGTGCCTATCAGAACACCATGGGGTCTGAGAACAGAATAAGCCCTCTCCTAGGTTTCCCTCTGCACCCCCAGCCCAGGGCCGTGCTGTGCTTGAAAACTTGCAGGCAGGACCGAGTGATTTCCAGCATGGACCTTGCTCCCTGCCTGAGCACAGCCGTGCATAGCCTGCTAATGCACTCCATGGCTTCCTTGCACCTGCTCACCGGCCCAAGGGAAAACTCATGAATAGCAACGTCTGATGAATTTCTGCCCTGATCTGGAGATTTCTCTGGCATTATGCTTCCTGGCCTGCTGTCCATCCATCCCCCATAGAGGAAAATTAGTTAAGAAGTTCAGTCCATTTCACTTTACTTTCAAATTGTTGGATTCTAGCCTTTATGTGTCAGAGATTCTGTGTCTGAACTGGATAAGAAGCTGCATTTTCTTTGAAACATAAAGTTACTGTAAAACCCTGATGGTTGGTTAGAGATCCTTTCTAAATTGTGTTCACATGGACTACATGTTAGCTTACATAAAATGTTAGAGGAAAATGCCTTTCATTTTTATTTCTCTGTAACTGAAGCTTGTTCCATTCATTGTTCAGAATTCTAAAACAATTAAAAAATTAATGAACATCTTTCTGAAGTTTGCTCTGCAAATAGAGTCTGTTTGCAGGTCACGGTTTACCCAGTGCTCGCTCACATCTGGTCTCATTTCATTGTTCTGATGGTCCTGTGAGATGGTAGGATGGGGGCATCTTCCCCTGAAAGCTGTCCTGAGAGATTAAGGGGCTTGCCTGAAGCCTTACAGATAATAGTGGTATAGTTGGATTGAAATTCACTTCTCATGACTTAGTCCCTCCCTCTCTGCATGATTCCGTGTAGTGTTTCTACTCAATCCTCAGAGGACATTTGAAGCTTGTTTTGATGCCTTGGTGTCAGTGTGGTGTCATTGAACCTTGTAAGAATCTGGCATCACCCTGGTGGTTATTGAGGTCTGTAAGGATCCTTGCTTTGGCTTAAGGTGGGTCTCCGGTGCCTGCTTCTTTCTTGTTCCACTTTTGCTGTAAAGCTGTGAGCTCTCTCTTTTCACTCTTGCAGTCCTGCTTGCCTCTTGCACCCACCAGTCTCTGCTGTGGGGTTTCTAATATGTTACCTTCTGTGGAGGGTCTGGGAAATCTAGCTTATTACAGCAGCAGTGACTGAAGGATTATAATAAGATCCTGAGCCATGATCCTGTGAGTATTAGTGACTGAAGGATTATAATAAGATCCTAAGCCTTGATCCTGTGAGTATTGCTGTCTGGTCAGAGACCATCTTGACTTCTTGGATCTCAACCACATTTTGAGTGGTTGAGTTTTCTTTTCAGAAAAATGATCTCTTGATAAGTGGAATGTTCTATAATATGTAAATGTGTTTTTCCCACATTTATCTTTTTCTGTTGGCTTTTCTTTTTACTACAGTTAAATAAAGCACATGTTTGCGTTAATGTTGTGAGAGTTGTGACTATATTTGGGCATCCCAGTTCTTATTGTAAATGTTAAATTTTAAACACATCTATAAAATCACTCTGAGTTTCCAAGTAGGATTACTGTATTGTTTCACTTGAAACAAGCAACATCACATTTAAGCTTTGGTTTCATCATTAACCACTTTCTCTAATTACGTATTGAGTTCTCACTCGCCACTCTTTTCTCCGACTATCAATTGGAGACCGTGTGTGTGTGTGTGTGTGTGTGTGTGTGTGTGTGTGTGTGTGTTGTTTTCCATGTGGTTGAAATGGCCTCTCCATATCTTTAGTTTCATATTTTTCTTCACATCATCTGCTTATAAAAAAGTTAAAAGATGGTGATGATGACATATTTCTATTATCTGAAGTCAGTTCTACTCTACTAAACCTTTTTGGCCACTTAAAATGATGTTTGATCCTTCTGAACACAAATGAGAATTATATAAAGTGTGACTGAAAAAGCTGATTTGTCTCTCTGCCTTTTCTGTGACTTTCTTAATAAACCACTAACCTCCCAATTCTTGGAACTAATACGACTTTTTAATAGTC
Source organism: Redunca redunca (assembly GCA_006410935.1). Taxonomy (NCBI): domain Eukaryota; kingdom Metazoa; phylum Chordata; class Mammalia; order Artiodactyla; family Bovidae; genus Redunca; species Redunca redunca. Next base: position 10,490 of record SJYQ01010098.1, on the reverse strand, counting down.
TGTGTTGAAATAATCTTCATTTTGCATCTTAGGCTTAGTAGTTGCTCAGTGAATGTTTTGATTTATACACAGGAGAGCTGCAAAGATGTTTGGCTGCAGTTTGAAAAATTGAAAATAGAGATGTAGAAGAAAACTTTTCTGTAGGACTCAAGAAATGAGGCTTACAGAAAAGTAGCAGTTGCAGTAGGGATTGCTGTCCTCTCTTTCTCCAAATATAAGAGAATTGATAAAAGATGCTCACTTGTGATATCAAAAGCTTTTGATATCCAGCATAGTTACTTTGTTTTGTGTTCGTAAAGTCTCAGAGATGACAATTGTAAAGATGTCTTCCATTTTTGATGAAGTGAAATTTCAAAGAATTCTTACTGTTGTGGTTATACCTAGAGAAACCAGCTTTAGCAGCTCTTTGAGAGAGAGCTTATTGAAGGAATGACCGACCACGAGTTTTTTCTCGGTGCCATTTGAGAGCATTTTAGTAAATATTTGCATACAGTTCCTAAATTGGAGTTGTGAAGAGATCTAAGAGTTACCTTAAAAAACAAAGGTAATTTGTTAGGGCTGGAAGGAATCTCCAGGATAACCTGGTGTGACGGATGAGAAGCAGGGGTCCAGGGAGGTGACCTTGCTTGCTTTAAGACCTCACAGCCAAGAGCCCAAGGGCACAAGCCCAGTTAGGTTGTGCCCTTGTGTTATTTTCTCTTTTAAATACTATTGCAACTGTGTTCCTTTCTATTTGTTTCTTTAATTTTGGCGTTCCTGACTTACCTGTGATGGTCTAGTGACAGATTCCTTTGCTGACCTTACAGAGCAGGTTTTGGGAGTCTTTCATCCACTCTGTGTCACAATGAAGGTTTTCTAAATAGATATGTCGAGGACAAGCAGCTTACTGATGATGGCAAAGGCAAAAGAGGAACAGCATTCATCCTGGAAATGGCTCTTCTAGGTCACTTTGCTTCTGCTTACAAAGGCAAATTCTTTCAGGTCTCAAGGAATTGAAGGAAAAGAAAAAAACAACCCCACCCCGCAAACAAACCAAAGACCCCGAGGGTCCCAGGCTGCAGCCTTTCCTTGGTATGAGCTGAAGACCCTAGAGACAGTTGAATAACTTACAGCGTCAGAAACCCACCTACCTCAAGAGAAATAAGTGTAGTTTTAAAATGTGAACCTTGTATTATGGTTTTGACACAGACGTTTTTGCTCTTGAGGGACTGTAGACTGCCTGGAGAATCCCAGGGACAGGGGAGCCTGGTGGGCTGCCGTCTATGGGGTCGCACAGAGTCGGACACGACTGAAGCGACTTAGCAGCAGCAGCAGCAGCAGCAGCAGCAGCAGACTTTCATTATCCTTAACAGCTGAATCTGCTGAGATGCGTTAAATAAAAATAAAGCACGAAGTAAATGCCAGCTATTTCCATCAACAGAATTGTAGGTGACTTCTATTAGATGTCAAGTGAAGAAAAGGGGAAAAAGAAGAGGAGAGAGGAAGAGAGAAAGAAGGTGGGTAGGAAGGGAGAGAGGAAGAGGTAAAACAAAAATAAAAATGGAAAAGGCTCAAATCTGTTTGATCAAAGAGGAGAATCAGAAAAGAGCTGCTTCTGTGGGGTGTCCTGCCTACTGTGGACCATGTAACTCTGTGATTATCCTGCACTGTGGCAAGAAGCCACCCTGCAATTGGCCTGCCAATTTGAAGAACCACTTTCCTGCTTATTTTTAAACTAAGGACAGGGAAAAAGACTGAAGGAGCCTAAATGCTGCAGTTTCCTCAAACCATTATTGTTGTAAATCCTATGGGTCTTGAAATAACTTGCTATTCCTGAATTTTCAAACTGCCTGGCTGCTCAGAAGACTTGGCAGTTGAAAGGGAAATGATTAGCTCTTTCCTTTAAGTGTTGTCCGCAAGGTTTAAGTGGGTCAGAAGTTGGAGAATGTGGTGACATCAGAAATAAACTACTCTTTTTAAATGGAAATTCTCTAGTTCTTTATACAGAGCTTTGAGTTTTTAAAATATTTTATAAATCAAAATATTTTAAATGTATAAATCTTAAGTAACTTAAATGTTAGATTATTTAATTATCTATGCAGAAATTTTCAGGAGCCTGAGCATTTTAACTTGGTATCCACCTTTTAATGTTTATGATATTGCTTGATGATTAAAAGTAATTAAGTAATTATAGTCCAGTAACTGTCTCTGGTTATGGGCTTATGTTTTACTAACAAGTTAATTGCAGCTGAACTTGTGTTCCTCCTGGTTGGCTGGTACGTGATCTTGAATTCTGTTGATTTGTAGTCTGGCTTCTCTTTAGAATGATTTAGGACCGTGATTTTGTGGATAGAAGATCTTGTGTTGCACCTGTTTCTATAGTTGAAGGTTGACTAATGTTTTAACTTCCTCACATTACTCAGATGCTTAGGAGAAAATGATACAAATGACCTCTTTATTTTAGGTTAGTTGGATTTTTGTGGGAAGGGTTGCCATTGAAATGTGTATGTTTGGAGTCAGTCCCTTCACAAGCACATTGATGAAATACACAGCATGAAAGGATGTGAGGTTATTTTGATGCTCCAAAATATACACATATTTTTTGCATTGACAGTGGTAAATCTTGAAGAGAATAAAATTTTACACTGTGTTTTATTTTGCTTCTATAATACGTCCATTGTAAATGCACCAAGAAAGGGGATCTGGGGTCATTATTATGACATCTTTTGGTGTACTCCCTCCAGCTGGACACACTGACTTCAGCATTCTTGTATGGATACTTCCAGAAAAAAAATTTTTTTCCTTTTCTACTTCCATCATCCTTCAAATATTTAATTTAGGCTGAATGAGAGAAGGAAAAACTGCCTTCTGAGTTTGTTCTGATGAACTTGCCTTAAAAGAGAATAGCATCTATGTTTGAAAATGAAGCCTCTTTGGACTAGTAGTCTTTAAAGAAATGATGATTTATAAACATTCTACCATATGTTCAACTATTTAATAACTATTAGTTAATGATGAGTTTTAGTACAATTGTGTGGGGGGCAGTAGTATCTAATTCTAAGGAATATGTTCAATATTTTTATGACTTTTTGTAGGAATCATTGTGCTATTGGATAGATAGCTCATGCAGATTTTATACACTTTCCTCTGTTTGCTTTTGAATGAAATAGTGGAGTGATGGTAATTCTGGTTTAGGCTGTAAGCACTCATCATCTGTTGTTTCAGGTACTTCACAGGGCATTGGAAGTAGGTGTGGATGAGCAAGTCCTTATTTTGACGAGTAACTCATTTTAGATGGGCAGATAGAATTGTGACACTATCACAGCTACCTAAATAAAGCTGGGGGAGAGAAGAGTGGTCAAGGGTGACTTCAGAAAAGTTAAAAAAACAAAAACAAAAACACCAAAACAAACAAACTGTGAAGGTAGGGTTGTATTCCAGACAGTGATAGTCTGATCCAGGACAGTGCAGAGAGGAGACCATATGGATTATGGAACAAAGCCTACTGATGGGGTGGCTTAAAGAGAAATGGCCAGAAAATTTGCAGAAGAGTGTTGAGTTCAAGTCCAAATTTATTGCTGGATGAGAATTTTGGGGTTTATTCTTATCTTGTGTTTCTTACATAAGTAGAAACATGTGTTTTGCTTTTTGTTTTCCTCTCCCTTCAGGGAGAGAATGGAGTAGTTGGGGCTCTTTTGGAAAGATGCAGTAGGTATGACAGTGGTTTAAGAAGTCTTGACTTAGAAAAAAATAAACTACTATAAAGTTATAAAGGAATACTGTCACTTGAAGAAATATCTTAGCCATTCGCACAACCTTTTGAAGCTTCTTCTGGCTGGATGAATGGAGCGAGGTTTCACATTAAAGGCTCCTTCCTACTGTCTTTGCCCAGGAAGTATCCTGTGCTCCTACATGGGGTGGACTGAAGCCCAGTGGACAGGAATCTCTGCACATCTAAGAGGAACAGGAGCGGCTGTAGGATGATCTAAGAGCTCAGGTCTACGTGGACACTTATCCTACATTCCCTAGGGACATAGAACCTCAGGGGCCCAAGGATTCTTAAAAAAAAAGAAGAAAAAAATCATTGAGTGTTAGAAGAGCTAGGGTATCAAGACTGAGATAAGAGACAAATTTCATGATAAAGAGACAAATGATGGCTTCCTTCTTGGTTGTGATGTCAAGAAGTCTAGATTTGGCTTTGAAGAAAAAAAAAAAGAAATAACTCTGAAAACTGCCTCAGGAGAGTATATTTTAAGCTGGCCAATTAAAGCAGAATTTCTATGATTCCAGGAGGAAATACAGTGACTCAAAGAGGCTACCTACAACCAGAAGCCATTCAAGAGCCCCCAGTGCAGTATTTGCAGGACACCCTGGAGCTTCATGGTTGGTTTGTGTTCAGCACAAGTTAGCTGTCTTTAATAAGCCAGGATACAAAGGTCTCCTGAAAGAAAAGTGACTGCAGGAAAAGATAAAAGTTGCCCTTCGGATCAGGTTGGTCAGCCCTGGCTGCAGAGTGCAGAAAAATCAAACAGGATAGGATTGGTTGGATGAGGTTGGGAGGAGGAAGTGTCCATAACAAAGTCCTGTGTGCCAGCTTTCCCAATGATGAGCAATGCTGCCTACAGAGGTGGCCAGACGGGGGCACTGTGACCAGTGCCTGCTGAGTCACTTCAGTTGCGTGCAACTCTATACAACCCTCTGGACTGTAGCCTGCCAGGCTTCTCTGTCCATGGGATCCTCCAGGCAAGAATACTGGAGTGGGTTGCCATGCCCTTCTCCAAGGGGTCTTTCTGACCCAAGGGTTGAACTCGCCTCTCTCACATCTCCTGCATTGGCAGGCAAGTTCTTCACCATAAGGGCCACCAGTAGTAGCTTTAAACTAGCCAGTTTAAAGGGACCATGTTATCATTTTTTTTCCCTTCTTTCTTTTGGGTCTGTGGGAGTGATAAATATGCAGGAAAAAAACCCAGACTGAATCTCTTTCTTCTGAGAAATTCTGAATATTGGTAAGAACTGAAGTATCCCAGCACAGTGGGTGAGATGAGAATGACTAATACTTTGGTAAGATGTTCAGATGGTGTCAGTCAGCTTTGGCCACCAGCATGGCTTCTTCTGTGGATGTTCTCGTACAAACAGTCTTACAAGGTTTCAACATCTTCAGCCTCTGGCAGTGTGTAGTGGAAATAGGAGCACCTGTGATTGGGAATATGTGTTTGGTTTCCTCTGACTTTTATAAATTATATTTTAATTAATTTATTTTTAACTGGAGGATAATTGCTTTATAATATTGTGTTGGTCTCTGCCATACATCAGCATGAATCAGTCACTGGTACACATATGTCCCTTCCTTCTTCAACCTCCCTCCCACCCCATCCCATCCTCTAGGTTGCCACAGGGCGTCTGATGTGAGCTTCCTGCACCACGCAGTGAATCTCCACTGGCCATCCATTCCACATTTGGTAATACACATGTTTCCAGGCTGCTTTTCCCACCCTCTCCTACCCCCATCACGTCCACAAGTCTGTTCTGTGTGTCTGGGTCTCCATTGCTGCCAAAGATACAGGTCTGAAAACAGACCTTGCGTGATTGAATACCTTTTTAGTTGATGTGAAACAAATCCTCAAATGGGTATGGAGAATGGTTTTTCCATCTTTGGCTTTTTGAGTAAAAGTCAAAATCAGGATGCATTAAAAAAACAACAACAAAACTATGGTTTGCCTGTTTTTCCTGTATAATTTTGTTTTCCATTTGGCCAGGAACAAAGTAGAATTTTGACCCCATCTCGACTCACTCATTATAGGTATTATGCAAATTAATTCCTAATTTACCCACATCCCTACTATTTTATTGAAACCAAACAAATTTTTTTAGCAGGCAAATGAAATAGCACTGGAGTGGTTTGGAAGACATGAGCATCTAAACATTTTTGGCTGTCCTTGTGGCTACCACTCCCTCTGTCTGAGACAATAATATTAAACTTTAACATGATGCAGAATGTTGTAATCCTACAAGGGAGTGAAGAGGTTGGGGCTCTAAAGTCATGGTTGGCAAAGGCAAGACATTTGTTCTGTCCAGAGGACTGTAAATTCTTCAAACAAGCATCATCCCTGGCCTGCTCCATTCACTGAGTCTTCCTAGGGATTAAGTTTTGAATTTCACTAGCACAGAGTTGGACACGACATAGCAGCAGCACCAGTGATCATTTGTTCAGTTGCTAAGTCACGTCTGACTCTCTGCAAACCCATGGACTGCAGCACGCCAGGCTTCCCTGTCCTTCTCCATTTCCCAGAGTTTACTCAAATTCATGTCCATTGAGTTGGTGATGCTATCCAACCTTCTTATCCTCTGTCATCCCCTTCTCCTCCTGCCCTCAATCTTTCCCAGCATCAGGGGCTTTTCCAATGAGTCAGCTCATTGCATCAGGTGGCCAGAGTGTTGGAGCTTCAGCTGTAGCATCAGTGCCTCCAACGAGTATTCAGGGTTGATTTCCTTTAGGATTGACTGGTTTGATCTCCTTGCAGTCCAAGGGACTCTCAAGACTCTTCTCCAGCACTTGTGATCAGTGGTAGTAGATAATTTTTTTCTTCTAATTTTATTGAGCTATAACTGACATATAGCACTGGTGTACAGCATCATGGTTTGCCTTACATACATTGTGAAATGATTAGCACAATAAGCTTAATGAACGTTTATTGTTCAGTCTCTCAGTCATGTCCAACTCTTCACAACCTCATGGACTGCAGCACACCAGGCTTCCCTGTCCTTCACCATCTCCTGGAGCTTACTCAAACTCATGTCCATTGAGTTGGTGATGCCATCTAACTGTTTTGTCCTCTGTCGTCCCCTTCTCCTCCTGCCTTCAATCTTTCCCAGCATCAGGGTCTTTTCCAATGAGTCAGCTCTTCGCATCAGGTGGACAAAGTATTGGAGTTTCAGCATCAGTCCTTTCAATGAATATTCAGGACTGATTCCCTTTAGGATTGACTGGTTTGATCTTGCAGTCCAAGGGACTCTCAAGAGTCTTCTGCCTCACCACAGTTCAAAAGCATCAATTCTTCGGCACTTAGCCTTCTTTATGGCCCAACTCTCACATGACTACTGGAAAAACCATAGCTTTGACTACACTGAACTTTGTCGGTAATGTTGCTGCTTTTTATTATGCTGTCTAGGTTGGTCATAGCTTTTCTTCCAAGGACCAGGCATCTTTTAATTTTATGGCTGTAGTCACCATCTGTAGTGATTTGGGAGCCCAAGAAAGTAAAGTCTGTCACTGTTTCAATTGTTTCCCCATTTATTTGCCATGAAGTGATGGGACCTGATGCCATGATCTTCATTTTTTCAATGTTGAGTTTTAGCTAGCTTTTTCACTCACCTCTTTCACACTCATCAAGAGGCTTTTTAGTTCCTCTTCGCTTTCTGCCATAAGGGTGGTTTCGTCTTCATATCTGATGTTATTGACATTTCACCTGGCAACTTTGGTTCCAGCTTGTGCTTCATCCAGTTCAGCATTTCGCATGATGTAGTCTGCATATAAGTTAAATAAGCAGGGTCACAATATACAGCCTTGACATACTCCTTTCCCATTTTGGAACTAGTCTGTTGTTCCATGTCTGGTTCTAACTTGACACTATTAGATCTGTTGCTTCTTGACCCACATACAGATTTCTCAGGAGGAAGGTAAGTTGGGCTGGTATTCCCATCTCTTTAAGAATTTTCCACAGTTTGTTACGATCCACACAGCCAAAGGCTTTAATGTAGTCACTGAAGCAAAAGTAGATGTTTTTCTGGAAATCTCTTGCTTTTTCTGTGATCCAGTGGATGTTGGCAATTTGATCTCTGGGTTCCTCTGCCTTTTCTAAATCTAGCTTGAACATCTGGAAGTTCTTGGTTCATGTGCTGTTGAAGCCTAGCTTGGAGAATTTTGAGCATTTCTTTGTGAGGGCAGTTTTGCAGTAGTGTGAGCATTCTTTGGCATTGCCTTTCTTTGGGATTGGAATGAAAATCATCTCACATAGATAGACTATTAAGGAAATAGAAAAAAAAAGTTTTTTCTTGTGATGAGAACTCTTAGGATTTACTCTCAATAACTGTCATATTCAAATACAGCGGTGTTTTTTTAAATTTATTTTTTATTGAAACATATGACTCAGCAGGTAAAGAATCCGCTTGTGGTGCAGGAGACACAGGAGATGTGGGTTCCGTCCCTGGGTTGGGAAGATCCCCTGGAGGAGGCAGTGGCAGCCCACTCCAGCATTCTTGCCTGGAAAATCCCGTGGACAAAGGAGCCTGGCAAGTTACAGTTCAAAGGGTCACAAAGGGTCAGACAGGACTGAGCGACTAAGCACAGGACGTATTTGAATTACACTATTGTGTTAATTACTGCTGTACAGCAAAATGACTCAGTTAGTATATTCTTTTTCAAGTTCTTTCCAGTTAGTTTATTACAGGATTTGAATACAGTTCTCTGTGCTATATAGTAGGATCTTGTTGTTTATCCTTTCTTTATATACCAGTTTGCATCTCATACTGCAGTGTTAACTGTATCTCTCAGTTTGTACATTACATCCCTAGTGCTTATTTATCTTATAACTGGAAGTCTGTATCTTTCGACCACCTTCATCCAACTCTGCCTTCTTCTCACCCCAGGTAACTGGAAATCTGATCACTTTTTCTATGAGTTTGTTTTTGAAGTATAATTGACCTAAAACACTGTTAGTTCCTGGTACACAACAAGATAATTTGATATTTCTGTGCATTTCAAAATGATTGCTCTGGTGAGTCTAGTTATTATCTGTCACTGTACAAAGATATTGTATAATCGTTAGCTATATCCCTACACTGTGTGTTTCATGCCTGTGACTCATTTCTTTTGTAAGCGAAAATTTGTACCTCAATCTCTCTCACCTTTTTCTCTTCTCCCTCCACCCCCACCCCCAGATAATAATTTTAATGAATAGTTCTTATTAATTTTTCCTAGTTGGAACAGCATGCCTTTTCATACTTTATTTCTCAAACATATTCATAAATGTTTGGTGAAAACAAGGAATTTCGTTTGAAAAATGATAATCTTATTCAATTTTAATAAAGGCCTATTCCATTTCCACTGCTTGTGTTTAATGCTGTGAGCTTTTCAGACAGTGATGTCTATCATTTCACCAATCTAACGTGGTGTTTGTGCTGTTTAGCGGTGTTACATCATGGAAGGGTTTTTCTTTTTGGTAGTATACTATTGCAGTAATAATTTAGCCACAGTACATGCAGTGATTTGGGAAAAACAAGTTGTAAGCCCTTGTGACCATAAATTGAAGTCAGTTTAAAAAGAAAAAAATTATACCCCCTTCTCCCATAGTCACTACCTTGCTAAATGTAGTAGTTTCTTTGAGCTGTTGCACGAAAGGACCACAAATGGGGTTGCTTAACAGAAATTTATTCTGTCGTGGTTCAGGTGCCTGTAGGGCCCACTCCAGTATTCTTGCCTGGTGGGCTACGGTCCAGGGGGTCACAAAGAGCCAGACACAACTGCGTGACTGAGCAGGCACACGCGCAGGACCATGTTCCCTGCCAGGGCTCTGGGAGAGAATCCTTCCTTGCCTCTTCAGCTTCTGATGGCTCTAAGCATTCATTGCCTGGTGGCTTCATAACTCTAATCCTTGCCTGTTTTCACATAGCCTTCTTTGTGTCTCTGTGTGTTCTTTTCTGTCTCTTATTATCCTTATTAATATTGCTGTTATACTTAATACCACCCTAATCCAGTGTCCTCTCATCTTGATCCTTATCTCAAGTATGTGTACTGCTAAGTCGCTTCAGTTGTGTCCGACTGTTTGACCCCATAGACGGCAGGCCACCAGGCTCCGCCGTCCCTGGGATTTTCCAGGCAAGAACACTGGAGTGGGTTGCCATTTCCTTCTCCAATGCATTAAAGTGAAAAGTGAAAGTGAAGTCGCTCAGTTGTGTCCGACTCTTTGCAACCCCGTGGACTGTAGCCCACCAGGCTCCTTCGTCCATGGGATTTTCCAGGCAAGAGTACTGGAGTGGGTTGCCATTGCCTTCTCCAAGTATGTGTACAAATACCCTATTTCCAAACAAGGTCACATCCTGAGGTTCTGATAGGTAGGAACTGGTGGGGAGAGGACACTGTTTAACCCATTACATTACAGATGATTTAACCTGGGTAGCAAGAGTAACTTGGTTAAATGGTAATAAGCAAGAAGCTATCATTGATCATTATTAATTTTGCATATCCATCTATTATATAATTTATCCTATTGTATTATAGTTATGTGTTATATTTACTCACTTACTTCTTGCATTCAGTTCAGTTCAGTCACTCAGTCGTGTCCGACTCTTTGCGACCCCATGAATCGCAGCACGCCAGGCATCCCTGTTCATCACCATCTCCCGGAGTTCACTCAGACTCATGTCCATTGAGTCCATGATGCCATCCAGTCATGTCATCCTGGGTCATCCCCTTCTCCTCCTGCCCCCAATCCCTCCCAGCATCAGAGTCTTTT
>SJYQ01010097.1:0-11792 GCA_006410935.1 Redunca redunca | reverse complement strand
CGTCTCCACTCGAGAGGAACAGCTAGGGTCCCACCACAACTCACGAGGAGCCCGGTTTCCCACTCCTATGCTCGAGATGATTGTTCCTTTCCCTGCTTCATCGGGAATGGATTCCCGGTGTTCCCGTCCCATCTCAAAAGGAGGTTCTCTCCACAGGAAATTTGAGAGGAACTCCAGGGGTCATGCTACCATTTAAAAGGACCCCCAAGAGTCTAAGTCCACTCCAGATGAACCTGATTTTCCTGCACTGCCTTAACTGTCACCCCGTGTATCGATTCACACCACAGTGGCACGTGTGACAGCCCTGTGGAAAACCCTGGACAGAAAGACAGAGATCCCTGTGTCAACTCGCCGGGAAGACTGACGCTGCTGCTACAGCTCAGCAGGCAAACTGACGTGCATGACTCCACTCAAGACGAGACCTGACACCCCTGTGGAGACTCCAGAGGAACCCCAATATCCATCTCATTACTGGAGAGAAACCTCAGTTTCTGGCCTCGGCTCCAAACGAGGACTTAGGACCCGGCACCGACTGGAGAGGAATCCCGAGTGGCCCCTCACAACTCGCCTAGGGCCTGGCCTATCCTGAGGCCACACGAGTGGGTCCCAGAGGTCCCGTCTTAACTCAAGAGGAACCTGCCGCAACTAGAGAATAACCAGGAGGCTCTCCTCTCTAGGCGAGATGAGGCCCTTTGCCAGTGCGGCGTCTTGAGGGAAATCACACCTTCCATCTTGAATCATGAAGGGGTCCTTCACACCCTTGTAGCAACTCAAGAATTCCCCCGACATACCCCTTCCACTCGAGAGGAACACCGAGGTTTCCACCAAACTCAAGAGGAGTTACGTTTCCCCCTTATCCCTCAAGATGAAGGTTCCTCCACCTGATTCGTCATTCAATTCCCGGCGTGCCTATCGTATCTCAAGGGGAGGCGCTCTCAATAGGAAAATTGAGAGGAACTCCAGGTGTCATGCCACCATTCCAAAGAACCCCAAATGTCTCAGTCCACTACAGAGGGACCTGATTTCCCTGTGCTGCCTCAAATGTCACCATGAGTATCAACTCACACCACGGTGGCACGTGTGACAGCTCTGTGGGAAAGCCTCAAGGAAAAGACACGAATCCATGTGTCAACACGACCGGAAGCCTGACACTGCTGCTACAGCTCAGGAGGAAAACTGACGTGCATGTCTCCACTCGAGACGAGACATGACACCTCTGTGGAGACTCCAGAGGAACCCCAAGATCCATGTCAGCCCTGGAGTGGAAACCTGATTTCCGGTCTCCGATTCTGACGAGGACTTAGGACCCGGCACAGACTGGAGAAGAATCCCGAGAGGCACCTCACAATTCGCATGGTGTCTGGCCTTACCTGAGGCCACACGAGCAGGGCCCTGAGGTCCCCATCATAACTCGAGAGGAACCTGCTTCAATTCGAGAAAAACCAGGAGGATCTACCCTCCAGGCGAGATGAGGCCATTTTCTACTGTGGCGTCACAAGGGAAATCACACCTTCTCTCTTGAACCTCTAAAGGGTCCTTCACACCCTTGTAGCAACTCAAGAAGTTCCCTGACATACAGGTCTCCACTCGAGAGGAACACCGAGGGTCCCGCCACAACTCAAGAGAAGCCCCGTTTCCCCCTCCTGCTCTCCAGATGATTGTTCCTTTACCTGCTTCGTCGGGAATGCTTTTCCGGGGTTCATGTCCCATCTGAAGAAGAGGTGCTCTCCACAGGCAAGTCGAGAGGAACTCCAGGGGTCGTGCCACCAATCCAAACGACCCCAAATGTCTAATTCCACTCCAGATGAACCTGATTTCCCTGCACTGCCTAAACTGTCCCCCAGGTATCGACTCACAACAGTGTGGCACCTGTGACAGCCCTGTGGGAAAGCCTCAAGGGAAAGACACAGATCCCTCTGTCAACTCGATGGGAAGACTGACACTGCTGCTGCAGCTGGGGAGGAAAGCAGACATGCAGGTCTCCACTCGAGACGAAACCTAACTCCCCTATGGATTCTCCAGAGGAACCCCAATATCCATGCCAGGACTGGAGAGGAATCCTCAGGTTCTGACCTTGGCTCCAGACGTGGACTTTAGACTCCGCACTGACTGAAAAGAATTCCTGATAAGCCCCTCGCAACTCTCATGGAGACTGGCTTTTCCTGATGCCACAGGAGCAGGTCCCTGAGGTCCCTGTCGTAACTCAGGAGAAACCGGCCACAATTCGAGAAAAACCAGAAGGTTATCCCCTGCAGGCGAGTGAGGCACTTTTCCACTGCGGCGTCACGGGGGAAATCACACCTTACCTCTTGAACCTCGTCGGGGTCCTTCACACCCTTGTAGCATCTCAAGAAGTTCCCCGACATACCCCTCTCCACTCGAGAGGAACACGGATGGTAACACCAAACTCAAGAGGAGCCCCGTTTCACCGCTTTCCCTCGAGATAAGGCTTTCATTCCCTGCTTCCTCAGTCAAGGTTTCCCGGCATTCCCATCACACCTCAAGTGGAGGCGCTATCAATAGGAAAGAGGAGAGGAATTCCAGGTGTTGTGCCACCATACAAAAAGACCCCCAAAATTCTCAGTCCACTCCACAGGAATCTGATTTCCCTGTACTGCCTCGAATGTCACGCTGAGTATCAACTCACAGCACGGTGGCACTTGTGACAGCCCTGTGGGTAAGCCTCGAGGGAAAGCCCCAGATCCCTGTGTCAACAAGACAGGAAGCCTGACACTGCTGCTACAGCTACGAAGCAATTAGGACATGCAGGGCTCCATTCGATACGAGGCCTGATTCCCCTGTGGAGATGCCAGAGGAACCCCAAGATCCATGCCAGCACTGGAGGGCAAACCTCAGGTTCCGACCTCGGCTCCAGAAGAGGACATAGTACCCGGCACCGACTGGAGTGGATTCCCGAGAGGTCCCTCACCACTGGAATGGAGACTGGCCTTTCCTGAGGCCACGTGAGTGGGTCCCTGAGGTTCCCGTCCTAACTCTAGAAGAACCTGCCACAAGTAGAGAAAAACCAGGAGGTTCTCCACGCCAGGCGAAATGAGGCCCTTTTCTGCTTCGGTGTCTCGAGGGAAATCACACCTTCCTTCTTCAACCACCAAGGGGTCCTTCACACCCTTGTATCAACTAAAGCAGTTCCCCAACATACCCCTTTGCACTCGAGAGGAACACCGAGGGTTCCACCAAACTGAAGAGGAGCCCCGTTTACCCCTTTTGCCTCGAGATAAGGGTTTCATTCCCTGCTTCATCGGTAAAGGTTTCCCGGCATTCCCATCGCACTTCAATTGGAGGCGCTCTCAACAGAAAAGTCCAGAGGAACTCCAGGTGTAGTGCCACCATTCCAAAAGACCCCTAAAAGACTCAGTCCACTCCAGAGGAACCTGATTTCCCTGTACTGCCTCGAATGTCACCCTGAGTATCGACTCACACCACTGTGGCAAGTGTCACAGCCCTGTGGGAAAGCCTCGAGGGAAAGCCCCAGATCCCAATGTCAACTCGACAGGAAGCCTGACACTGCTGCTACAGCAAGGAAGAAAAGCAGACATGCAGGGCTCCATTCGAGACGAGGCCTGACTCCACTGTGGAGACTCCAGAGAAACCCCAAGTTCCATGCCAGCACCAGAAAACAAACCTCATGTTCCGACCTCCACTCCAGAATAGAACATAGGTCCCGGCACCGACTGGAGTGGATTCCCGAGAGGTCCCTCACCACTCGCATGGAGAATGGCCTTTCCTGAGGCCATGCATGCTGGTCCCTAAGGTCCCCGTCGTAACTCAAAAGGAACCTGCCGCAATTGAGAAAAACGAGGAGGTTCTCCACTCCAGGCGAGATGAGGACCTTTTCCGCTTCGGTGTCAAGAGAGAAACCACACCTTCCCTCTTGAACCTCGAAAAGGTCCTTCAAACCCTCGCAGCAACTCAAGAAGTTCCCCGTCATACCCCTCTCCACTCGAGAGGAACACCGAGGGTTCCACCAAACTCAAGAGGAGCTCCGTTTCCGCCTTTGCCCTCGAGATATGTGTTTCAATCCCTGCTTCACCGGTAAAGATTTCCCTGTATACCCATCACACCTCAAGTGGAGGCCCTCTCAACAGGAAAGTCGAGAGGAACTCCAGGTGAAGTGCCACCATTCCAAAAGATCCCCAACAGTCTCAGTCCACTCCAGAGGAACCTGATTTCCCTGTACTGCCTCGAAGGTCACCCTGAGTATTGACTCACACCATGGTGGCACATGTGACAGCCCTGTGGGAAAGCCTCAAGGCAAAACCCCAGATCCGTGTGTCAATGAGACAGGAAGCCGAACACTGCTGCTACAGCTTGGAAGCAAAGGGGACATACCAGGATTCATTTGAGACAAGGCCTGACTCCCCTGTGGAGTCTCCAGAGGAACACCAAGATCCATGCCATCACTGGAGGGGAAACCTCAGGTTCCGACCTTGGCTCCAAAAGAGGACACAGGAACCGGCACGGACTGGAGTGGATTGCCTAGAGGTCCCTCACCACTTGCATAGAGATTGGCCTTTCATGAGGCCACCCAAGCAGGTCCCTGAGTTCCCCGTCATAACTCGAGAGAAACCGGCAGCAATTTGAAAAAAACCAGGAGGTTCTCCCCTCCAGGAGAGTGAGGCCCTTTTCTGCTACGCCGTCTCCAGGGATCACACTTTCCCTCTTGAACCACAAAAAATGTTCTTCACACCCTTGCAGCAACTCAAGAAGTTCTCGACATACCTGTCTCCACACGAGAGGAACACTGAGGGTCCCGCCACGACCCAAGAGGAGCCCCTTTTCCACCTCCTCCCTCGAGATGATTGTTCCTTTCCCTGCTTCGTCGGAAACGGATTCTTGGTGTTCCCATCCCATCTCAAGAGGAGGCGTTCTCAACAGGAAAGTCGAGAGGAACTCCAGGGGTCATGCCACCATTCCAAAAGACGCCCAAATATCACAGCCCTCTCCAGAGGAACCTGATTTCCCTTCACTGCCTCAAGTGTCACACCGAGTATCAACTCACACCTCGGTGACACGTGTGACAGCCCTGTGGAAAAGGCTCGAGGGAAAGACACAGATTCCTGTGTCAACACGCCAGGAAGACTGACACTGCTGCTACAGCTCAGGAGGCAAACTGACGTGCATGTCTCCACATGAGATGAGGCCTAACACCCCTGTGGAGACTCCAGAGGGACCCCAAGATACTTGTCAACCCTGGAGATGAAACCTACTTTCCGTTCTCCTCTCCAGACGAGGACATAGGACCCGGCACCGACTGGAGAAGAATCCCCAGAGGTCCCTAGTAATTCGCATGGTGTCTGGCCTTTCATGTGGCCACACGAGCATGTCCCTGAGTTCCCCATCTTAACTCGAGAGGAACCTGCCGTAATTTGAGAAAAACCAGGAGATTCTCCCCTCCAGGCGACATGAGTACCTTTTCCGCTGCGGCGTCTCGAGGGAAATCACACCTTCCCTCTTGAACCTTGAACAGGTCCTTCACGCCCTTTAAGAAACTCAAGAAGTTCCCAGACATAGCCATCTCCACTCGAGAGGAACACCGAGGGTTCCACCAAACTCAAGAGGAGCCCTGTTTCTCCCTTTCTCTCGAGATAAGGGTTTCATTCCCTGCTTTGTCAGGAAAGGTTTCCCCGCATTCCGTCACAACTCAAGTGGAGGCATTCTCAACAGGAAAGTCGAGAGGAACTCCACGTGAAGTGCCACCATTCCAAAATACCCCAAAAAGTCTCAGTCCACTCCAGAGGAACCTGATTTCCCTGTACTGCCTCGAATGTCACCCTGATATGGACTCTCACCTCGGTGGAACGTGTTACAGCCCTGTGGGAAAGCCTCGAGGATAGCCCCAGATCCCTGTGTCAACACGCCGGGAAGACTGACACTGCTGCTACAGTTCAGAAGCAAAGCGGACATGCAGAGCTCCATTCGAGACAAGGCCTGACTCCCCTGTGGAGACTCCAGACGTACCCCAGGATCCATGCCAGCACTGGAGAAGAAACATCAGGTTCCATTCTCGGCTCCAGAAGAGGACATAGGACCCGGCACCGACTGGAGTGGATTCCCGAGAGGTCCCTCGCCACTCGCATGGAGACTGGCTTTTCCTGAGGCCACGTGATCTGGTCCCTGAGGTCCCCGTCACAACTCGAGAGGAACTTGCCACAAATCGAGAAAAACGAGGAGGTTCTCCACTCCAGGCGAGATGAGGCCCTTTTCCGCTGTGGCGTCACAACAGAAACCACACCTTCCCTCTTGAACCTCGAAAAGGTCCTTCAACCCTCGTAGCAACTCAAGAAGTTCCCTGACATAACCGTCTGCATTCGAGAGGAACACCGAGGGTCCCACCACAAATCAAGCGGAGCCCCGTTTCCCCCTCCGCCGCTCGAGATGAATATTCCTTTCCCTGCCTCGTCAGGAATGGATTCCCACTGTTCCTGTCCCATCTTAAGAGAAGGCGCTCTCTACAGGCAAGTCGAGAGGAACTCCAGGGGTCGTGCCACTAATCCAAAAGACCCCAAATGTCTAATTATACTCCAGATGAACCCGAATCCCCTGCACTGCCTCAACTGTCCCCCCGAGTATCGACTTACAACAGTGTGGCACGTGTGAGAGCCCTGTGGGAAAGCCTAGAGGGAAAGACCTAGATTCCTGTGTCAACTCGACGGGAAGGCTGACACTGCTGCTACAGCTTGGATAGAAAGTGTATGTGCAGGTCTCCACTAGAGACGAGGCCTGACTCCGCTGTGGAGACTCCAGAGGATCCCCGAGATCCATGCCATCACTGCAGAGGAAACCTCAGGTTTCAGCCTCGTCTCCAGAAGAGGACAGAGGACCCAGCAACGACTGGGGTGAATTCTGGAGAGGTCCCTCACCACTCCCATGGAGACTGGCCTTTCCTGAGGCCACACAAGCTGGTCCCTGAAGTCCCTGGCGTAACTTGAGAGGAACCTGCCGCAACTCGAAATAACCAGGATGCTCTCCCCTCCAGGCGAGATGAGGCCCTTTTCCACTGTGGCGTCTTGAAGAAAATCACACCTTCCCTCTTGAACCTCAAAGGGTAATTTCATAACCATTTTAGCAATCAAGAAGTTCCCCGACATACACCTCTACACTCGAGAGGAACACCAAGGGTTCCATCACACTCAAGAGGAGCACCGTTTCCCCCCTCACTCTTGAGATGCAGGTTCCTTCCCCTGCTTCATCAGGAAAGAAAACTTGGCGTTATCGTCGCAGCTCAAGTTGAAGCGCTCTCTACAGGAATGTCGAGAGGAACTCCAGCGGTGGTGCAAGTATTACAAAAGACCCCCAGATGTTTCAGTCCACTCCATCAGAACCTGACTTCCCTGTTCTGCCTCGAATGTCACCCTGAGTTCGACTCCCACCACGGTGGTACGTGTGACAAACTTGTGGGAAAGCCTCGTGGGAAAGACACAGATCCCTGTCCCAACTCGACAGGAAGTCTGACACTGCTGCTACTGCTCAGAAGGAAAGCAGACGTGCATGACTCCACTCCAGATGAGGCCTGACTCCACTGTGGAGACTCCAGAGGAACCCCAAGATACATATCAGCCCTGGAGAGGAAACCTCAGGTTCCGGCCTCAGCTTCAGTCGAGTACATAGGACCCGGCAGAGACTGGAGAGGACTCTTAAGAGGTTCCCCGCAACTCGCATGGAGTCTGGCCTTTCCTGAGGCCACAGGAGCCGGTCCCTGAAGTCCCCATCGTAACTCGAGAGAAACCGGCTGCAATTCGAGAAAAACCAGGAGGTTCTCCGCTCCAGGAGAGTGAGACACTTTTCCGCTGCAGCATCTCCAGGGAAATCACACTTTCCCTCTTGAACCACAAACATGTTCTTCACACCCTTGCAGCACTCAAGAAGATCTCGACATACCCGTTTCCACACGAGAGAAATACCGTCGGTCCCGCCACAACTGAAGAGGAGCCATATTTCCCCCTCTCGCTCGAGATGATTGTTCCTTTCCCTGCTTCGTGAGAAATGGATTCCCGGTGTTCCCTTCCCATATCAAGAGGAGACGCTCTCCACAGGAAAACCGAGAAGAACTCCAGGTGTCGTTTCACCATTCCAAAAGACGCCCAAATATCACAGCCCTCTCCAGAGGAACCTGATTTCCCTGCACTGCCTCAACTGTCACACCGAGGATTGACTCACACCACGGTGACAAGTGTGACAGCCCTGTGGAGAAGCCTCGAGGGAAAGACACAGATCCCTGTGTCAACACGCCGGAAAGACTAACACTGCTGCTACAGCTCAGGAGGAAAACTGACATGCATGTCTCCACTCGAGAGGAGGCCTGACACCCCTGTGGAGACTCCAGAGGAACCCCAAGATGCTTGTCAGCCCTGGACAGGATACCTCCTTCACAGTGTCCACTCCAGACGAGGACTTAGGACCCGGCACTGACTGGAGAAGAATCCCGAGAGGCCCCTCGCAACTCGCATAATGTCTGGCCTTTCCTGAGGCCAAACGAGCAGGTCCCTGAGGTCTCCGTCGCAACTCGAGAGGAAGCTGCTGCAACTCAAGAAAAACCAGGAAGCTCTCCCCTCCAGGCGAAATGAGGCCCTTTTCCACTGCAGCGTCTCCAGTGAAATCACACCTTCCCTCTTGAACTTCGAAGGGGTCCTTCACACCCTTGTAGCAACTCAAGAATTTCCCCGACGTACCCCTCTTCACTCGAGAGGAACACCGAGGGTTCCACCAAACTCAAGAGGAGCCCCGTTTCCCCCTTTTCCCTCGAGATAAAGGTTTCATTCCCTGCTTCGTCATAAAGGTTTCCCGGCATTCCTGTCACACCTCAAGGTGAGGTGCTCTCAACAGGAAAGTCGAGAGGAACTCCAGGTGTAGTGCCACTATCCCAAAGACCCCCAAAAGTCACAGACCACTCCAGAGGAGCCTGATTTCCCTGTACTGCCTCGAATGTCACCCTGAGTTCGACTCACACCACAGTGGCACATGTGACAGCCCTGTGGGAAAGCCTCGAGGGAAAGCCCCAGATCCCTGTCAACTCAACATTAAGCCTGACATTGCTGCTACACCTCGGGAGCAAAGCGGACATGCAGGGCTCCATTCGAGATGAGGCCTGACTCAGCTGTGGAGACTCCAGAGGAACCCTTAGATCCATGCCAGCATTGGAGAGGAAACCTCAGGTTCCAGCCTCGGCTCCAGAAGATGACATAGTACCCGGCACGGACTGGGGTGGATTGCCGAGAAGTCCCTCACCACTCGCATGGAGACTGGCCTTTCCTGAGGCCACACGAATGGGTCCCTGAGGTCCGCGTCGTTACTCGAGAGGAACCTTCTGCAAGTCGTGTAAAACGAGGAGGTACTCCACTCCTGGTGAGATGAGACCCTTTTCCGCTGTGGCGCCACAACACAAACCACACCTTCCCCCTTGAACCTTGAAAATGTCCTTCAAACCCTCACAGCAACTCATGAAATTCGCCGACATACCAGTCTCGACTCGAGAGGAACACTGAGGGTCCCGCCACAACTCAAGAGGAGCCCCGTTTCCCCCTCCTCCGTTCGAGATGGTTGTTCCTTTCCCTGCTTCGTCGGGAATGGATTCCCGGTGTTCCTGTCCCATCTTAAGTGGGACAAGTAGAGAGGAACTCCAGGGTTCATGCCACCAATCCAAAATACCCCCAAATGTCTAATTCCACTCCAGATGAACCTGATTTCCCTGCACTGCCTCACTGTCACTGCGAGTATTGACTCACACCACGGTGGCACATGTGACAGCCCTGTGGGATAGCCTCGAGGGAAAGACTCAGATTCCTGTGTCATCTCAATGGGAAGCCTTATACTGCTGCTACAGCTAGGGAGGAAAGCGGACGTGCCTGTCTCCACTCGAGACGAGGCCTGACTCCCCTGTGGAGATTCTAGAACAAGACCAAGTTCCATGCCAGCACTGGAGAGGAAACCTCAGGTTCCGGCCTCGGCTCCAGACGTGGTCTTTCGATCCGGCACCGGCTGGAAAGGATTCCTGAGAGGCCCCTCACAACTCGGATTATGACGGGCCTTTCCTGAGGCCACATGAACCGGTCCCTGAAGTCCCCGTCGTAACTCGAGAGGAACCTGCCCCAACTCGAAATAACCAGGAGGCTCTCCCCTCCAGGCGAGATAAGGCCCTTTTCCTCTGTGGCGTCTTGAAGAAAATCACACATTCCGTCTTGAACCGCAAAGGGAACCTTCACACTCTTTTAGCACTCAAGAAGTTCCCCGACATTCCCCTCTCCACTCGAGAGGAACACTGAAGGTTCCACCAAGTTCAAGAGGAGCCCCTTTTCCCCCCTCACCCTCGAGATGCAGGTTCCTCTCCCTGCATCTTCGGGAAAGGAAACACGGCATTCCCATCGAATCTCAAGTGGAAGTGCTCTCAACAGGAAAGTCGAGAGGAACTCCAGGGGTCGTGCCAGCATTCCAGAAGACCCCTAAATATCTCAGTCCATTCCAGGGGTACCTGATCTCCCTGTTCTGCCTCGAATATCACCCTGAGTATTGACTCTCTCCACGGTGGCATGTGTGAGACAACCCTGTGGGAAAGCCTCGAGGGAAAGACCTAGATCCCTGTGCCAACTCGATGGGAATCCCGACACTGCTGCTACAGCTCGGAAGGAAAGCAGACGTGCATGACTCCAATCTAGACGAAGCCTGACTCCCCTATGGAGACACCAGATGAACCCCAAGATCCATATCAGCCCTGGGAGAGGAAACCTCAGGTTCCGGCCTCAGCTTCAGTCGAGGACTTAGGACCCGGCACCGACTGGATAGGACTCCCGAGAGGCCACTCACAACTCACATGGTGTCTGGCCTTTTCTGAGGCCACAGAAATGGGTCCCTGAGGTCCCCGTCATAACTAGAGAGAAGCCGGCCGCAATTCGAGGAAAACCAGGAGGTTCTCCCCTCCAGGCCATGTAGCCCTTGTCCGCTGTGGTGTCTCCAGGGAAATCACACTTTCCATCTTAAACCACAAAAATGTTCTTCACACCCTTGCAGCAACTCAAGAAGATCTCGACATATCCGTCTCCACACGAGAGGAACACCAAGGGTCCCGCCACAGCTCAGAGGAGCCCCATTTCCCCGTCCTCTCTCAAGATGATTGTTCCTTTCCCTGCTTCGTCGGGAATGGATTCCCGGTGTTCCCATCCCATCTCAAGAGGAGGCACTCTCCACAGGAAAGTAGAGAGGAACTCCAGGGGTCGTGCCACCATTCCAAAAAACCGCCAAATATCAGAGCCCTCTCCAGAAGAACCTAATTTCCATGCACGCCCTCAACTGTCACACCGAGTATCAACTCACACCACGGTGACCCGTGTGACAGCCCTGTTAAAAGCCTCGAGGGAAAGATACAGATCCCTGTGTGATCATGCCGGGAAGATTGACACTGATGCTACAGCTCAGGAGGCAAACTGATGTGCATGTTTCCACTTGAGACGAGGCCTGACACCTCTGTGGAGACTCCAGAGGAACCGCAAGATCCATGTTAGCCCTGGAGAGGAAACCTCTTTTCCGATCTCAGACGAGGAATTAGGAACCAGCACCGACTGGAGAAGAATCCCAAGAGGCCCCTCTCAACTGGCATGGTGTCTGGCCTTTCCTGAGGCCACACGATCAGGACCCTGAGGTCCCATCGTAACTCGAGAGGAACCTGCCACAACTCGAGAAAAACCAGGAGGCTCTCCCTTCCAGGCGACATGAGGCCCTTTTCCGCTGAAGCTTCTCGAGGGAAATCACACCTTCCATCTTGAACCTCGAAGTGGTCCTTC
>SJYQ01010094.1:31842-55216 GCA_006410935.1 Redunca redunca | reverse complement strand
GTCTGACACTGTTTTCACTGTTTCCCCATCTATTTGCCATGAAGTGATGGGACCAGATGCCATGATCTTCATTTTATGAATGTTGAGCTTTAAGCCAACTTTGTTACTCTCCACTTTCACTTTCATCAAGAGGCTTTTTAGTTCCTCTTCACTTTCTGCCATAAGGATGGTGTCATCTGCATATCTGAGGTTATTGGTCTTTCTCCTGGCAATCTTGATTCCAGCTTATGCTTCTTCCAGCCCAGCGTTTCTCATGATGTACTCTGCATATAACTTAAATAAGCAGGGTGACAATATACAGCCCTGACGTACTCCTTTTCCTATTTGGAACCAGTCTGTTGTTCCATGTCCAGTTCTTTAAACACATGTAAAGGAAAGGAAAATATTTACAACATCTCATTGATTTACATATTCAATTTTAATATTTTGCACTTATATACATTGAGCATCAATTACTGTGAAATATATAAAAACCAAATTAGAAAAAGCCCAAATTCCAACAGAAATTGTTAAAAGCATTGAACAATTGTTTCATAGAACAGAAACCACATATGTTCAAAAAGCATATAAGCAAATATTTAGTTTTAATAGTAATAGACACATGTACATTTAAATTAGGAGTACATGTACANTAATAGACACATGTACATTTAAATTAGGAGTACATGTACAATGCATTGATATGAATTGTATTGTTCTCAATGGCATGTAGGTAAAAAGCTATATGTCTATAGGAGAAGGAAAGAAGTTAATGGTGGTATATACATATTGATGGATGTCCAAATATGGTTGGCCCTTGAATAACATGTTTAGGAATACACAAGCCATTTTAAATGCAGATTTTTCAATAGTATTTAAATACTATAACATTGCACTGTCTGCAGTCAGTTGAAATATGGAGTTCATATAAACAGCTGCTGCTGCTGCTGCTAAGTCACTTCAGTCGTGTCCGACTCTGTGCGACCCCATAGACGGCAGCCCACCAGGCTCCCCCATCCCTGAGATTCTCCAGGCAAGTCATATAAACAGAAAATACCCGATTGAAGGCATTTCAACAAATCTTTAATAAAGAATGACAGAGTAATTTACCATTAACTATTGCTATCTAATCTAACAGAACATGGAGCTGCATTCCTGTACTTTTGTTGTTGTGTTTCCTATTACTGAAATAATCTAAAGTACTCAAAGGACGAGTGTTCTGTGTCAGGTGAAATGATTGGGTATAAGTGTCAGGTAAATCATATGAAACCAGATCAACTCTGAACCAGCTCTTCTTATTTGGTTATTCTTAATGTCCTGGCATATGCAGTTGTTTTGACAATTGCCAATTTCACTTGCCTACTCTGTTTTTTTTTTTTTCTTCTTCCCCTCCTAAGACACAAGCTTGCAGAGAACTGTCTCAGTATAGGTATCAACAAGTGAATGAAAAATAACCCATGTGGCGCTGTTGGGACTTTATTAACTTAATACTGTATGCATATTTCTTCCATCTGAACATAATACAAGAGAAAAGTAGATAATATATGGTATATTAGTGTCATGCAAACATCAGAGAAAAATCCTGAAAAGGCAGAAAATCTTTCGCAAATGATGCTAGAAGTTTGCATAAAGATGACTAGCTTCTATAGAAGTTTACCACCTATCCCCTGAACAGAGTCTGGGACTATAGAGTGCATTTTTAAATTAATTTATCTTCTAAATGCACAAAAGATGAGCCAGAACAGGAAGAATCAGATGGTAGTCTGACTTTGTGAGGCATGTACTGCTTAGTCAGATTATTCTTTTATTCCTGAAGCACAGGAGGAAGTGGGAAGAAAAAAGCACTAGCAAGTGGGCGTGTTAAATAAAATAAGAAACAAGGCATGCTTGTTCTTCTACTTCTGCTCTGCTTCTGTTCATGCCTCAGTAAAACTCCACAGAGTTAATGCTAGGTTCTTTCCAATAAAAATAGAAAATGTTTCTACCATGCAGAGAATGGTGAAAGGGACTGAAAGATTTTCCTATAATAATCTCCAGACTGAAAAGAGAAAGCTCAATTAGAAATTCTGTTCTTTTTATCATAAACCTATGAGGAAAAGAACTGTGTTATTCTGCTTCATAATTATATAATCATCTGCTTTAAGAGTCTGGGTGTTAAGAATGCTTAATTTGAATAGGCTGTGGCTCCGAGAGTTTAGGGAAGACTGGGGTAAGCAGCTGACCTGCTGGTAGTGCCATTGGTGTCCGAAGTCTTTCGCTTGACTGGTTTGGAGGCTTAGAGAAATAGATAGCTTATGACACATGAGTTTGATTTCACAATGTGCTAAGGATATATTTTCAGCAGAGCATCCTAGGAGCCATTGAGTTGGCAGCTATTCAATGGAAATAATTTCTTGACTGTGTCCAGATTCTTATAGGAAACTAGAGGATGCAATTCTGCCAGATTGTGGGAAGCATTTTATTAGGGATCATCAAAAGAGCTGTTTCCCATTTGTTGCTGTTGTTATTGTTTAGTCCCTAAATAATGTCCAACTCTTTTGTCAACTCATGGACTATAGCCTGCTAGGCTCCTCTGGCCATGGGATTTTTCAGGCAAGAATACTTTAGTGGGTTGCCATTTTTTTCTCCAGGGGATCTTCCTGACCCAGGGATTGAACCTGCATCTCTTGCATTGGCAGGTGCCTCCTTTATTTCTAAGCCACCAGGGAAGCCCCTATTTCCAAATATATCACCCTAAGAAACATCAAACTACTTGATATATTCACAAAAGTATATTTATAAGCCAAGCTTCCTTACCTAATATTCAGGTTTTGTGCACAGTTCCTTTCCTGGATCTATGTTATACTCTGTATCCTGTATATACAGGATCTAATACATGAGCAATAAGACTGCATTTAGGTAATCATGCACTGCCTACAGAATGGTTGTCAGTTCGAATTCTAGGACAGGGCAGGAAACAGTAGGTAGATCTCAACAGAATCAGGCACAAGCCCTACTATTTAGCTTAGAAATGTTCTTCTTTGGTTGCGGTTGAATGGCTTGTTGTTGTTCAGTCCTTCCGTCATCTCCAACTCTGTGATCCCATGGTCTGCAGCACTCCAGGTCTCCCTGTCCCTCATGATCTCATAGAGCTTGCTCAAACCCATGTCCAGTGAATCAAAGACTCCATCCAACCATCTCATCCTCTGTCATCCACTTCTCCTGCCTTCAATCCTTCCCAGCATCAAGGTTTTTTCCAATGAGTTGGCTATTTACATCAGGTGGCCAAAGTATTGGAGCTTCAGCTTCAGCATCAGTCCTTCCAAGGAATAATCAGGGTTGATTTTCTATAGTATTGACTGGTTTGATATCCTTGCTGCCCAACAGACTCTCAATTCTAGTATCACCCGAAAAAATGTTTGGCACAAAATAATTAATAATTGTGTTTAAGGACTCATGCACAGATACTTCTTAAATGTCTCTATGCCTGGAAACAGCTTGTAGCTTTTCAAAGTGTTATGGATTCTTATGTCCTTCAAGTGAGTGATATAATGTACTGTTCAATAGCATTGACTTCACTGTGCTAAACCATATTCTCAGTTTTTGTTTGTTTGTTTTGATTGTGTTCTCTGCCTCAGGACGCTGAGCCCTGTGGAATGATCACATGGCCTCCCTTAAATGAATAATTTTGTTTGATTAACATGATGCTTAGGTGATGAAAGGTCAGGGAAGGAATTAGACCAGGATATTACTTCACTTCTCTCTTTTGTGTTTATTTGCAACAGTGACTAGATGCCTCATTGATTTCTGCTTTCTCTATTGGACCCTCCTGGTTTACCAGTGAGTCTTTGCAGAGAAAGAATATCTAAAAAAGAGAAAACCATGAACATATTACTTCAACTCCTCATCTTTAGTGTCATGTGATCCAGTGATTTAAAGAGTTGAGGGGTGTTGCATCGTTGCATCATTAATTAAAATAGTATGAACTCAGCCCTCAAAGTCACAAGTTATTTGCAAGCAAGCATCATTGAAATTCCCATAGTATTTACTTCTGATTCAGCAAAGCTTTAAAAAAATGCCTAACGGCCTGTGAGGAGTTCCAAAAGATTAGTTCAGTTCAGTTAAGTTCAGTTCAATCTCTCAGTAGTGTCCAACTCCTTGCGACCCCATGAATTGCAGCATGCCAGGCCTCCCTGTGCATTACCAACTCCCAGAGTTCACTCAGACTCACGTCCATTGAGTCAGTGATGCCATCCAGCCATCTCATCCTTTGTTGTCCCCTTCTCCTCCTGCCCCCAATCCCTCCCAGCGTCAGAGTCTTTTCCAATGAGTCAACTATTCACAAGATTAGTTAATGAATATTAAAATATGTGGATTTCAATTTTGGATGGTAGGAGCAGAAGTGAATTTTTAGTGGATTAAAGCTAAAGTGACTCAGGAGGTCATTCCGTACTCTGGTTATCCACTGTGGTGCAACAACTGAAAAACAATAATTGTTTTATTACATATCATGATTTTATGGGTCAGAAACTTGGGAAGGGCTAAGCTGGCTGGATCATCTGTTCTATATGGTGCCAATGAAGGTCATCTGACAAAACTCATCGGTGAATGTCTGGTCTGGAATGTTCAAGATGGCTTCATTTGTATGCCAATTGACTTGGCAAGAATAACAGAAAGGATATACTTACCTGAGGTGGTCAATTGGAAGATCTATTCATGACTCTTGCAACATAGTGGCTGAAAAAGATTGGAGTTTTAATATGGTGGCTAAGGGCTTCAAAGTGAATATTCTCAATGAGTGAAACAAAAGTTAGCTAGCCTTGTAGAATCTATCCTCACAAGTCACATAATGTTACTTTTTCTGTATTCCACTAGACACATCATTCACAAATCTTCCTAGGTTCAAAGAAGGGACCATAAATCTCCCAATATTGATAGGAGTGTCAAAGCATCTGAACACATATCTTAAAATCACCACCCTATAAAAAATGATAGTAGGAAGTCTATCCTTTTGGCAGAAGTTTGAACAATACATCTAATTTTCCACATTTCTTTGAAAGAAAGATGTTACTGACTCATAGTGGCTAATTGCTTCAATGGAATAACCTGAGGAAATCACATTATATTCTTCCTACCATGAAACAAGTAGCACTTTTTTCTTTATTGAGATAGACATATGTCCAGGTATGGACTTTGCTTTCTTTGTTCAAAGTGTTTCTATAAGCACTGTTTCTTATCTAATAACTTCAACATCATGCTATCTTTCACAATACAGTTTTCCAACTTTATGACAATGAAGTAAAGTGAAGTCACTCAGTTGTGTCAAACTCTTTGTGACCCTATGGACTGTAGCGGGCCAGGCCCCTTCATACATTGGGTTTTCCAGGCAAGAATACTGGAGGGGTTGCATTTCCTTCTCCAGGAGATCTTCGTGGTCCAGGGATTGAACCAGGGTCTCCTGCATTACAGGCCAACTCCTTAATGTCTGAGCCACTAGGGAAGTCATAGTTAGAAAAGTGGGACCGTGAGATTATGCTTATGGATTTTGATATGTTTTCCTTGATTCCAAAGTGTCCAGGCCGAAAGAAATGTGGACTATCTTACTAAGGATTCAGCTCCAATGTCAGCAAAGAGAAAAGCAGCCTCCCTCTAGGAGATAATGTCCTAATATAAGACATAAACCGCATGTCATTCCACAAGATATGAGCCTTGGTTTAAACCAGTGGATATCTCTCCAAGAGCCAAGATATAAAGGCCAAGGACCTGTTATAAAAGGGTGAGTGTAGCTTTCCTCACCATTAGACCTAATAACTCAACAGTGATTGAGCCTCTGTGATTTTGGTGGTTCTAAGGCCCAAGGAATAAGTAATGTTACCAGGAACAGTCATAATTGTAATGTATTAGAAATTGAGGCAACTCCATTTAGGTTGGGCTTCCCTGGTTACTCAGCGGGTAAAGAATCTGTCTGCAATGCAGAAGACCTGGATTCTATCTGGAAGATCCCCTGGAGGTTACCTATGCCTCTAAACCAAAAGATAGAGATCGAGATTGTACTCTCTAAGGTCATTGATTGTGACAGATTCTTGGCCCTTATATCTGGGCTCTCAAAGTCAGGGAAAGTATATCAACGTCCATCAGCATAATCCCACTGCCCTGTGGATTAGGTTGTAGTAATATATCAATGCTAACTTTCTTATACTGATGCTTGTATTGTGGTTACATAGGAAAATATCCTTGTTTATGGAAAATATAAACTAAAATATTTGGGGCTGGCAATCTCTTCTTAAGTATCTCAGGAGAAAAAGGTCTTTGTACTGTACTTATCTTTTCCCTAAGTTAATGATTGTTTCACATTTAAATAAGAATTTTAAATACTTAAAAAAAAGCCAAAAGATATAAAAAATGATTAATAAATTTGGTAGACATTCTATGGTATGATTTCTTTACACTGGCTTCATTTCTGAGTGATGCAGAATAGAATGACTTTCACCTGTGTAAGGAGACAAACTTTTGGATAATTTTCCTCAGATGTTTGGGAGGAAATAGGAACTGGGATAGGGGAATTTGTAGTAATCTATAAAGAAGGACAAATTCCAGAGTTTGTTTTATTCAGTTAAGCAACATAAAATCTGGTTTCACCATCCTATACTTTCTACTACTTGTAATTCCTCAAATCTTTCAGTATTTTCTGTTTGTAATTTTTTATGCATATCTGAAATAAACTAGTATAATGAATTTATACACAGTGCTGTTTTAAGGAGATGCTCTATGTGTTTGAAACATTTAAAAAGTAACTTTTAAATACAAGTTATGAAAGCTGGTTCATAAATTAAAGTTATTATAATTAAGATTAATATTTTATATTCATATTTTCACATGGTGAGAATAATAGTACTTAACATTTTGACATCTGATTGTATTATTATCTCATAGTTGTTCAATTTGTAATTTTTTAAATATAATTAAAGGTAATTTTATTTTTGAAAAGCAATTTTCACTTGAAAATGGAAGTGAAGAAAAAAATATGACAATATGAAGAAATTTGCTTAACACTCTGTCACTAAAGCAAGCATTTATCTGTTGTGGTATAATATATATTTGTATAATTTTGTCTTAAAGAGCATTTGATAACCTAAATATAAAGCAAAACCAGTGATTAATTGCTTCCATTGTATTTAAAATAGGATTTCAAACAATCTTTCCAGAAAAGAGTAAAGAGCAGGAAAATATATCAATTAAAAGAATTGGATATGTGTCACATACATGTAAATGGAATAAGAAAAAAAAAAAATAACCGTCAATTTTGTTCTTGAAAAAGCTTTGAGTTTCAGACCTGACTTCCTATCCCTACTATTGGCATGACTTGGATAAAGATGATCGGGATCTCAGCTAAGCCTTTCAGCATTCTAAACTGGGGCATCAACTGCATAAGAATACAGGATGCCCTCTCTATATGATCACATGTAAATTTGCTAATAAAAGCATTGCTGAAGTTACTTATGGAGGTTCCCCCAAAAATCAAGCTTCTAGGAGAATTGGATTAGAGTACTAGTAAAGTGGTTCTCAATACTCCCTGTAACTCTAAACTGTAGAAAAATGTTTTTAAATACCAGTGTTTGGGGGCCACGTTCACAGATTCAGTTTCACATGGTCCAAAATAAGACCTACCTAAGAATAATAAGAGAAGACTCTACACATGGACATCACCAGATGGTCAACACCAAAATCAGATTGATTATATTCTTTGCCGTTAAAGGTGGAGAAGTTCTATACAAGACCAGGAGCTGACTGTGGCTCAGGTCATGAACTCCTTCTTACCAATTCAGGGTTTAACTGAAGAAAGTAGGGAAAACTGCTAGACCATTCAGGTATGACCTCAGTCAAATCCCTTATGATTATACAGTGGAAGTGAGAAATAGATTTAAGGGCCTACATCTGATAGATAGAGTGCCTGATGAACTATGGAATGAAATTTGTGACATTGTACAGGAGACAGGGATCAAGACCATCTCCATGGAAAAGAAATGCAATAAAGCAAAATGGCTGTCTTGGGAGGTCTTACAAATAGCTGTGAAAAGAAGAGAAGTGAAAAGCAAAGGAGAAAAGGAGAGATATAAGCATCTGAATGCAGAGTTCCAAAGAATAGCAAGGAGAGATAAGAAAGCCTTCCTCAGTGATCAATGCAAAGAAATAGAGGAAAACAAAAGAATGGGAAAGACTGGAGAGCTCTTCAAGAAAATTAAAGATACCAAGGGAACATTTCATGCAAAGACGGGCTCGATAAAGGACAGAAATGGTATGGACCTAACAGAAGCAGAAGATTAAGAAGAGATGGCAAGAATACACAAGATTGCCAGGAGAAATATCAATCACCTCAGATATGCAGATGACACCACCCTTATGGCAGAAAGTGAAGAGGAACTAAAAAGCCTCTTGATGAAAGTGAAAGAGGAGAGTGAAAAAGTTGGCTTAAAGCTCAACATTCAGAAAACGAAGATCATGGCATCTGGTCCCATCACTTCAGGGGAAATAGATGGGGAAAGAGTGGACACAGTGTCAGACTTTATTTTTGGGGGCTCCAAAATCACTGCAGATGGTGACTGCAGCCATGAAATTGAAAGATGCTTACTCCTTGTAAGGAAAACTATGATCAACCTCGATAGCATATTCAAAAGCAGAGGCATTAATTTGCCGACTAAGGTCCGTCTAGTCAAGGCTATGGTTTTTCCAGTAGTCATGTATGGATGTGAAAGTTGGACTGTGAAGAAGGCTGATCGCCGAAGAATTGATGCTTTTGAATTGTGGTGTTGGAGAAGACTCTTGAGAGTCCCTTGGACTGCAAGGAGATCCAACCAGTCCATTCTGAAGGAGATCAGCCCTGGGATTTCTTTGGAAGGAATTCTGCTAAAGCTGAAACTCCAGTACTTTGGCCACTTCATGCGAAGAGTTGACTCATTGGAAAAGACCCTGATGCTGGGAGGGATTGGGGGCAGGAGGAGAAGGGGACGACAGAGGATGAGATGGCTGGATGGCATCACTGACTCAATGGACGTGAGTCTGAGTGAACTCCGGGAGTTGGTGATGGACAGGGAGGCCTGGCATGCTGCAATTCATGGGGTCACAAAGAGTCGGACAGGACTGAGCGACTGAACTGAACTGAAGAATTATAATTTTTTTTAAGACACTTCCAGATAATGCTTAAATTAACAGATTTGCCCAATAGTAATTTAGAGAAAGTAGCAATCTTTCATTAAAGGCCTTCAGAGAAAGGTAGAGTTTAGTGGGTTTTAGAATATTTTGTTGAAATTTGGTTTCAACAGTATGATTTGGAGCATTATATAAAATGGAAGATCTGGAAAGGGAGAAGTAAGTAGACACTACAGCAATTCAATTATTGCATTCATTTAATTTTGTGTGTATTTTTCTTCCTTCAAAATAGTTCTCCTATTAAATATCTTTTTAAAACACTAATTTAATTCTACATTAAGAGAATCCAAGAGATGTGAAACATTTTGCTAAGATCACAGAGATAATTTAAAGTATTCAGAACAGGTTCTGCTGGGGGTTAGTCATGCAGTTTTTCTATTACACTTTTTTTTTTTTTCAAGCAATTTATTTGTAATGATGTCAATTGTTGATTTTTAAAAATTACATGTTAATAAATCCAAAAAAATTAAATATATAAGGAATAGTTGTTTTAGAATTCTCTGAAAATCAAAGTACAGGTATCTCCTGCTTTTTGAGCATTCTCTTTATACCACTTCACTTTTATGAAAGACCTACATTACTACCTATTTTTCTTAACCTAAAGAAATCCAAAGAGGATTTTTGATTTTATGGGAAAGAAAAAAGACAAAAAGCAAGAATAGTGTTCAACATCTGTTTTGTAGCAGGCCTCTATGATAGAGGAAGCCAACACTCTGAGGGACAGTGACAATGCCAAGCCCCTTTCCCAGGAACTAAATTTACTATCACAGCATCAAGCCACCATAATTTTGAAATATGTGATCATGTGTGCTTTACTTCAGTTTATTTTGTGTATGCATTAGTAAAATGTGTCCTAAGGTAACCACATCTTCACTTTAGGCCACTTTGCCTCAAGAAAGATTTCACAGGACTGCTCTAAATGGCAACCCACTTTAGAATCCTTGCCTGGAGAATCCCAGGGACAGAGGAGCCTGGTGAGCTGCCGTCTATGGGGTTGTACAGAGTTGGACACGACTGAAGCAACTTAGCAGCAGCAGCAGCAGCTCTACTTTCAGTTAGTGAGGGAACCCTATATTTGAAAAATGCAGCTTATAAGACAAACATTAATTAAATATATTCTCCACCTAGTGTCAACTTGCTGAAACAACAGTCATATGATACATTGATTCTACAAATACTGAAATCACATGAGGTTATCTTTAAAACAGTTTAGTCCATCCTTCTCAAAATGTAGATGACATTACAAAAGTAGATGCTTTATTTCTCCAGTCACATAGGTATATGGAACTAGAACCACACACATAGATAAGTAAAAAATGTATTTATATTTGCTAATGGGAAAAAAAAATGAGCTTCACAGGTGGCACTAGTGGTAAAGAATCTGCCTGCCAATGCAGGAGACACAGAGATAGTGGCTTTGATAGGGTTTGACCCTATTCAAGGGTGTCTGGAAGATGCCCTGGAATAGGAAATGGCACCCCACTTAAAGACACAACATCCTACTCCAATATTCTTGCCTGGGAAATTCCATGGGCTTAGGATCCTGGCAGGCTACGGTCTATGGGATTGCAAAGACTCAGATACAGCTGAACAGTAAAAAAATAGCATGGTCCATATTATTTATTAACCCCGGAACCTTCATGAATCATCAACCCACAAAATAATTTACTGTAACATAGTCACTAAGTTTATCTGAGGGTAGCCTGTTCAATAAATTTAGTTATCAGGAAAGAGAGACTCATCCAACTTTTCACTACATAATGCACTGATTTTTAAACAATATTCTCAAGGCATGCTGCATATGCAGAATACAAAATAATACAAAAATAATTATTTAAATATAAGTATGATTAGTGACTGTATTAATAATTTAAACTTATATATTAAAAGTAATATAATTGAGATACTGTTGTAAAAAAACAATAAGCATGTCTAAACACAGAGTGTTACATATATGTAGGTGGTATAGATTGATAAAATCTTGACCTGAAACCTTTCTCCTGTAGTGAGTTATTTGATGCTCAGCAGAATCCCAGGGATGGGGGAGCCTGGTGGGCTGCGGTCTCTGAGGTTGCACAGAGTCAGACACAACTGAAGCGACTCAGCAGCAGCAGCAGCAGCCATTGCAGATAAAACAATGTTGCATTTGAAGACTGGAAAATTTTCCACCTATTGCTAAAGCTGAAACTCCAGTACTTTGGCCACCTCATGTGAAGAGTTTACTCATTGGAAAAGACTGATGCTGGGAGGGATTGGGGGCAGGAGGAGAAGGAGACGACAGAGGATGAGATGGCTGGATGGCATCACTGACTCGATGGACGTGAGTCTGAGTGAACTCTGGGAGTTGGTGATGGACAGGGAGGCCTGGCGTGCTGCGATTCATGGGGTCGCAAAGAGTTGGACACGACTGAGCTACTGAACTGATGCAAAATGTGAATTTGAAATAAAGCAAAGTATTCTAGTTAATAATACAAATTTTGCAGCCAGATATCTAGATGAACATCCTGGATCAGCAACTTACTCATTACAATACTTAAATACTTTTACTTAAATACCATTTTACTTCCTAGTCTTTAATTATGTTTTCATCTTTAAATTAAGCATAATAATATCTACCTAAGAGATCAGGGAGGGTTAAACAAATGAGTTACTATGTGTAAAGGGACACAAAACAATGTCTGGAAAATAGCAGTTTATTGATATTTATTAACTTAATTTTATTGCAGTAAAATATATTAAAAAAGTATAAAACACATTAGGTGTAGAATTTAGCAAGTAGTAGCAGAGTATTAACATTTAACATTACCCAAGTCAAGAAATATATTGATACCAACAACACTGAAGACTCTTTTTTCTCCTTTCCAAAATCGACATTTGTCTTCCTTTTCCCCAAAAAACTGTCCTCTGACTTCTAATACTGTAGATGTTGTGCATCTTTTTGTAAACATACAGGTGGAAATATGTATTTAGTATGCTTTCCACAGCAGCTAATTTCTTTACCTTAATATGTTTTTGAGAAGCATGTGATTTTCTATAACTTAATTTCCTATTTTTACTTTTGTATGGTATTACTTCACATGAATATAATACATTTACTGTAAAAATACTAATGAAATATTCTATTTTACTTTGTTAGTGATGTTTATTCATGAGCAGAATAAAATTTTCTTTTATTTTAGGTAGTGTTATTTACCATGTTTTTCTTTATAGTTGCTGCCTTTTTGTCTCACTTAAGTCATCTTTCCCTACTTTGGATTATGAAATTATTTCCCTGAATTATTTTCTTGAAAATGTTTGCTTAATTTCATATTCATATCTATAGTTCACTTAAAAAATAATTTTATTTTTTAGGCAGGAGATAATTTTTATAATTTCTTCATAGATACATAAATACACAATTGATAGAACATCATTCTTTGAAAAGATCATCCTTTCCAGATTGGTCTACAATGTCACGTGTGGTATAAACCAAATGTTCACATATGTATCAATCTATTTCTGGACTTTTCCCCCTAATGCATATGTTTATTTGTCTCTTCTTGCACCAAAACTTCATGACATTATTTGCTGTAACTTCATAGCATATATTGTAATTTGGTGAAGGAAGGTCTCTGACTTTGTTGGATTTCAGTATTGTCTTAGATGATCATATTCCTTTACATTGCTATGTATATTGTGAAGTCACCAACTCTATTTCTATAAAAAAAAATCTGGGATGTATTTTGGATTTTTAAAATATTTATATTTGTCTGGAGAACATTTTTATCATTATAATATTAAGTTCTGACTCATAGACTATAAATCATCTAATTTTTGTTTTTTTAGTGTATCATAACATTTCAAAGTTTTCTTTGTAAAGAGCTTGCACATCTTTTAGATTTGTTTCAGGTCTTTTTTTCTGATTTTATTCAGAAATAATTGACATATATCACTGTATATTTTTAAGGTATATAGAAGGGTGATTTGATTTGCATGTACTGTGAATTGATTACCATACTAAGTTCAGTTAACATGCACATACTCCAATAGATGCAATAAGAAAGAAAAGGAAAATAAATTATTATCATAGAAGTCTTAGGATTTATTCTCTTAAAAAATCCTATATTTTATCTCATAGAAATATTAGCTATAGTTATCATGTTGTAATTACACTGATGACTCGGACAGTAAAGAATATGCCTGCAATGTGGGAGACCTGTGTTCAGTCCCTGGGTAGGG
Source organism: Redunca redunca (assembly GCA_006410935.1). NCBI lineage: Eukaryota > Metazoa > Chordata > Mammalia > Artiodactyla > Bovidae > Redunca > Redunca redunca. The sequence goes on along the minus strand of SJYQ01010094.1, from coordinate 41,833 downwards.
AAGATCTCCTGGAGAAGGAAGCAGCTACCCACTCCAGTGTTCTTGCCTGGAGAAGTCCATGGATAGAAGCACGTGGTGAGCTACAGTCCATGGAGTCACAAAGAGTCAGACATGACTGAGCAACTAAGGACACTGACTTCTAAATGAAGATTATACATCTTGACAATCTTTCTCCAGTCCCCTCTCTCTTCATCTTCAGCCTTTGATAATGACAAGTTTGTTCTCCTTTTTTAATTCTGTGTAGGAGTGAGCTCATACAGTATTGTCTTGCACTGTCTAACCTACTTTACTTTGCATGATGCCTTCAGTATTTCACCCATTTTTGTGGCTAAACAATAGTCCATTGTGCATGTGAATATAGATTTATATATACATACATATGTATGTTCAGTTCAGTTCACTTGCTCAGTCATGTCCGACTCTTTGCAACCCCATGGACTGCAGCATACCAGGCTTCCCTTTCTATCAGCAACTCCTGGAGCCTGCTGAAACTCATGTCCATTGAGTCAGTGATACCATCCAACCATCTTACCTTCCATCATCCCCTTCTCCTTCTGCCTTCAATCTTTCCCAGCATCAGGATCTTTTAAAATGAGTCAGTTCTTCCCATCAGGTGGCCAAAGCACTGGATTTTCAGCTTCAGCATCAGTCCTTGCAATAAATATTTCCTTTAGGATTGACTGCTTCGATTTCCTTGCAGTCCAAGGGACTCTTGAGAGTTTTCTCCAAGACTACACTTCAAAAGCATCAATTCTTCAATGTTCAGCTTGCTCTATAGCCCAACTCACACATCCATACATGATTACTAGAAAAACCATAGCTTTGATGAGACAGAACTTGGTCAGCAAAATAATATCTCTGCTTTCTTCCAAGGAGCAAGCTTGTTTTAACTTCATGGCTACAGTCACCATCTGCAGTGATTTTGGAGCCCCAAAGATAAAGTCTGTCACTGTTTCCATTGTTTCCCCATCTATTTACCATGAAATGATGGGACCAGATGCCATGATCTTAGTTTTTTGAATGTTGAGTTTTAAGCCAACTTTTTCACTCTTCTCTTTCACTTTCATCAAGAGGAATTTTAGTTTTTCTTCACTTTCTGCCATAAGGTTGGTATCATCTGCATATCTGAGGTTATTGCTATTTCTCTCATTAGTCTTATTTCCAGCTTGTACTTCATCCAGAACAGTATTTCAAATGATGTACTTTGCATATAAGTTAAATACGCAGGATGACAATATACAGCCTTGACATACTCCTTCCCCATTTTGGAACCAGTCTATTGTTCCATGTATAGTTCTAACTGTTGCTTCTTGATCTGCATACAAATTTCTCAAGAGGCAGGTAAGGTGGTCTGATATTCCCGTTTCTTGAAGAATTTTCCATAGTTTATTATGATCCACACAGTCAAAGTTTTTGGCATAGTCAATAAAGCAGAAGTATATGTTTTTTTTCTGGAACTCTCAGCTTTTTTCGATGATCCAACAGATGTTGGCAATTTGATCTCTGGTTCCTCTGCCTTTTCTAAAACCAACTTGAACATCTGGAATTTCACGGTTCATGTACTGTGGAAGCCTGGCTTGGAGAATTTTGAACATTACTTTGCTAGCATGTGACATGAGTGCTATTGTGTGGTAGTTTGAACATTTTTTGACATTGTCTTTCTTTTGGATTGGAAGGAAAACTGACTTTTCCTTCCTGTGGCCACTGCTGAGTTTTCCAAATTTGCTGGTATATTGAGTGCAGCACTTTCACAGCATCATCTTTTAAGATTTGAAATAGCTCAACTGGATTTCCATCACCTCCATAGTGATAGTGATGCTTCCTAAGGCCTACTTGACTTCACATTCCAGGATGTCTGGCTCTAGGTGAGTGATCACACCATTGTGGTTATCTGGGTCATGAAAACATTTTTTGTATAATTCTTCTGTTTATTCTTGCCACCTCTTATTAATATCTGCAGCTTCTGTTAGGTCCATGCCATTTCTGTCCTTTATTGTGCACATCTTTGCATGAAATGCTCCATTGGTGTCTCTAATTTTCATGAAGAGATCTCTTGTCTTTCCCCTTTTATTCTTTTCTTCTATTTCTTTGCATTGATCACTGAGGAAGGCTTTCTTATCTCCCTTGCTATTCTTTGGAACTCTGCATTCAAATGGGTATATTTTTCCTTTTCTCTTTTGTCTTTAGCTTCTCTTCTTTTCTCAGCTAGTTGTATAGCCTCCTCAGACAGATATTTTGCCTTTTTGCATTTATTTTTCTTGGGGATGGTCTTGATCACTTCCTCCTAGACAATGTCATGAACCTCTGTCCATAGTTATTCAGGCACTCTGTTTATCAGATCTAATCCCTTGAATCCATTTGTCACTTCTACTATATAATCATAAGGGATTTGATTTAGGTCAGACCTGAATAGTGTGATGTTTTTCCCTAATTTCTTCAATTTAAGTCTGAATTTTGCAGTGAGTTCATGATCTGAGCCACAGTCAGCTCCTGCCTTGTTTTTACTGTCTGTGCAGAGCTTCTCCATCTTTGACTGCAAATATAATCAATCTCCAGGCCAGAACACTGGAGTAGTTAACCTTTCCCTTCTCCAAGGTATCTTCCCAGCCCAGGGATCAAACCCAGGTTTCCCGCATTGCAGGCCAATTCTTTACCAGCTGAGCCACAAGGGAAGCCCATATATGTACGTATAACTTCTTTATCCATCATCTTTTGATGGACTCTCAGACTCAGGTTGTTACCATATCTTAGACAGTGTCACTATTGCAGATATGAAAATGGGATTGTTTCCTTTCAATATATTCCCAGGAGTAGAATTGCTGCATCACACTGTAGTTCTGTTTTTAATTTCTTGAAAATCTTCCATGTGCTTCACATAGTGGCTGTACCAGTTTACTATCTTTACAGCAGTCCAATATGGTTTCTTTTTCTCCATGTCCATGTCATCAATTTTTTATTGTGTATATTTATGATAGCCATTCTAATAGATTTGAAATCACATCTCATTGTGATTTTAATATGCATTTCAATAATTACAAGTGATTTTGAATTTATTTTCATGAACTTGTTGACCTTTTATATATATTCTTTAGAGAAGTTTCTATTCAGGTTCTTTGCTCATTTCTTTATTGAATTATCTGGGATTTCAGGAGTTGTTATTTTTTATTTGCTATTGAATTGTATGAGTTCTTTATATATTTTAAATTAATCTCTTATCAGATAAATGGTTCGCAAATATTTTTCCTCACTTTATAGATTGTTTATTCCTTTTGTTGACAATTTCTTTTGTTTAACAAAAGCTTTCTAGTTAGATGTAGTCCTACTTGTTTACCTTATGTTTTGCTGTTTGTGCTCTGGTATATCCAAAATCATTACCAAGGCCTGTTTCAAGGAGCTTTATTCCTGTTTCCTTCTAGGAGTTTCATAGTTTTAAGTTTTACACTTAGGTCTTTGATATGTTTTGATTAATTTTTGTGAGTGGTATAAGAAATGAGTCCAGTTTAATTACATGTGAATATCTAATTACCATAGCACTACTTGTTAAACAGACCAAATTTTCTCTAGTGAGTATTCCTGGCACCCTTATCAAATATTGCTTGACTGTTTATGCTGGTGTTTACTTCTAGGCTCTCAATTCTGTTTCACTGGTGTATTTGTTGGTTTTTATGCCAGCAGCATACCAGTACCATACTCTCTTTGATTATTGTAGCTTTAAAGCATAGCTTGAAAACAGGAAATATTATGTCTCCTGTTTGGATCTTCTTAGTATCTCTTTAGCTGTTCAGTGGTTTTCTGTAGTTCTATGTAAATTTTCACAGTATATTTTCTACTTCTGTAAAAAGTGTCATTAAAGTCTCTATGGGGACAGCCTAAATCTATAGATGACCTTTGATAGTATTGACAATTTAACAATATTAATTATTCCAATTCATAAATAAAAGATACATTTAAATTTAATTTTATCTTCTTTGATTTCTTTTATCAATGCCTTGTAAGACTTGAAGAGGTTTTTCACCTCCTTAGTTAAATTTATGCTTAAGTATTTGGGTGGTGTCACTCTCTCCAATATTTTTGATTGTACATTAAATAGTATGATTTTTGACAATTTTCTAATGCTTTGATTCTACTGATTTTTGTGTATTGACTTCAGAGACTTTGTTGAATTCATTTATTAACTATTGATTTGTATAATTTAATTATAGATTACTTTAATTCTATGATCATGGTTTTTAAAAATAATAGTATTTATGTTTGTTATATTTCTTTGCTACCAATCCTTTGATTTCCTTTTTATTCCCCCTTATTGCAATGGCTAAGACTGTGTATACAAAATTTAATATGGAAGAAATTTGTAGATTGCAGAATTGTTATTTATGCCTGATCCCAGAGGAAAATTTTCAAACTGCTGATAAAATTATGTAATATAGTTGATCTCTTATTATCAGATTAAGAACAATTTATTTAGATTTGAATATCCTAAGAATTTTTTGAGACAAAAATGGATGTTAAAAATTATCAACTGTGTATGCATATATTTTATATGATAACATATATTTTTAATAATATTAATATGGTAAATACATTGTTTCTTTAGGAAGTTGAATTTGTATTCTGAGATTGAAGTAAAATTGGCTATGACTAGTACCATTTTGTGCATCATTTGATCAGGTTCATTAACATTTTCTCAGGGATATTTCATCTATTTATGTTCAAGAATTCAAATGCCCTTCACAGTTTGTTGAATCAAGCTTATATTGGCCTTATAAAATGAGATTATTAATATCATTCAGCTAAAAATATTTTCTATTTACATTTTGACTACTTTCAGATATGGTTTATTTGGAAATGTTTTGCCTGATTTCCAGCATATGTTGATTTATTCTTACTTAACTTTTTGCTATTTATTTCTAGCTTAACTCTATTGTGTATAAAGATCACATTTGTATATTTTGAAGCATTTATAATTAGATAATTAAGCAAGGAAGAACTGATGCTTTTGAACTGTGGTGTTGGAGAAGACTCTTGAGAGTCCCTTGGACTACAAGGAGATCCAACAAGTCCATTCTGAAGGAGATCAGCCCTGGGTGTTCTTTGGAAGGAATGATAATAAAGCTGAAACTCCAGTACTTTGGCCACCTCATGCGAAGAGTTGGCTCATTGGAAAAGACTCTGATGCTGGGAGGGATTGGGGGCAAGAGGAGAAGGGGACGACATAGGATGAAATGGCTGGATGGCATCACCAACTCGATGGATGTGAGTTTGGGTGAACTCCGGGATTTGGTGATGGACAGGGAGGCCTGGCGTGCTTCAATTCATGGGGTCGCAAGGAGTCAGACATGACTGAGCGACTGAATTGAACTGAATTCCAATTATATAGCTGCCTCCAGTATTCTTGCTTGGAAACTTCCTCAGACAGAAGAACCTAGTAGTAACAATCCATGGGGTCAAAGAATTAGCCACAACTGAACATGCATGCACACACATTATATAGCTGAAGAAAAGTCAGAGTAAGTACTCTGAGTATAATTGTGTATGACTTACTTGTGGGGAACATTATTCTATATCTGTCAATCTAAATTAGGAAAGACTTTATATGTATAAAATAAAATTCTAGGTATAGAAATCTAGGTTAATGGCTTGTTTCAGCACATTGAAGATTCCATTTTATAGTTCTCTATGATCCAACATTAGTTTCTATTGAGAATCAGCTGACAGTTTTCTCATTTGAAGGAAGTTGGCCCTGGCTTTTTCTGGTTTGATGCATTTTTTGGTTTTAATGCTTTTACGTAGATCTATCATTGTCTTTGGTTTCCATAAGTTCTACCAGGGCTGAGATGAGAGTAAAACAAGTGAAGTGTGTAGGCTGCAAAATATGAAGAGGTAGGTACTTATCTGAGAGTCATGAAAGTGGACATACATATTTCTTTGTTTAAATATGTGTGTGCTATATATGTACATATATGTAGTTTAACTTTTTTTTTTCCCCAGCAGGAGGATAATTCTGACCTTTGTAGCCAACCATTGTCAAATTAAAAACAATATATTACCCAAGATTTTTGTATCATCATTGTCATCAATATCATCATTGCCATCTTTATTATTTCTATTGATGTTACTTACTTACTTAAAGTCATTCAGTTGAGTCAACTCTTTGTGACCCCATGGAACTATACAATCTGTGGAATTCTTCAGGCCGGAATACTTAAGTGGGTAGCCATTCTCTTCTCCAGGGAATCTTCCCAATCCAGAGGTCAAATCCAGGTCTCCTGCATTGCAGGTGTTAATTTCATAATTACTAAATTTATTTTGATAGTATTAAAAACTGTAGAAAGTTACATTTGGTAGTCTTTCCCTTTAGATGAATTGGTAAAAATAGAATTAGCAAAAGTTAAGTTCAACAAAATGTTTTATTTTAGGTGAATGGATTCTCAGACCAAACATACTGAGTCTGAAACTATCACAGGTCTAAGACACAGAAATAAGATCTTTCTGGGTCCAGCAAAGTATTAAGGAAGGTAGGAAGGAAATTGTAAAAATGAATGCTATTATGAAGATGGGGGAGGAGGTATTTGAGTCCTTGTCAGATATTTAAGTTAAAAACAGGGCCATTATTTCTTCTTAAGCTCTGATTTGATCACTTGGAAGACAGGAGGTATGGCTTTAGCCTGAGCTTGTAGACATAGGCACAAGTTTAAGCACATCATGTGAGTTATTGTTTTTGTGGGTTGTTTTTTTTTTAATATATTTTTTGTTTACTACTCTAGCCTAATCACTGTTGATCATTGCCTTTTCATTTACTGACTCAGGCAATAGATATCATTTCTACCTTTGCTCTCATAATCTAACTTGCCCCCTGTGTGATTTTATGCTGATCGGGACTCTTTCTATCAACATCAAGGATTTTCTAAAACATTTGACCTGACTCTTAGTCCTAAATCCTCAAATTGAATTATTGATTGCTGTCAGTGTCCCTTTCTCTTTTGGTAGTCTCAGAAGAATATGATTCTTCAGCCTCCTATCAGATCATGTTTAAAAATCCTCTCGTACCACCTCTTATCTAAGGCAGTCTGCATGCTACAATCACTTTTTAATTAAATCCATACCCTTAAGGCGTTACAAATAATGCTGAGAAAATCTTAGAAATAAGTTATCTGAAAAAATTGAACAGAGGGAAAAAACAAGAAGGATGGAAGAAAAGAAGAAAAAAATGAACAAATTGTGTCATGGTTCCACTTGTATAAGTCTCTGAATCCTACTGCAAGCCTGGTTTCTAATACTGGAAACAACCAGAGAAAGTTTTAATAGCATCGGTCACTCTCTGTTCTCCATTCAGTTTCTTTTCCAGGGCTGGATATTTCGCTTGTTCTGGCTTCCAAAATTATTCTGACTCATGCTCTTTTCAGCTATTCCTTTCCCCTGGAAATGTTATTTTATTTGGCATTTCAGGATTTCAAAACTGTTAAGTGATCTGAAGTTTACTCTTAGGATACATTTATTTCTCCAGACTCTTTTGTGAAATGAGATCACTACAGCCATGTAACTGGATTTGCTTTATCACTCAATCAATACTTCTTTCACAGAAAAGTGGCAAGAGGAATCTCAGGGAAAGCAGTGGCTATAAGGGAAAATGAGTTTGAACAGAAATGAGGGCACAAGGACATATAGGAGAATTCTTTTTAAAGTAACATAAAGAAATAAAGGTTTACAGGATGAGAATTATTACACCTACAAAAAATTCTTGAGTCCTTTTCTTTCTTTTGCAGTCTGTGGTCTTTCTTTAGATCTCTTGCATCTAATCACCAGTTCTCTGTGACCTATTTATTCTTTTACTATATTTTGCTGTTTTATTAAAGAGAACATTGACTCCAATTTCCCTGTCTGTCCTAGTTTCCCTTTCCTTTCTAAGTTAATTCTTAAAAATTAACAAAAGCCAGGAATTCAAGTAACTGAAAATTTCTTGATACAAATTCACTTAATGAGAGCCCCAAATACATGCACTTCCTAATACAGTTTGTACAATGATCCTGATTACTGTGAAGGTTTTATTGTTGTAGTTGTTGTTGCTAATAAAAGTTTTATTCTAATTCATTAATAAGAAAACATGGATACTGAGAAAGTGACTTACAAAAATCAAAATGATTGAATGAAAGAGGGGACAGATACAAATTAAGACTCTTAAATGCAAATTTTTTAACCATCATTAATTTTTCCAGATCAGTTCAGTTCAGTCGTTAAGTCGTGCCCGACTCTTTGTGACCCCATGAATCACAGCACCCCAGGCCTCCCTGTCCATCACCAACTCCCAGAGTTCACTCAGACTCACATCCATCAAGTCAGTGATGCTATCCAGCCATATCATCCTGTCGTCCCCTTCTTCTCCTGCCCCCAATCCCTCCCAGCATCAGAGTCTTTTCCAATGAGTCAACTCTTCGCATCAGGTGGCCAAAGTACTGGAGTTTCAGGTTCAGCATCATTACTTCTAAAGAAATCCCAGGGCTGATCTCCTTCAGAATGGACTGGTTGGATCTCCTTGCAGTCCAAAGGACTCTCAAGAGTCTTCTCCAACACCACAGTTCAAAAGCATCAATTCTTCAGCACTCAGTTTTCTACAAAGTCCAACTCTCACATCCATACGTGACTACTGGAAAAACCATAGCCTTGACTAGATGGACCTTAGTTGACAAAGCAATGTCTCTGCTTTTGAATATGCTATCTAGGTTGGTCATAACTTTTCTTCCAAGGAGTAAGCGTCTTTTAATTTCATGGCTGCAGTCACCATCTGCAGTGATTTTGGAGCCCAAAAAAATAAAGTCTGACACTGTTTCCACTGTTTCCCCATCTACTTGCCATGAAGTGATGGGACCGGATGCCATGATCTCCGTTTTCTGAATGTTGAGCTTTAAGCCAACATTTTTGCTCTCCTCTTTCGCTTTCATCAAGAGGCTTTTGAGTTCCTCTTCACTTTCTGCCATAAAGGTGGTGTCATCTGCATATCTGAGGTGATTGATATTTCTCCTGGCAATCTTGATCCCAGCTTGAGTTCTTCCAGTCCAGCGTTTCTCATGATGTACTCTGCATATAAGTTAAATAAGCAGGGTGTCAATATACAGCTTTGATGTACTCCTTTTCCTATTTGGAACCAGTCTGTTGTTCCATGTCCAGTTCTAACTGTTGCTTCCTGACCTGCATACAGATTTCTCAAGAGGCAGGTCAGGTGGTCTGGTATTCCCATCTCTTTCAGAATTTTCCACAGTTTATTGTGATCCACACAGTCAAAGGCTTTGGCATAGTCAATAAAGCAGAAATAGATGTTTTTCTGGAACTCTCTTGCTTTTTCCATGATCCAGCGGATGTTGGCAATTTGATCTCTGGTTCCTCTGCCTTTTCTAAAACCAGCTTGAACATCTGGAAGTTCATGGTTCATGTATTGCTGAAGCCTAGCTTGGAGAATTTTGAGCATTACTTTACTAGCATGTGAGATGAGTGCAATTGTGTGCTAGTTTGAGCATTCTTTGGCATTGCCTTTCTTTGGAATTGGAATGAAAACTGACCTTTTCCAGTCCTGTGGCCACTGCTGAGTTTTCCAAATTTGCTGGCATATTGAGTGCAACACTTCAACAGCATCATCTTTCAGGATTTGAAATAGTTCTACTGGAATTCCATCACCTCCACTAGCTTTGTTCGTAGTGATGGTTTTTTCTTCTAAAAATACACACAAAATAAAACTAACAAGTAAAGCCCAATAAAGATGGCAGGAAGATAGTTTCTTTCTCACTGGATTTATTTTATTAAATAGTTTTAAGAATTCACAAGTATAGAAAGTATTTCCTTCAAAAATGCAGTCATAATTTTATCATTTTGTTTTTTGCATAAATTATTCACTATAGCCTCTTCCACAAGTAACTTCAAATGGGTAATTTGTATATATGTATGATTTAGATGAGATTCTTTTTTAAAAAGACCAAACATTCTTGAAGACATTCAGCTGAAA